>BMAW01098630.1:2652-14447 GCA_019974015.1 Nephila pilipes | reverse complement strand
GCGCGCGGCAGCGCGCGCGCGTGCTGCTGGCTGCCGTGCTGCGCGGTTTGCCGCGTTACGGCACGGTGGCGTACGCTGCTTTTTGCAGCGCGGCGCCAGCAAATGCGCGTTTCGCTGCGCTGTACGGCTGTGCCAAAGTTCTTTTCTGCCTGGCTGGGCGCGTGCGTATGCAGTACTGCAAGGCGGCAGCGGCTTCGCAGTTTCGAGTTATTGATCGATGCCAAAGAGAGTATATATATATATATATATATATATATATATATATATATATATAAAGCAGCCGACAAATTCTCTAGAGAAAGGTTCCTAGATTTTTTTGGCCAAAAAAAGATTACCCATTCCCCCTTCTTTTTAAAAAGCCGATTCTTATTCTAGAAATAAGTAATATATAACCCATAGTTTTTCTAAATTTTTTCATTTAAAGCCCACTTTTTAAAATAGTGTTTCTATGGCGGTCCGTTTAAGTAAAGTATACTACATTATATTTTGGAAAACAGCAGTGCTAAAGTTTCATGTGCTAATCATAAAGGTATTGGGAACTAAACTATCATGTACCAATCCCTACTTTTAATTCCCGCTGATCATGCTTAAATGGCATTTTGAATCATTTGTTGAATAATTCTTTTCTATGATTGTTAATACGAATTATAATTTTCAACGCATTCTCGCGAATATTGCAAGGAGGTAGGAAGTTTGATCTCAATGCTCTCTAAATTTAGTTTGTACCCTGAACATCCCTTCGATCTTTTCTACGCCCATTTGTGGCAAATACCAAACCCATTGGGAACTACTGCTCTAAGCCATATTTTAATTGATTGATTATTAGTGCCACACCATGAAGTAATGTAAGGGATAATTGGAAACGGACCTCGCAACCTTGAGCCATCGTTAAGACACGAAATATTTACTTTTGGAGTGAGGGGTAGTATAAAATATATTAAAAAATAAATTGTATGGAGCATTACTTGTATAGTAAACACTTTCAATGCACTAGGTTACTATCGCGTAGTAAAAGTCGACAACTGAAACATTAACCGCTTTCTCAGCTTACCATTACATAGGAAAGACATTTCTCATAGAACGAAAGGGTTGGTTGCTTTAATTTAACGTCGCACTAGAGCAATACGAGGACTGTTAGAGACGCACGAGGTAATGTTGACCACAATCAAAATAGCGAAACCAAATCTATTATAACTTCTATACCATTTGAAGACTTTGAAATCTAGTTCCATTTTACCTGCAACCCCCCCTCCCCTTCCATCCAGTCCTGATCCTGATAAAGACCCAATAAAGCCCTATGATGTCCAAGATAAATTTGAGAAATCTGTGGATCGACTTGAACAGGAAACACACGATCATGACCTCTAAGCTATCTCAGTCACGAAATAGCCAGAAACTGAACTAAAATAGAGTATTATAAACAAAAACATATCTACACAACTTTATCCGAAATCTAATTTTATCGGTATGTTTTTGCTCTCACGTTTCTCAGTCATCTCTGTTCATAAATTCCGAAACGTTTCAGCGATTTCTCCATTGATACTACGCTGCGTTTCTGTTTTGTAATCATTTTTAAATACATATTTTTTCCTGTTGTGCAATGTAGTAATTGAATGGAAACATATATTACACGCTCTACTCTTAAATAAAGCAGTGGCAATATCCTCTAAGTGAAACAACCATTATAAAAAAATAGGGGAAAAATATTTTATAAAAATGGACGGATAGAGGAAAACAAGTAAAAATGGCTGGCCAGTTGGCTGAGTCAAACCGGTTATGGTTATCTTCACTTAATGTAAAGAATGTAATTTAAATTCGAAACTTTTTTCCCAACAGTTAGGTACCCTTAAATTAATTATTTTATTTTACCCTCAATGATGTACTGAATTCCTCACATTTGTATTTGTATTATTTAAATAGTAATGAAATTGTTAAGTATGAAAGAAAAAAAAATAGTGAAATTTAATCTATAAATAGATATAATTTTGAAGATCTGTTTAATTCAATAGATTTTGAGGATCGTTTACAAGTTCATTTTGTTATTTGCTAAAAAATTTAATATTACTAGATTTATTTTGAATGAAAAATTTTATTACTTTAATAACAAAAAATTTAAACTAATAAAGGCTTACAACAAGGTAATCCAGAAAATAATAGACCAGCCAAAATATATTTTTGAATGGAAATTGTTCAGACATTTAGACGACCTTATAATTTTTCAATGCAATTATAACCCAAATATCAAACATAACTTATCTTTTTATCCTTCATATTTAAATTTAATACAAACTAATGATAATATTCTTAAAATTAAGTGCATAGAGAAAAATTATGTTTTATAGATAACAAAATTTATAATAATATATTGCCAAAAGAGATAAATATAATTTTAGTGAATCATGTAACCTATTGGAATAGTAATAATAGTATTTCAATTTTTAGCAATGTTTTATATGATTGCATCTTACACGTAATAAAAAATTAGTCACTAGTTCAGAAAAAATTTTCATACAAAAATTTTTTCTTCAAGATAATTTCCCAATAAATTTTCTAAGAACAAATTTGGTTGGTTGGTTGGTCTCACTGGAAGCAACACGAGGGCTATAGGCAAAATGCCCAAGAGAACCAAATTCACCCAAAGGGTTTAAGGTTTCAAATCTGCCCCCGGGAAGCAATCACCTTCGCAATGAACATCTATTGGCAAAATAAAAAAAAATTATAGTTTTTTACAAAAGGGTAACAAAAAACAGTACATGTTGAAGCAAAGAGGCAAAAGAATAAAACATTATCCCGAAAGTCAAAAGAAAACATAATAAACCAATTTTTTTTCTAATGCGTCATAGATCTAACGACGTTCATTTTTGACGTCATCGTTCTAATACCTCCAATTTCTCACTTTTCACTTTTTTTTCCCTTTCTTTCTTTTTTGGAATGCATATTAATCTGAGCCCCATTGACATCACGATTTCCTGGTAATACCAGATGCTGAAGGCTATTGGCGCGGGGCTCGTAATTTTGATCCTCGGTCAAGTGACGAGGACAGCACCTGAGCTAGTAACCTCCTCTTCTAACTTCCACACCAAGCCATGAGAGAACATCGAACCTCGACAGATTTAACAAACTTCAGTCCCGGATACACGGCGGTCTTAAGTAGCTTCAAAGCTCGAACCTACGATTCGATGAAAACCGCCTATCGCCTAGGCTACAGCGGCCAAAAATCAATATAAAACATAAATATCTTAAAATAGATTAAATTTTTCATGCTAAGCATTTTTTGAAATACTTCTTAAATCTTTTTATTATTATTATTCAGTTTTGTTTAATTTCAATTTATTGTTCAATAATTTTTAATTTTAACTTTTGAAGTATATGTCGTTACTGGTTATTAGTTTTCTTTCAATAAAGCAGGAAAAGTAACTTTATCTGCCATCTTATCACCCCATTGGTTTATTAATGCTCGAAGCATTAGTAATGAATTGTGTTTTAAGCGTTTTATTTTAAAAATAAGATTATAATTCTCTTTTCTATAAATTGTTTATTATAATTCTTTTTATGTGTTTGAAATCTGTAAGTTATATTCTAGATGATAACCATTATCAATTGTTTTGATTCTTTTTAGGAATTGTTATAATTTCTTTTCCGTTAAAATATACGATATTGTTGTTCGTTGATTTTTTGTAATTTACCTTTTGTTATTCTGAAGTAGTAGCTTAAGGGCATAATTTGAATATTATAATTGCATGTATAATTACGAATCACAGTCCACAGCCTATGACAGACAGTTCTATTACTTTATTTCGATATTTTTCATTTTTCTTTATGGTTTTTTTGACTCTCATTTACATTCTCCAATACTTTTAGTATTCATCTTTGTAGCTTCATCATTATATTTTAGTGTTATTTTCTTTACAATAATGATTTTTCTATTATCTTCTTTTGAATTATATGTGTGTGTGTGTGTGTGTGTGTGCGTGCGTGTGCGTGCGTGCACGTTTGCATTAGAGGCAAAAAAATTTCTGGAACAATGTTCTGTTCTCCGATTTGAAAGATGAACGAGATATAAAATGTGACACGAAGCTGTGAAAGAATTGGAAATATTTTTAAGATGGTTAAATATTAGGGTGGATACATCCTAAAGTTGGAGTTGTATGGCAGCAGGAGGAATAGGAAACCTTATCTTGACTGATGTCATTATACATAGACGGGTATAGTTTTACATTTAAGAGAATTTCAAAAAAAAACATATGAAGTATAGGTCTAGAGTTAAGTTCCGTCTTACAGTAAGACAATTAGAAATATTTGAATTCAATTAGAAACACTTGTACGGGGTCATACTGTTACTAGTAAAGAGAATCAGTTGTTATGAAAAGTATAGTCTAAAATCAAATAACCCTAAAATTAGTGGAATTCCTGCCTAAACTATGATATAGCAAAATTATACGCAATGATTAATTTGCTTTTGTGTAACGTAAAACATATATTTCTCATATATAGAGGTGTACACACAAATTTGGACCCATTGTATGTACTGGAACCTTTTTCTTTCGAAAAAGTTACTGAATCATAATTTGCTGTGCTAACTCACTTTGTTAATGAACTCATATGTTGACGAATAAAATTCGTTAACATAATGAATAAACTTACTTAAAGAATTCAATTTCAAGTAGCATTTGCGGTGTGTAAGTAGTGAAATAAATTATGTATAATTTTCGAATAAGAATAAGTAATACCCATTGTTTTCTCATTCGTTATATATATTCAGAAAAACATTTTTAAAGATTAGAAAATGAAAAATAGAAATATTGCAGATAAGTATATCGTTAGAGATTATTATCATTTCTAAATGTTGAGTATCGCAATCATTTTGATTGCGCTCTTGAATTTGCGAAGAACAGAGCAATTCCTAGAGTCATAATATTTTTTTTTAATTTTCTAATTTTAAATCACAAAATCTTACTTTTTATTATTGTTATTTTCCAAGTATCTTTACAAACTATGAAATATTAAATAGTTGAAATATGCTAATAACTTGCATGTCTCCACATTACCTTCCTAATAACATACAACCGCTTCATTCATTAGACGATTTATTTTCAACAAATCTGTTATTAAATAAGATATTCATATTTCGTCCCATTTATATCGAAAGAATTGTTTACGTATCTATTTTAAACACTTGTTGAATACAAAGTAAATTTATTGTCTCATTTGAAAATTTGAACAGTAGAATATATTAAATCACAATGGAATTTGATATAAATAGAAATTCATATTAGTAATAAAAGTACAAAAAAAACCCTAACTTTAAATTCTAATTTAAAATTCCAAACCATGCAGCTTTTTACCTAATCGATAGTTAAATATTAAGAAACGAACAAAAATATTCATATATTTTCTTTTCAATGCATTTTTCACTTTTTATCGTTCGAATAATTCCTGCCTCGATATTTTTTCATTTATAGTATTTTATATGATATCGTCAAATTTATCTATGCTTATAAACTTTTTTTATTATCTTTTAAGAGAATTTATAAAAGTGTACATATTGCAAATAGTACTAACAAAATTGTATAGTCATCAATCTAATAATGAGAAAAACCTCATCTTTTTTTGGTCCAAGAAATATTACCGACTATGCATACAGATTGACATAAAAGTTTTTATTACATTTTGCTTATATTTTATAAATTTATGCACTTATTTGAATACATATGAATACAAATCAACGGATTTCTGGAGGCTACACGCACAATGTTGTATAACTACATATTTAATTTTACGGTTTTGGTCATAAATTGCAATCTAACCGCCACGTACAGAATATATTTTCTGTGTATTCAAGATATTTTTTCCAATAGGACTTTCTAACTATTCAGAGAAAAATTCCAGACTAAGAATTACAATGTCATTGAAAATGTTTTAGAAATTGAATCGGTTTTAACTTCATTTTACTTTAACAAAAACACAATAATGAAAAAATAGTAAATTGTAATGTACATCTTTATTAGTTGGCAATGATTGTTAATATTTTAATAACAAATTATATGTTTCAACAAAAGGAAAATAATTCCATTCTATTGTGATCAGAATATCAATCCAGCACAATTTTTGTTGTATTATTATAAATATTTTCTTTAAAATTACACAATAGAAATAGTTTCCATGCATAAAATGATTTAGTGTGATTAAAATTCATAATTGTTTAATTATATATATATATATATATATATATTTATATAACAAAGCTTTTTTTAAATCACTTATAAACTAGGAAGTTGTCTCAAAAATCTAAATTATGACAAAATGTAAAAAATAACTATTTCAATACGAAATGAAACTTAAACGAAACCATAAAAATAGACATATAAAAATTTCCAGTAGAATGAACTAAAATACATTAAGAAAATTTAATTATAAAAGAATAATTACACAAAATTAAAATTAAAGTAAATAAAATGAAAAATAAATAGACAAATAACAAAAATATCAAAAAAAGAGATAGCAATTGAATTTAAAAAAAAAAAAATTGAAGGAAAACAAAAAGTGGAAAATGATATATTTAAAGTTGTAATAGTCTTTAGACAGTTTGGCTAGGTTATTTAGAATTATTGACCAACTATACCCATCAACAAAATTTATTAATAAAATAATGGTACGGGAATTTAAAAAAAGCATCCCTTTCGAAGAATATACGGTAGATATATTCTAAATAACCTACAAACTGAAATTGTGTAAAATTAGATAAGGACTGTATGGGTAAAAAGAGTTACTTTTCAGAGAAACTATAACGCTCATACTATTCCAATTTATTTTTGAAAATAAGAAACGAAAACAAAAATTACCAATATTCGGTACGAAGACAGTAAAGGACACAAACACAAATGAATAATGTCGCTTACAAATAGAAATAGAGAAAAAAGAATTTCAAGATAAATAATCTTCGAAACAACTACAAATTAAAAAGTAAAATAGATATAAATATGAGTCTTTACTATTCTTCAGATATTCGGAAGCCATAATTCTCCTTTTCCACAATTTTGTATGTGTAATATCACTATCCAAGAAAATTTACCAACGTTTCTTAAAAATTCTGGATCAATAATTGAGATATTGGCAACATTTTCGACTTTGCTTAACATAGTTGATTTACTTTGGTTGGATAGAAATCAGTAATTTTAGATACGTGAAAATGCACCATTAACACGTAATTCATTTAGATGTATAAATAGATTAGTGCAAAACAAAAAATTTAAGAGCCCAAACGTTTTTTTAAATGTTTAAAATCGTATAACAGCGAGACAATGTAAATTAAATGTTTTGAGAAACAAGAGAAAGATGTCGCTAGTGCAGGCTGAGAACTGAATAGTGAGGTTGAATAGTTATTAGATTCTCTTTCCCTATTATCTTTTATTTTATATAAAGCTGAATACATCTATAATAACAAAAGAAAATAATTACGAATATATTTACTGATGAATATAAAAACATAATGATAAAGCATATCCTAACATCAGTAAGCCAGAACTAGTATGGTAATAAAACAGGCCATGAGAAACAGTTTAATTAAAAACTGCATACCAATTTAAATTAAAATAGAGATAATTATATGAGTAAGAAATTTTTAGATTTTAAACGCATTATTAACTTAGTAATTGAGGATTTAACTGTAATAAAGAACAAAACAAGGATTTCATTGATTTTGCAATAGTAACAATTTAATGCCAAAAGTCAAGTAAAGTACCATTTATTTAAAACAAAAGAAATAATTGGAGATAAAAACCAACATTTTTAAAAACAATGTTTTTATATGGTGGCAAAGTTTATTAAAAAAATTATTGAAATATTAGTTAAAACTGGTCGCAAATATCTAAATATTGCATTGTTAGACAAGTAAGAACGGTTCCTAAATTTCAGAGCTCTAGCTTGATGAGAAGTTGGTTAAATTAACGATAGAAAATTTGATAACACACACAGACAGACACACACCAAGTGAAATACATAAAAACGTTAAAACTAACTAAAATTAATTAATTCATCCGGTAAATTAAATAGTTGTAATGCAGTTTAACCCTACCGCCCTTGGAGACAAGAATTATTTGGAGGTATTTTGCCAAATGTGGCTACCCTGTTCCATTTTACGGACTTAACGTTGAGCCAAAAAAAAAAAAAAAAATACACCAAGTTTGGTGCCAATTTTTGAAATCGTGCCAAGTGATTGGGAACTGCATTATTAAAGAAAACAGTAGTTAAAACTTGTCGCAAATGTCTAATTATTGTATTGTTAGGCGAGTAAGAACGATTCCCAAAGTTTCAGAGCTCTAGCTTGATGGGAAGTTGGTTAAATTAACGATCGAAAATTTGATGACACACACACATACACACACCAAGTGAAATACATAAAAACGTTTTAAAAAATACTTATGGTTATGTTTAATTAAAAAAATTTAAAAGTCAAATTTTTTTCTTGCTCTTTTCTTGTTATGTAGATGGAATTCTAAAAAATAATATTTCTTTGAATATATAAATGAATACTAATGTTCTAAAACGAAATTAATATAAATTGACACAGTACCCTAAAATGATCAAAATATCGATAAACGTTTATTACGTTATTTTAATAAATAATTTGTCTAAATATGTGTACAAATTATTATTGTTGCATCGACATTATTTAGGAAGTTATTTAAATTTTCTTTAAAGAATATGCCTAATAATTTCATTGAGCTTTTAAACTTCAGGTTGTTTGTTCATATATTTTTGGTAATAAATATAAGATTTTGAGAAAAAAATTCTAGTTGTTTTATAAAATGTATTTGATAGCTTCAGCCATGTTATAAGGATTTAAGCAAATAGTATTTTTGTTGAAAAATTTCCCAATACAGTGGGGTTATTTTCTGCAGTTTTTCATACTTTCAACAAATATTTTTGTAAAACTATGTGTATTACTAGTACAATCAAATCCATGTGCAGAACTGTGAGAAATACTTCAAAGGAATTTAGAAAGAAATTATTCAGAAAACTTGTAGAAAGTGCGATGAATTTCAAAATATTGAAATGTTTTGAAAAAAATTAGAATTATAAGAAATTGTTTATTTGAAAATGAAGTTTTCTTCTGAGATACAATTTTAAATGGGTTCAAATATGGCGAAAATAAACGTGTTCTTGTTGATATCTGATGAAGAAATTTCTCATAGAGTACCATGTCCCTTTCATAATATGAAAATGAAAACCTTCTCTTTTATCATGTGTGTGTGTAAAATGCTTAGCTTGAGAGATACAACAAAAATAAGTCTTTGCAAAATAAGTCAAAAGTAAGGAAAGAAATAATCAATTAAACAGAAGTTAAGAGAAAATAAAAATTTTAACAAAATAAACTCAAAAACTAATGACTAAATTTAAATACAAACTCAAGCGCATCTCAATTTTATTCAACATGAATTACAATACGAAAGGGAATAACATAGCCTTCTCATGGTACAAACCATTTTCATTTTCCTTTAATCTCTCTTCTCGACTACTTTAGAGAAGAGAATAATTTACAAAATGTAAGGAAATGTGGAAACAGCGAAATAGACAGAACAGAATAAAATCCTATTAAATAAAGCAAAAATAATTAAAAACAAACATCACAACGTGTCATAAATATGAAAAAAATTAATATTTGATTAAAAATTCTTCTCAAAATGGGCACGTTAGAATTTTTGTATATATTAAGATATTTTAAAGATGAAAACTTTTATTTTGTAATTTTTATGTAATAGTATATCAAACTACAGAAAAACGTGTATTTCAATGTTATGCTAGTTACAGTTAAAAGGTACTCAATATTATTTCTCTCGACTCTTTTTAGACATTTCTAAAAAAGCTGCTATATATAATTAAAATATATGTTTTCATTTCATCACTCGCTTTTATTTAACCATTTCGTATTTTTTAAATTTGTAAAGATGAAATTTATAGTAAACTTTTTACTCACTTCACGCTATGCAAGAAATTCTGATATTTTAATAGTTATGCTCTCTCGATTATAAGAAAATATTTTAATAATTTTAAAAGTTAAATACCAGTTAAACGATTGGTTTTAATTATTTTTTTTATTTCATATGAGAGAGAGCATTATTTGGAAGTAAATTTTATAAAAAAAATGTAGAATATGGTAAATACGCTTACAGTGGATCTATTTTTTTTAAAAAATGTTAGATGGAAGTGATTGAAGAAAAATTAATTACGGTTGGTTGATTGAGTTTTTACTGATGCTAAGACCACATTTTGTGACGATCGTTAATTTACCAATAATCAAGTACCTGTTTTAAATAATAGTCACAAATGTTTATGTGTGACTTCAAAGTAAATTGAAGGATGAAAGAAAAAGATATGTGTATTGACTGATTAAAGGAGGAAGTTCGAAAATAGGAAAAGACCGTTAAAGCATCCCGGAGATGCATCCGCCATATTCGCCAAAGACAGTAAGCCTTATTGGAAAGGAAAAAGATGACTCAGATACTTCGAAGTAGTAAATAACGTATTTACCTATAGGGAAGTAACGCCTGAGGTGAATAAACTGATCACAAGATTTCATGATAATTGCAATTATGAATTATAAAATCAATTTTAAAGATTAAATAGTAAAAAATAACTATTGATAATAGTAATTTTTAAGACATGTTGTCTTGTTAGCATATTAAAGAGTACAAAATTTGTTTATCAAAAACTGGAAATCAAAACAGAAATTGCAAACAAGTGAGGCTATAGTAGATATATTTTAAGTAAATTTTTGAATTTTAATCGCATTAATAATATATTTTAATTTTTAATTAATAATTATGAATAATTAGGAATATTCTTTCTTATGATATATTTCTTTGCAGATTCATTTTCACGTGATACTGTTTTCCGTTTCTCTCACTTTTATGATTTTCGTATTGGATTTCACATCTTTCATTTCAAAAAATTGTTCTCCGCTTTTTATAACACTAATAAAAAAGAGCTAATAACTAGTAAGTAATTAATAAAACTGCAACCATTTTTGTCTTGTTATACCGAGGACGAGCAAATGTGACTCTTCATTCAGTTAAGTGCGGCTAAAACAAAAAAAATTAACCTTTTTTTTATTATTATTATTTCAGAACTTTTTAGCGAAGCTCGTATTTAAAAAAAGCTATTTGTCGCTTGATTACAATTTTCCTACACATATTACTGCGAAACTTTGTATTCTACAACGGAATTCATGAAGTCAAAATGTAGTTCACAGCTGACCAATCGTTAACGCACAAAATTACTGCGAATTGTTTTATCAAATTTTCCTTCACTTTTCTGAGATTTCACTAAAAATATTAGTCAAATTTTGTACTGTTTTAATGCATTTTTAATATATTTTATTTTCATTATTAAAATTTTGTAAAAATTATTTCGTATATACTTCCTTTCCCTTAATTATATTTTCTTATGTATATATACTTTTAACATTATTTAATACTTGCATTAAATATATAATTATGTTAATTTAATTTAATTTTAATTCGTATGTTTAATATTATGTAACTATGACGTCTCTTTATTATATATATAAAAAAACAGTATTACGGTTTGCATTGATTTCTTAAGTGCCCATAACTGTTATATATTAAGAGGGTGTTTCGAAACTTATGGGCAAAAATTAAAGGGGTAATAGAAAACATCTAAACAAGCAATTTTCAACTTACAATGCAAATGTTTAGAGAAAGCGATGAACCGCGAGACAGTGCTGTAAAGGAGAGCATAAATCACGAGTTTTCTTACACATCGTCATTTCTACA
>BMAW01098613.1:99544-154266 GCA_019974015.1 Nephila pilipes | reverse complement strand
TTTTACCTTGAGAATATTATTCTTTTAAACTAGAAATTCTTGCTATTTTACTTGCATCCATATTAAGTAATTAATGAGTAATCAAAACTAGAAAAGTGTGTGTGTATAAAATGTATATCCTTAACCATTGTTAGGTACTCAAATCCTCATCCCTTCTCCCTCTTTTTTTTCAAAAAATTGATTGTCATGAAGTATAAAATGGTTGCATTCGAAAAATGTTTATTAAATGTATCAAAGAAATGCCTTATGAAATTTAAATTTGAAATTAAAAAATGATATTCAGCTTGAAAATAATACTAACACATTATTTTTTTTTCCGAATCATTGAAATCAAAAATAAAATGAACAAAAATTATTTATTGCATTAATTTTTAATAGAAATATATTTGTGAACAACTTTTAAATTGAAGTACTTCAACAGGCATTAATATATATTTCATATTTTTGAAATGCGTATTCATGAATTCTGTTTTTCCCCTTTGTCTACTTTATTTTTTTAAGAATTTTATGTCTAAAATTTGATTATTTTTCTTCCTTTTCAGAAACTTTGGAAAGATATAAAGCACAAATATTTGGAAGAATAACAAGAATAATTTATGTATTGTCTTTTTTCATCTGTAGACTTGTGAACTAATGTGGAAGCTGTCATGGATTGTGTGGAGTTCTTTTATCATTGTTTGCATTTGAGTAAACTGTAAAATTAATTTTTGTTCAGTTTTTATTTGTTTTGCATTTCATGTTTAAAACAAGATTGCTGAATATTTTAAGAGAAAATTGATGTATCATGAACCCAATCATTTAAATAAATCTGTAACTAATTTTTAAAACTGTTAATACATACTAAGGCTTATCTCTAATTATTTACTTGGAATGTAAATCATGATGAACTGTTTTCAAATGAAAAAAGACACAGAAAATAGTTTTGTTATAGAAATTACAATGTTAAATAAATTATACCTTTTTTGAAAGTGATTGCTGTACTTTATGGGTCAGTTATTCTGTAAACAAATATTGCTAGATGTTTAAAAATTATGAAATGTGATTCGTGTTATTTAAATATAAACACATACAATATGTTCTTAATGAATTTTCATATTTTCAAAAATCTTGATGATTATAATTTTAATACATATTTCATTCATTTTAACTCTTCATTTAACAAGTCTAAGCTTTTTCAAAAGGTTTAAAGTATAAATTAATAATTATTTCACCTATGTTAATCCATGAAATATAAAAATGTAACAAAATCCAATAGGAATTCAATGCTAAATGTATTTATTTGTACTATAAACTAATTGGTCTAATTAATAAGTAGTGGAAAGATAAGAAAAATAATTGAGAAATTGATTTTGTGCATTTTTCAATTTTATTTTTAAGTTACCTGTAAATATGAAGTCATTCTTGGTTATATTTCATATTGTACTGTTATATTCTTGACGTCTTCTGCATTTCTTATTGAAAGATGAAATTTCTTTTCTTTCTTTTTTTTTTTTTTTTAAATGTAATATTGTACATTAAAATTATTGTAATTTTTGTCAGCACATTACTTTACATAATTTCCAACGCTATCAACAGAAAAAAATTATTTCTAACTTCACTGTTATTTACTGAATTTGGGTATTTAAAGTTTTGCTACAAACGCATGAAAAAATAAGATTATTAATTTACAAATTCATGCTTATACTAAAAGTTAATATTTACTATTATCTCAAACACCTATTTTATTGGGCAAATAATTTTTTTTTATCTACATTTGACAAAAAATATCAGCTCATTTTATGTTAACTGTATATATAAATTTTGCAGTTCAGTAAAGATTGTCTTTTTTTTTTTGTCTTTGGAAAGTTGTGAAAAAATTTGAGATTGAAGGCAGACAAATCATAGGTAATTATTGAATATTTTTTTAAAAGTTAGTCTGTTAACCATGTATATTTGTATAATTTTAAAAAACTGCTAGTTTACTCTTGAAGTTTATATTTTTCTATGCATAGCAAATAAGAGGAAGGAAATGGGTTAATAGTGCAAATGAGAGAGAGAGAGAATTATTTTTAAAATTTCTTAATGAAGTAATATTTTTAGTTTGTGATTTTTGTCTCATGTATGAATTATATTCATCAAATTGCAAAAGCTTATTAATGTAAAAAGTATAGGGCTTGATATTTTCAGCGCTTAGAGAGTTCTTTGGCACCAATATCCTTTAAATAAAATTGTAGTCTTGGAAAGAACATCTTAAAAATGTAGATTAGAAGGAAATGAAAATTATCATAAAGATTTTCATATGTAATCTAACTGGATGTGGCGACTTTTGTTTACTAATATATATATATATATATTGAAATGCCAAAATTGGAAAGAAACAAGTTTGTTCAGATGCAGGGATACTTTAAGGCATGGGCCTCAGTCTAAAGGGGAAGACTTTGTCTCATTCTCAGTTCGATCATGATCTAAATAATTTTAATCGTCAAATGCTTTTCACGGACATATTCTCCAAAAAAATGGGAATTTCAAACTATGTCTACTGGCAACAGTGGCAAGACTGCACTATGTCATCTCCTTGTCTAGGCCTTGGTCAACAACCATATACCATCATTACTCATTTAGTCGAAAGGCAGCAGTCGATTTGTGAATCTGATGTTTATTTGTTGGGGGCTCTCTTTTACAATCATTTGACAACGTATGCTAGATATTGTCTACTTAAAATCTATTGGTAAGAACAAAGTAGTGGATTCCTATTTTAAACCATCACAACTACTTTCAAAATTTATTTATTTATTCCAGATTTAGGACAAATCAGAATGAAATGTTTTGGAAGTAAAGCTGTGAAACGCAAAAAATCGAAGGAATAGCGGGAATAAATCGGTAAATTACCGAAAAACTCGCCCAATTTTTCATTAATACGAATTCGGCATCTACCTGTACCACTTCTGGTATATCGAATGATATATCTGAAGCTGAGAAACTATTTTAAGTGTTCAAGATGGAACAATAAGACCTGTTGAAATAAATGCAATAACCGATGAGGTTATGGGCGTTTGAAATGTGTTACTGAAAGTACAGATCCAGGGATATAGCCTTCATATATCAACAAGAATTTACAGGGTTGTGAAAGGTCCGCCAGTTTATTCCAACAAACGTAATGATTTTAAAAAAATCTGTTTATATATATAATGAACGAAATGATAAAACTAAAACAAGATGCTTTTTGCGATGTTGCTCAAGAAAGTGGTGTAATGGTGAGGTTGTAACCGCGAATGGCTAACATATTCTCCATCACAAGGAAAAGTGTACAGTTTCGTATGTAGTTTTCTCTTCAACCAATTCTACATTCAACAATAGCGGATTTAAAGCATACAAGTACGACTACATCGCAACATGAAAACGCTCCCGAACATAGAAAGTGTATGATGAATTACCGTAGTCGCTTACAGGTATCTAGTTCTGAAGTCTTGTTGTGACGAGAATTGAAAAGATGAATAATTAAATTTTTTTTGTGCTAAAGGAAATCGAGAGAACAAAAAATTATTATATTCTGTATGATAATTTTTAAAAAATTTGATCGTGCGAGTAGTCATACATTTGTAATTAAATTGGGTATTATTTCTCCTCTTGAATGGTATAAAATTTCAAGAACTAAATCACAGAGTTGTAATTATTTAACATGCATGGAAAGGAACATAATTTTGATTTTACTATTGTGTGGAAAGGTATAATTTTTATTTCCTTTGTTTGTTTTATTTTTAAAATTATAGTCTGATATTGTTCATTTCTTCCCTAGTGAAGTGGGGCTGGGTGACTTCTCACAGCTACGCGAGACTAGGGAAATGCATTGCATCTTGTATTTCTGCTCAGATCTTTTCGCTGATTGCTGGGAATGCTCTTCGCTCAGCTATAGCTTTAATTTTAAATTTAAATCATCTGTTTTGCAACTGAGAATTAAGCTAAATTTAATCAATATCTATGATAAGAAGGTATTTCTTACCTATAGAGGCAGAACGTAATTTTTACACCTTCGACTGTTTTATTGTAGCCTAATGATCATGGTCGCGGCTGGTGGTTTTCGTTGAGTCGTATGTTTGGGTCTTGATGCCACTAAAAATCCACCGCGTAGCCGTGCTGATGCATGTTAAATCTATCAATCAAGATTTAAAGTCCTCCAGTTGGTGTAGTTTGGAAATTAGGAGAGGAAGATTTCAGCTCAGATGTCGTTCTCATCATTTGATCGAAGTTCAAAATTACGAGGTCTACCGCCAATAGCCTTCGAGTTGCTTCTAGTGCAGTGTTTATGAAATCAATCAATTGCTTTATCAGAGACTTATAAAAGTATCTCGTAAATTAAATGTATTCATTACAAATTAGGGTTTTTGATTGAGAAGATTACATTGGAATATTAAAGAAACAACGGACATTTTTAGTTTATTTATTATTTGGTTGGTTTCATTAATATTTCACTAAAGCAACACGAGGACTATTGGCGATTGACTTCATAATTTTGAACCTCGGTCAAGTGACGAGGACGATACTAAGCTGGCGCCACCTCTCCTAACTTTTAAACCTCGCAAAGGGAGGTCTTTGGACACCAAAAGATGTAACGTACACCAGCCCCAGCTACATGGTGGTCTTTAGTGGCATCAAGACTTGAACCTACGACTCGACAAAAACCGCCGGTCACGAGTCAATATGTTTATTTCCGAACAACATAAATATCCGTTAATCACACCTAATACATCTCGAAATTTTGAACCCGAGTCTGATGACGAGGTCGACATCTAGCTCGCACTGTACTCTACACATTCTCCCCAAAATTATAACTTTGAGCACTGATAGATTTAATGTACATCAACCCATTTGCACAATGGATCTTTAGACCATTCACTATGCGACTGAAACATTATCGGCCACGAGCTCGAATTTAGAGTGTTTATTTAAACTTTTCCTTTTGCTTACATCTACTCTACTCAAAGATCTAAACACAGTGAATGCGCCTCATAAGTTTGAATCATGATTAAATGAAAAAATCGACACCTGAACTGGTACTCCATGCAAGCATAAGGAATGAATTTAGACAGATTTAGTGCAAGCTAGTCTAATTTAAACTTGTTAGGAACCAGGACTTGAACACTGAAACATCACTAACCACGAGCTCATAGCTATGGCATTTAAACTTCTGGAGTCTAGAAAACGCGAAATCTTTGAGATATGAAAGCTTCAATTTTTCATTAGATTTATTAAAAAGCTCAAAATATATCTCTGAAGAAATCAGCTGGGTATTGGAGGTTAAATATCTGGGTCTGCTCATCGATCAAAAATTGACTTATTATAAACACATAAAATACTTAAAAAAAATAAATTTGGAACAAGATCCATCTCTGCATTTCTCTTATTGGCAGACACACCACTTTCACTCAAAAATAAAGTCCTACTCTATAAGCAGATTTTACCCCAGTTATTACCTACGCCTCCCCTGTTTGGGGGGGGGGTAGCCCTAACCCACCTGAAACACATACAAACATTACAAAACAAAATACTTTGAATCAAGACAAACGCTCTATGCTACGTCAGAGATTCCGTGATACACAATGACCTACAAATTGAACTCATTGATAATTTTATCACCAAGCTTTTGAGAAATATATTCATATCCATTGAAAATCATGCAAATCCCCTGATCAAAACTCAAACCATGTTCACGAATATAAATAATAAGAAAAACTTTGCGTACAAAACCACCAATTGGCTTCACTCACTTAAACCTCCATAATACCACCCAACAATAACTTCAAATCTTCATTGACGGTGATCTCTACAAATGAACTAAATAGCACTTCCCTCCACCCCGAAGAGGAAGCTGGAATGGTTGCAGCAATTGCTGCAAACAGTCTTGCCGTTTAACTCTCCCCAATCTAATAACTTAATCATAATAGCTTATTTAACTTTAAATAATTTTCTAATTGTTCTTTTAAAATTTTTCATAAATACTGAGCAGAAGCAGCAAACTCGATGGCGCTCGTTTGCCATCTAATTTAGTAGTAGTAATATATCTCTTTTTCAAAGCCTAATTATATGCTTTCGCCTTACCACTTTCACCACAAGATACAGTTGTTAAACTGCAACCATGAAATATTTAAATTTCAGTATATTTACAAATAATAACACATGGCTTCGAGTATTTTGTGTGGTGATGGGATTTTATTAAATGCTACATTTGTAATTGTAGGTGGAGGAATCGCTGGTGTATCTTGTGCAGAACAAGTAATAAAAAATAATTATTTATTTAAGATTTTATATTTAAGAAATATTAGTACTCTTTGAATACCAGTTGGTATTCAATCTCTTTTTCTAGCTTCGGCCGCAATAACCTATTGGTTGTGAAAGTGTGGGCGGCATAGTTTTCATCGAAATCGTGAGTTCGGATCCTAATAAAAGTAAAGACCCTCCGTGTAGCGGGTCCACCTTGGCATGATGTTTGGAGAGGGAGTGTCAAGTGTCGTACTCGTTACTTGACCTTTCAAAAGGATGAGGTTCGTCGCCAATAATACTCGTGTTGTTTCTAAGTGTGACGTCATCAAATAATCAATCAAAACTCATATACCTTCATAAACTAGTTTTATTTTTTCACTCATGTATCCACAATAATTAAATTATGTACTGCTGCAGAAAGTGACTAATATTATGTGCAGCGCGTTTTATTTATTTATCTGTATTTTTCATTTTAGAATTTACATGTCTCATGTAAATTCTCTCTGTGCAGTTCATGTTGCTGCTTAGGAGAAAAAGTGGTGACTGATTCTCTCGATTTTCGGTTTGTCTAAGAGATGTCATTCTACTCACACTCTTGTGGTAAACCAGCTTTATTTAATCACATATTTGTCTTTGCCTCTCTTCTACAAAGTGGGTGGATCTGAGTTTAGAGTACTTCTTGGTGACGGAAAATTTTTCGATTAGCAACAAATTTTGTGGCTCGAGTATACCTAATTGATTCAAAAGTGCTCTTCTTGCATAAATATTAATTTTAATTTTGAGATAAAATTGTTAATGATTCATTTTTAAATTTATTTGTGATTAAGTGTTTATTGGCCTAACTGTGGAATGAACATTCCAACTGATTCTTCTGTTTATTGAATATCAATGATACATTGATCAATAATTAGTTGATCACTTTTGGTATACCAGATCACTTTTCAATTATTTATCATTTGCTTCAATTTTAACTACATTTAGCTTAAATATAGTCAATTTATAAATTTATCATTTGCTTTAATTTTATTTATATGTAGCTGATTCAATTTAATAATTTATTGTTTCATTTAATTTTAATATCGAAAAAGTTTACCATTGTCTATTTCTCGATATTTCGTTGTTTAGTTTAATTTTTATATTTAATTAAATAATTTAATAATAACTATAAAAGCACTCCTTGCGTGGCTAATTCTGTTCCTTGCAAAATTTTGCATAGAACGTTTATGAACATTTTTGTTTCATAATTGTTTTCGCTTCAACAATTATTGATAACAAATTAGTTCAAAGTTTCATTCTGCAAAATTTTGGATATTTGCATACCCCATTTCTTTTGAGACAAATTTATCATAATTTTTTTTTATTTTTGTACTATTTATTAATCTTTGTCCATTTTTGCTGAACAAAAAAACGTTGACTTAATTTTTAAAAATATTCTTTTGTTGTTACTTTTGATTAATATTAGAGCTGGTTGGCTGACAAAATGTTTGCACTTATTGGGTGATATCTCTGTAAATTTTAATTGGTAATGGTTCACAGTTATATTGATTCTGTGCTTCAACACATTACAAAAATATATTCTGGATTACAATAAAAGAGAAATAATGTTTTGCCCATGAAATCGAGGAAAGTCTGTTTCTTAGATTAAAATTGCTATTGAATATGAAAAAGGGCAGAACATCAGTTTTGTAACCTAATTGCTAGTTGATTTGAAGTTCTGCTTTGTCTTTATAAAATAATTGGGGCTGCTAGTTGTTAATTTAATTGGGTTTTCATGCAATGTGATGTGAAAGTTCATGGGATTAAGTATCTGCACTGTGGTATCATCTTTGTTGCTTGGCATTAGTTCAAAGTTATCTTGTTTGTGGCCAGTAGCTGTTGAAGGGAAATATGAAAGATATATTTTAATAATTATTCCTTAGCTCTAGGTCTATTATTTTGTCAGCAATTTCCCTTGTAATAATAATATTTGTTAATTTCTTGTGTTTATTCAGTAGGTCTGAACAATTTAAGTTAAATCTGGGTTTTTTTCCTACAATCCAGATTTCTTCCTTTTTTTTTTTAAATGCATTTTTTCTAATTGCTAGTTATCATGATTTTGGTTTTCTTTTTTCATTATCCTAATTTTATTCTAATTTGATGCCAAAACATGTGGTTTAGTGATGTTAGAAAAGTGACTCAATTATCTTTTTGGGGTATTTATAAAATTTTAAGTATTTGATTTCTTTTAATGGTTTTTTAAGTTGAATTTTACGTGTTAAAACATTAAAGTTACTGCTTTGATGATGATATAAAAAAATTTAAGGAAAAAAAGATGGTACTTCTCTCTCCCTGTTATAGCGTCACCGTCAAAAGACCATTGCAACAAAGTCATTGCCAAACTTGTGAAGCCTATCTTGCAATACTATCTACCTTGGCGACTTTCTTTGTCACTTGGCAGTTTATCCTCTGGCTTACTATAACAGGGAAGTACCAAAAAAATACAGAGAGTACATACAATGTTTCCTGAAAAGTTTCAAATCTGACTATCTCTAAATATTATTTTTTCCTCTGATAATGAAATCCTATTTACAAACCAATTTGACTATAGTTTCAAAAACTTTAGAGAGATACATTTTTACAATAATTAATATTGAAAATGTGTTATTAGTATTACCTTAATTATTAATAATTAGACCTGCTATCATTATTAAAAAAAGTGGTTTAATTATGACACATATTCTTCTATGAGTGTACTGTATTTAAATTGATTATTATGTACCTTAAAGTCTAGACATTTTCCAATTATAAAAATTTTATATAAAAGATGGTTTTAAAATCGTATGCAATCCTTGTTTCTGAACTTTTTCTAAATATTTTTTAACTGGAATTATTAAAAACAAAATTTTGTTTTATGTATTACAGAATGTGTAATACTCTTGTTATACTAAGATATGTTGTTGAGAAAAGCTCACTTACAAAACTTTTTTTGAAGTCTAAAATTTCAACAAAGTATGTATGAGGTTTGTAAATATGAAACTGGAATTTTTGTAAAGAAAATAAACATTCATAGTGTAAAAATGAAAAATGTTTTATTTGAAGTATTGCCCATCATTAGCTATATGTTTCCTCCATCTCTCTGACAATTTGTGGATGACATGCCAAAAAAGCTGTTTCTCTTTTGAGGCAAACCAGTCATCAAGCCATTTTTGTGAGATGTGAAGTACTGCTCTGCAAGTGTATGTCTCATTGAAATGATTCAAATAAGTGAAAATCAGATTGAGCCAAGCTGCATGCTGGTGAGTAGTGAGTAAGTCGCATGCAAAAGTATTTCCAAACTTAACACCTTAGTCATTTCCTTGATTGGCTTTACTGTATGCAATGGTGCATTATGATGCAAAATCACTTTATGTTGTCTTTTTTGATATTCTGGACATTTTTCATGCAAAGCTTGATTCAAATTGATCATTTGTTGTTTGTAGTATTCAGTATTAATGGTTTTGCCAGGTTTTAGGAGCTCATAGTAGATCACACTCTTCTGATCCCACTAAACACAAATCATTATCTCTCATCCATAGCGATTTAACCTTGCAGTCAAGGGTTTGCCTGGACCCATGATCTCTCATGCTTAGGATTCTCAAAATATATCCACTTTTCATCATTGGTCATGATTCAATGGATAAATAACTTTCTTTTTTACCTGGCAAGCAACATTTTGCAAGTGGTTTTTCAGTTTTCCTGCTGTCTTTTATTCATTTCATGGAGAACCCATTTTCTCATTTTCTGGATCTTTACCATGGCTTTCAAACATATGGAGACAACTTCTTGTGACACAGTTGATCCACAAGTTGTTGTTGTTGTGTTTTAATGTCATCCTCATCCAACAATGCTTGCAATTTGCCGGCTTCAAACTTTTTCAGTAGTTTTCTACGTTTTTCATATCTCACTTCAGAATCTCCCCTTTAAAAATTTTTTAACCGCTCAAAGCATTGATTTAGTAGGAACATATGCTCCAAAATTTTTACAAGTTTTTGTTTAATTTCTTCTGCAGTTTTCTTCAAATGATAATAGGAAATCAATGCTGTCCATAAATTGGAGTTCCCAGGCATAAAATCAGCATGTTCAATGCTAATAAAACCTATATTGTATGATACTTCTATTGTTGCGAGTTGAAAATCTTTGTCAGATGTCAAAATAGGAAAATAGCCCTAAACACATGGTTTGGTGGTAACTACATCGACAGAAAGCACCATGTATGGGGAAACTTCTGGTTTCTTATTTAGTTACCTTGTACAAGCTGTAGAAAATTGTGTGTACAATAACGTGTTTTCTACATGTAATACTTCAATTTCAAACATTTCCCTTAAATTTTAATAAATATTTTTGTTCTGATATCTATAATCCTGATTTTTCTTGATAATTACACTAACTCACAGAAAATTATAGGACTCTGAAAATTTCTTCAAAAATACTGTGTGATGTTTCATTCAAAAGTACTGCAATACTATAAAAAAATCAAACATTTTTCTCAGGAATTTTTTTTTGGTTATACATTTATATTATACTGAACAAAACTATATCTATAATTTTCAAAAGCATCAATATTTTCTAAAAATATTTTTTTGAGAAGTAAGGAAATAGCAAGGTCACAAATTATCTAAATTTTTAAGTTAGAATTTGGAATTAATAAATCAAGGATTAGTGATGTGTTCTATGGTTGGATTGGGAGTAAAAAGAAAAAAACTTGACTTCAAGTATAAAACTGTCAATCGCACATGTAATTTTGTAAATTCAGATACTGGTATTAGCATGCAGCATATCGAAAGAATGATGGCTAAGCAAAATGTTGATGTAAAAAAAGCACAGAGGAAGGTTTCAACAGCATCTTTAAACTTATTTAGCTGAATTTATTAGGTGCCAATTTCAAGAAACTAACGAAAAAAATTGCTTTGATTCTATTAAATAAGTTACAAGGAAATTTCCACCTGAAGAAAAAGCGTAGAAACTTACTTAAAATTTTTAAAAACTTAAATTAAAAAGTTATCAAGGCCTTGAATATATTTGTTTAAACATGCATGTAATAACTTTTAATGTTGTAAATCGCCATTCATTCCCTTGGGAAAAAGCTGCCAAACTTTGTTAATGTGGTTATGACTACTTGCAAGTACCCGAAATATTTTGACTAATATAACGGAATTTTATTATTTAAGCATTGAACAATTTTTTTCATTTTTCATTTTTATGCCACTTGTTTCATTCTTTATGCTATAAAATGCTTTTTCTTCAATTTATCTATCTTCTTCATATCAATCTTTTTTACAACAACTTTCAATCCCATCTTCAACCCAATGTTTTAGATTTAGCTAGTTAATTTTGAGCCCCAAAGCATCATTTGCTCTTCTTAGAATGGAAATTGCTTTCATCAGTAAAGAGGTCTTCATTTCAGTGTGTTATGGACTTTTTTTTTTTTGGATTTTTATAATCCAAACTTAAGTTTTTTTTCCTTACTTAACAGCACTTTTCTTTTTTGCAAATGAACATGTAACTCATTTGATCTGATTACTAAATTTATATTTTTAAAGTTATTAAAAGTATGAGATCATAAAATGAATTTAAATGAAAGATTTCTCGCATTTAAAACTGTGGATTTTTAACAATTTTTCGAAAAATAACCCATTTACTCTTTTGAGCAAGCTTCAATGGACAATCTTTCCCCTCCTCCTCATCTTTTCTTTTTCTAATTTTTTTAAAAAAATTTCTTTACAGTTTTTTAAAGCACATTATGGAAAGAAAAAAAAAACATTAAACATTAGTTGACTGTACTAATTTGTCAATATTAGGAGACAAATTTTTATTTCTTTTGTGATAAAATTCTATCAACCTTTCTTTATCATTACAAGTCATGTTTGTCTCAGTTAAAATTTTTGTTAAAAGTAAATTTCTGAATAAACCAAATAAATTTTTTTTAATACTTTATATAATTTTATTTCATATTACCTGCTAATGACCATTGATAGAGAAACTTTAAAGATATTCAAACTTGCTTAAAGTTCTTTAACTATAAAACTAAGTGTTTCATGAGCCACTGCATTTCAGTGATAACAGTTCTTTAAGCATATGACTGTTTAACAATTATATATTAACTATTTTAGGAATTTACATACTTTGGGCTAGATATGTGTATTATTATGTGAGGAATATATAGCATTAATAGTAGAACTAAATATTTTAACACTTTTAGAAAATTTAGAATTATATAGTTCTGTGATTACATAAGCATATATCATCCTGCAAGATTAAAATTCCTTTTTCCGAAGATGTGTTTATATATATATATATATATATATATATATATATTAGTATGTGATTTTTAAAGTTTACAATCTTTTAATAGTTAGCTTTAGAAGAACCAGAGAAATATGTGATTTTGATTTCAGCTTCTCCTTTAGTTAAAGTTGCAAGAAATGTAAACAAAGTGAGTGCATAAAGTTATTATTATTTTTTAATAATTATGAGTACATAAAGTGAATAAAATTTTCTGATGATACATATGTGTTATTATGAATTGCTAGCAATTTGTTAAAAATGTACATTTATTTTAGAAGTGGGCAGCTGAAAAAAGACTATTAATTATCTTTTTTTGTCAAATTTTCTTTCTATTTGTTGGTTTTAATAAATATATATATTATAATTGCAATATTTTTGATTCATGCATAAATTTATGTTCCTCTCTATTATTTTATATAGTGTATACTTTAGTTGTAATTGTGTGCAAGATTAAATATATATATAATTTTTTTTGAAAGAAATTAAAATTTCAGTGTGTATGAAAAATATTTCTTTTTAATACTTTATGTTACTTAATATGTATTTTAGCCATTAATGAAAATATTTGCATTAAATAAATTCCTGTGGAAACAAAATATTCTTTTTATTTAGAATTTTTTGAAAAAATTCAAATATTGAATACAAGCACTTGTGAAGAAAGAAAGCATTAACAACAATTTAAATTAAAAGCATTGAATATTTCAGTGAAAAATAATTCAAGATAAAAACCAACATTTTTAAAAACAACATTTTTATATAATGACGAGGTATATTAATTATTATACATTAAATTGAAAACAAACACATGATAAACACATCAAAATTTTTTAATTATAATTTCAATTTAATCAATCATTTATTGAATATTTTTTACTGAAAAATTTTACAACACATACAAGCCTTTCCTTCTTAGTTTCCAAATATTTTTGGATTACCAGATCTAATCACATGGAGGTGAGGTGAGGCTAATTTGAGTATGATTGGCTTAGTGTAAATAAATCTGCATGTATTACACGTCATACTCTTCTAGACCCAAAAACGTGGACAAAATTCAAATGAACTTTATTATTTTTTAAGGAACATGAAAACATTGCACAAAAGTAAGAATAAATTTTTTTAAAAAAATTCTAAAATTATTTTAACAGACAAATATTTATTATATAATGCCTTATTAATATTTCCATAATATTTTTCTCATACTTAAGGGATATTAGCCTATATTGCACCACATCCTTCATCAATCTCATAATTAAGCAATGGATATAATAAATTCTTTTTCAGATTAAGTTATTTTTAGCAATTTGCATAGACTAAAAAATTATGAATGGTGAAAATAAAAGTTATGTATCTAATAATTTTTACTAATTCATGATTTTTAGTTGACATGCTAATCATTTAATTCTACTTTCTTAGTATTTTTGAAATGCTGTACATCAAATTCTAGAAAACATAATTTTTAACTTTAAAATTTACTTAAAAAGAGACATTTGTGAGCGTATTAAAAAATTCATAATATAAAATCAAAACATGCATTTGAAAGTTTGTAAGTCATTCTATTAAAAATGGGAACCAGAATTCAGAAAAAATTGTGATAAGATATGGTGCCAAATATTGAAAACTTTCTTTCTTGCAAATGATTGCTGACTAAAAGTCAGCAACTCTTACTATCTCCCCTTTGTGAGTAGGAAACTTTTACGATACCTCATGAGGCGTTTGTGGAATTCCCGGTGTTCCCAGAGGGGGAAAGAAATTTTTTCCTCAATCCTAAAAGCGCCGAGTGGAAGGGTTATTTTGACTTGTTAAAATTATTGAAATATTAGCTAAAACTGGCCGCAAATGTCTAAATATTGTATTGTTAGGCAAGTAAGAACGATTCCCAAAATTTCAGAGCTCTAGCTTGATGGGAAGTTGGTTAAATTAACGATCGAAAATTTGATGACACACACCAAGCAAAATTCAGAAAAACATTGTAAAATATTAGGTTTTACAATTTCTAATATATATTAAAAATTTTTAAAAAAATGAATCACATGTAAATATATACTTATCAGTAACTAATATTTGTATTAATTTAGTAAATTATTATACCTAATAAGAGATGTCTTTTTTGTTTTTAGATTTCAGAAAGATTAGAGCAATTTGATGTAGAAGAGGAGAGTCACACATCTTTAGAAAAACGTTACCCAAACTGCAGGGTTATTTCTGCATTTGCTTTAGAAATAAATGATGAAAAACATGCAAGTTGATTTTAATTTTTTGAATCAATTAATGAAGTTAAATATATTATTAGAAATTATCAATAAAATCTTATATTTATTGATGTAAACTCTGGTTATTTTTGTATTTTAGGAGATTTACCTTTCTAATAAACAAACTATAAGTTACAAAAGATTATGTATCTGTTCTGGAGCTGTACCAAAAGTAAGAATGTATTTAATGAATGCAAATTTTTTGAGATTTGATATTTATAGAATAAAAATATTTTGATAGGAATGCAATAAAGCATTTAATATCACTTTAATTCAGTTATGCTAATTTAGTAAAAATCACTTCAACTTCTAATAAGTATTACAGATTTAAAGTGTTATGAAACGTTTATACATGCATTAAAAAGGCTAAGATTTACATATGTATCTATAAATAATACATTAAATGTGTAATTTTATCTTTTAAATGTTTCTCATTGTAATAATAGTATCTGTTTGAAATAATCACTGTAAATGTTTTATTTGATCTTAAATAGATTATATCATGTAACTAATAATTATTTAAGTATGTACATTACACCCCATAATTTTTGTTACAAAAGTGAGGAATATTTTTTATGATTAATATTTTGTAAAATGTATAAGAACTATTCTTATTTCTAGTTATGTCTTTGCACTCTTTAATTATTTAAATGTTTTTTTTTTTTTTTTTTTTTTTTTAATGCAGGTGATTTCAGATTCTAGTCCCTTTATATTAGGAATAAGAGATACAGAAACAGTTGAGGTAATCTTTTTAATTTTATCATTTAAATAAAATAATGTATTATTATAATGATATAATGCAATTCTTAATACAAATTTATATGATTAAAATCATTATTATTTTGTGAATAAACTAATTTCCTGTTCGAAATATGACTTTGAAATATTTGAAATCTTTGTGAAAATATTTTACAGCACATGTATTGTGAAAATTTTACTAGTCTTAAGGTGCTTTTTTTTTTCTCAGGTGTTTCAGAAAAAACTTTCAAATGCAAGAAGAGTACTTATTGTGGGTAATGGAGGAATTGCAACTGAACTTGTGTATGCTCCTTATTATTTTATTTTTATTTGATATTTTTTACTTAAATTAAAAATTTTATAACTGAAAGTACTTTTTGGAAATATTTTATTCATTTATTGCCTTATGATTTAAATCATGGACAATTGTAGACAATTACATTTCTGGATTTAAAATCATAAGGTGAGCTGTTGCTCATAAGTTAATACTAGCAGCCAATTAGATGTATCAATAAGATTATAATCATGAAAAGGGAGAAGTTCAACAAGTTGTAATTATAAGAGTTACATTTTAATTAAAATTGTTCAATGAAAAATTTTAAGTTTTAAAAGTAGCTTGTAAATTTATAAAAATTTTAATTAATTGCTAATTGGAGAACTGGAATGTAACGTATCTTTTTTTTTTTTTTTTTTCGTTACAAAAAATATTAAACTGAATCCTTATAAAAATCAATGTTGGATTACTTTCATGAAGATTTTATTTTTAAACTGAATGAGTATTGTTTTATTTAACCCCACTATTATTTTAGAAATATATAATGCACAAATTACTCTAGATATCAGAGATTATTTTATTAAAAATCCATATTATGGAATAAATTTAATCAAAATGAAATTGAGGAAAATAATGTTCTTACAACTTGTCCAACTTAGAATAGTATATATTCTTTAGATATAGTAATGAAATTTATTAGTTATTTGTTACTTCTAACTGGTATATTTATTTGTAACTGTTTGACTTTTTTTTTTCATTTTGGAATATTGAATTTAAAATATTTGAAACATTTCAATATTTGACAGATATGAGATTGAAAATTGCCAAATTATATGGGCAATTAAAGATAAGTCAGTTGGAGCTACTTTCTTTGATGCTGGAGCAGCAAAGTTCTTCTTACCTTGTTTAAATGAAGGCAAGCAACCTGGATCATTTTTATCCAAGAGATTGAATTATGGTTTGGAAGGTAAGAAAATAAACTCTTAAATTTCTTACTTCTTCATTATAGCTGCATTTTAAAAAGTACTTGGTAGAAAACTATAGTCCTTTGAGGCTCAATATTAGTTTTTCATATTAACTATTTTTTATTTTCATGTCTCTTATTGCTTGATTGTAGAAGGGAGCTTATTGACAAAATTTAAATCTTCCTATAGTTAAAGTTTAAAATTAAAAATAATCCTCTAAGAATCTATGACCTGCAGTATAGATTTCATTGCTGTGAACAAGTGTTCCAAAATGAGCTTCTGTATACAAGAGCCATACAATTGACACTGAAGAAGAGGCCATAATATGTGCCAATTAAATAACGGGACTGGCCTGAAAAATATACTCTACTAAAAATGTATTATAAATATTTGTTAATCTCCTTTAATATACTGCTCTTTCTTATCTATATAACATTGCATCTGCATTTTCCATTGTCTAAATCAGTGTTGTAAGTCATTAAGTATCACTTTCTTCAGCAAGTCTGTTTTTGCTTTGATCCCTTCTACATACTGAAAATGTGTTCCCTATGATGCATTTTCACATTTACCAATAGGTTTAATCTTATGGAGTGAAATCTGGTGAATATGGCTGATGGTCAAGCACAGTAATACATTTGTCCACTATGAATAGTTTCACCAAGAGCAATGTTACGGGCTAAAGTGGGGCTCTCTTGTACATCTAATTGGTAACATTTTCTCATATACTTTCCTCATTTTTAGATTCTAGAGCTAGGATTGGCAAAGTGGTCAATATTGATCCCTGGGGGGTCGATATAGTATAATTAGGGGTCCATCCGATCTAGGGGGTCGATGAATAAATGCCTGTGCTATTCAATTGCAAATTTATTCACTGAAACACAATATGTACAATTTTCATTTGAAATGTCATTTGTAATTATAATATGGTAAGTAAAGTTTTTATAATAGATTATAGCTTATATAATTTCTCATTCCTGGATATTTTTTTAAGTAATCATTTATCTTTTTTTTACTGTTTAAAGTATACATGATACAAGTATACATGTTTAAAGTATAAAGTATTTCATGATGGGATCTCATTCTCAGACTTGTGAGAATTGATTCTTACTCCGTTTTGCTACAAGATGGTCCAAATTAGAGCATAACCCTCAAATCAGGACTGTCTGATAAGCTTTGTGAGGAAAATGATGAACTATCAAACCAATTATTTTTACACACTGAAATACAATAATTGTCAAGAGGTACATATTTGCAATGTCTTGTTTTAACAGTTACAGAATTTCTTACTGAAACTAATACAGCCTTAAGTGACAAATTTCAAAAAAATAAAAACAATATATATTTGGCTGATGTATTTGTAAAGTTCAATGATATTCAAACATGTTACCAAGGAAAAGATATTACATTAATTCAAGCATGAACAATTTTTTTTAAGCTTTCAAGTAAAATTAAACTTGTTTAAGTCTTCATTGTAACGTAAAGATTTTCAATACTTTTGAAGGACAATTGGATATAACTGACGTAGATTTGGAAATACATCCAATAACTCAAAGATCAGTCTTTTCACTTAATTTCTTAAATTTCTGAACTTATTGATCAACCTTTGATGTCACAGGCTAACCAGACTATTTATCTTGAATCTTTTCATGACTTTCTTAAAGTTTCTGCTATTCAAAAATTTGAGTGTCTGATTTACAATTTAAACCAAACATCTCCTTTAACAATTGGAAGCATTTTCAGTTGGAGAATTTTTCAGCTTCATGAGGAATTTTGGGATAATACACTAATTGATTTTTAAGATTGTCATGATTACAGCTCTTAGACACTAGAATATCCTACACAGGCAAGGTCACCCATATTCCATCTCCACCTGCCAATCATCTTAATGGCTACAATATGAATAGTCAAGGAGCTGTGGATTTAGTTATATTTTAAAAGATCTTTTGTTAAGTTTTTGCAAAGTTAAAAGCTAAACAAGTTTTTCATCTTTTAAAAAATAAAATAAATATCTTCATAATGTTATTCGTTTCTCATTCAAAATGATTTTTAAAAAGTAATAAATTTTTTACAAATATGGCATTGTATTATGGTAGTTCTGACAAGAGAGTAGGAAAATTAAAATTAGGAGGGAAATTGTGAATTAAAAAAAAAAGATTTAATAATAAACATGTTTAAGGAACTTTTTATTGAAAATGCATATTTAATAATAAATGTTAAATTTTAAGAGAAAGTTATTTTATTTATTTTTATCAAAATATTTTGCATGTCTGATGAAGCATAAAATTTTTAAGGTAAATAAATATGTTTGTAATCAAGAATTGGAATAATTTATGACAAAATAAAAATAAAAAAATATTTCAATGTAGTCTGCATTCTTTTTTTTTTTTTTTTCTGGATAATTAAAATCCACCAAATGCTTAAATTTTTAATTAAAAATATCAAAAATTCTTTTTTAAAAAATAAATTAATAATTTTTAAGAGAATTATAAATTCTTACAAACCAGTTTGTGTGAATTTCAATGCAGTAAATTTTTTTTATTTAGGGACTTCTGTATCAAAATCTGCTGTAGGAAGTGCATTAGGTCCTGACTGGTCTGTGCATGTAAATCTCAAAGGAAAAACAGTGGTAATTTTTCTTCAAATTTTAAAGATATAAATATTCAAAAAGTAGTGAAATTTTATTTATAGTCTAAAAAACATTTTTCAAAATTTTTATGTATGTTATTGTATTTTTTAAATGTTGTGTTTAATCAGATACTGTATTCTTATTGAAAAATTCCGGGTAATAAAAATTATTTAAATTAAATTATCATTTATTGAATTATTTTAATTACTGAGTGTAGTATTTATTAATTAATCTTTTTGTTTCATTTTTTGAGTTTCTACATTACCCACCCCTTAAAAATTGCAAATTATATTCAAAAATGAATTTTTCCTTTTTGTTTTACAAAATTGATGATAAATTATTGATAATTATGATAATCTTTTGTAAAATATAGTGGGTGATTGTAATTAAAGTTGCACTTTCAATGGGCAGAATGACCTGTTATTTCATCTGAATATACGTAAAGCAATGGGAATGGGAATTTGTTTTGTAAAGGAAAAAGTAGTTAGGACTCTATTATTGAAGGATTGGATTCTCCTTTGTGAAGCTTTTTTTTACAACAGTGACTGTGCAGTAGTTCATTGAAGAAATTACAAACATTTAAAGGATTTAAAAAGTGACTCTGGTCCTATGACAGCATTTAGTCTGAAGAAAATGATTGATAAATTTGAGGAGAGAGGGGTTCAATTAATTGCTTCAACATCAGTGGAGGATGTGGCTACAGCATCAGAGGAAGCATCAAGCAGTGTTTTGAGAACATGCAGTGCATGCAGAATGGCCCGAACTTTTTCGCCTGTCAGCTGCTGAACTGCCGAAATGAGAAACTTTTGCCCTACAATTTCTTGCTCTAATGGAAGTGGATAATGTATGGCTATGGAACATTTTATGGAATGACAAAGTCCATCTCCATATCCAAAGTTCTGTCACTACTCAAAATTGCTGAATATGGGTAAGAGAGAATCTGTTCCAAATATAACAATTGTCTCTTCATTCTCAAAAGCTCACTGTGTGGTGTGGGTTTATGATAGTATTTATCATTGCCCATTTTTTTGAAGAGATTGGTCCTTCAGGTCCTCCACCTGTACAATTAACAAGACTCATTATGAATCTCTTTTTTGCAACTAGCTCATTCCAGCACTGCAACAGTGGAGATGTGGGGCTTTTATGCAAGATGGCACTCCTCCGTACGTTTCAAATCCGGCGAAGCACTTGTTTAATATGTATTTTGGAAATCGCAGAATTATCAGTTGCCATTTCCCAACATCTTGGCCACCATGATCACCTGACCTGAATTTTTGTAACTTCTTTTCACTTCTTGTGAGGGGTTACCTAATACATGTTATGAACGGGCTCTGATTGTTAACTTAGCTGAATCGAAAGCATGCATTATGCAACAAATTCACAACATCAGCACTGATACACCACAATCTGTTGTGGAGCATACTTTTGCACTTTCAGCTTGTGGCAGAAAATGGTGGATAGCATATTAAACATTTCTTAAGCAAGTCATAGCAGTTTATCCATGATTTCCTTTTTTGATAGTTTCATCAGTTTTCGCTTTTCGTGCAGTTTTTGGACTAGAGGTAATTAAAAACTGATTTTTCCTTATCAGTTGTGGTACCACCTTATTGTAGTGGATGGGCTTTGAACAAAGAGTGCCAGAAGAACATGTCCTGTCTTTTCATTAGCCTTTTTTTATTGATACAGTGCGTAATATTGATCCACTTTTGAACTATTTTTTTTCTTTTGCAAAGCAAATTCCCATTGCTTCTTGTACACTAGGATGAAATATCAGATCATTTTGACTTGCAAATAATACATTGATCCACATCATTTGTATGGTATCACAATTGATTTAAATATTGTTGTAAACAAAATCCACATATTTTGGTCTACCTCATGACCTTGATAATTTCAAGGTCATGAGGAATTGAGAAGTTTTCTTTGTACATGGTTATGATTTTGAAGACCATTTCAGTTCCATAGATATTGATGTTCTAATTTGAGTTATTTTGCCTGTATACAATAAATATTTTAATATGCAATAAAATGTAAAAATTCAATTCTCTCATCAAACGTGAACATTTCATTGTTTTTGGTCAGAACTAAAAACAGTTGCTGACAGGGATAACACTGAGGCAGTCCTCTGTAAGCAAATAAGAGGTCTGCCTCAGGTGGTTCTGCTAGTAATTGTCTTGCCAATCTTTATTTGAATTTTTTTTTAATTGAATGTATCAATAATAATTCTTACTTTTTTTTTTATTATTACATAGATGATTTGATAATTTTTAATAAAACTAATGAATTTAAAATCAAATATTACATTCTACCCTGATTACCTGTAACTTATAAAAACTAAATTTATAATTCAAACTAAGTTGAATGTCTTGATTTAGATTTACAGATTGTTAGAAGAAAATTTGTTAGTAATATTTAGGATAAAAGAGTGGGTTTTAAGTTCCATATAATTAAAATTCTTTTTTGGAACAGTAATTTGCATATATCTATATATAGGAATATTATATTAATATTTTTATACTCTTTACAATCTAACCACACATAAAATAAAGTAGTTCAACAACATTAAAAATTGTTTGGAGCATGATTATCTCCAATTTCTTTAGTAATTTATATACATCAGAAATATATATTGACAATGTTTGTAAATTGTAATCTATTTTTAAATCCATCACTCAACATTAGGTTCCAAAGTTGACTTGTTTGTGGTCTAGCTCCATGAATATTAAAATTACTCTTGCTACTCCTTCACAGTTCACACATTTTTTGGACCATTTTACTCTTTTACAAACTTCAATATTTCTTACAGCCATCCATTACCAAAAGTTTGCATCTTTGTTGACTTTATGGTTGGGATGACATCTTGCTTTTTGAGTATTTAATATCTACTTTTAAGCACTTTATTTTATTGAAGACAGTTTTACTTATCTATTCACCTGATTGAACTTCGTTTCTTTGAATTTCTTTTTGTGAGAAATGGTTTACATTATTTTTACTACTTATTGATTGTTTGTTATGTTTTCAATTTTTGTGAGTAACTTTTTATTCTTTTACTTTTAATTACTATGCTCTTTTGTATTTTGGATGTTCCAATTCAGTTTATCAAATTGCTAAGGGAGAAGCATGTTGCTGTCAAATTAGTTTAACTGTTTTTTGACTGGCTGGATTCTAATTTTTTTTCATTCATTTTTCTATTTTGATTCATCATTTTTTTTCAATGTTTTATCACTAATGTTCATATTTCTCCCCCTGTATTGCATTATGTATGTTAATGTGTACATACAAAACTATTTTATAATGTAAATAACAATATTTATTCTTTTTCTTAATTTCAGAATTTAATTTTTAATATGTATTGTTTCTTTGGTAAATTTCTTATTGAATTGTACTTTTATGTTTGAAGAGCACCTGCAATAATTTTATTTTTAAATCGTAGGAAAACCGCAACATTCATGTAGAATATGAATGTGAAGTTAAAAGCTTACATGAAAGGGAAGAATTCTTAAAAAAGAAGTTGAAAGAAACCTATTCAGAACAAAGTGAAGGTAAGAATGCATTATTTGAATGTACATGCTATGTACATACAATATTTTTGTGAGGAATGAATTAATCATCAAAATACATTTTTATAATCCTTAGTATTTATTTCTAAGAAATTATTTATTACTATGCAGTTCTTATGTTACTTTGTAGTGAATGCCTGAAATTACATTATTTTAGAATTGAAAATTATAAAATCTTTATTTATTAAAAATTTTACTGTCAAAAAATTGTTTTTTTTTTTTTATCAAAACGTTTTAATGAACTGTGAGAAAATAAACCATTAAATTTGTATTTTCATAAAGCTGCATTTTTTGCTTCTAAAAAATTCAATAAATATATCATTTGAAGACATGTGAGAGATGAAAAATATGGTTTAATATCACTTCTTGTGAATTGTAGATTGATTTTGCCTCTATAATCTATTCTCTGATAATGTAGCTACATGATTTCTATTTTTATGATTTTTATATGAACTTCTTTTGTTATAAAATGTATTATACTTACTAGATTCATGGCCAGTTTATGTGGAATTGACTAATGGTAGCATACATGGGTGTGATTTTGTTATAAGTGCTACTGGTGTCATTCCAAACACAGCTTTTCTACATAAAAACAAAGTAAGTTTCATGTGTAATTCAAAAGGTTTTGAATGTATTATAAGCTAAATATTGATAGGAAATGAGCATATATTTATTTAACTTGGTGTGACTTGGTTACTCTTGGAAAGAAGTATTCCCTGCAATAAGAGTAATTATAAGAAATTTGGCTTTTATATTTTTGATAATATTTAAAATTTGTGATATAAAAGAATGCCAAACAAAAATTTAAAAGTACAGCTAAATTTTTTTTTTATTTTCCAACAAATTCTGCATACTTTATTATTTTAATAATGTTTTACAAAATAGAAGACAGCTATAAATCGCTTGGATTCTTTTTGAGTTTGTTTCCGAGACTGATAAACATTATATTTTTGGATATTAGATTAAAGTTGTTTTCTTAAATGAATAAATACTCTATGACATATGCTTTCATATATCTTTTTTGTATTTAATTAAATGTGTCAATCCATATCTCAAAATATGCACATGATTTTTCAGTTTCTTATGTTGAATCGAAGTGCAATTAATAATTTCACTTTTGATTATCAAATACTTTACTTAAATGGCCATGGTAGACTATTGGTTATGATCACTGACTCGTGGCCAGAGGTTTCCATTGAGTTGAGGGCTTGAGCCTTGATGCTACTAAAGACCCAGTGTGTAAGCCAGGGCTAATGCATATTAAATCTGTCTGAGCTCAAAGTTCTCCATCTGTTGGCTGGGTGTGGAAGTTAAGAGAGGGGGGAGTTCAGGTGTCGTCCTCGTCACTTGACTGAGGTTCAGAATTATGAGGTCAATCACCAATAGTCCCCATGTTGCTTCTAGTGTGACATTAATAAATCCAAACCAAACTACTTCACTTAAATTATTATAAATTCTTGTCCAGATTACATTAAATTTTTTAATTGGCTGTCCCAGGAAGCCAGTTTTTTTTTTTATTTTTATTTTTTTTATTTCAGTTCAAATTTTCATGAAAAAAATTGTTGGTAATTCACAATCTTTGTATCTAATGTGATTGAAAACCGTCTGTAAATATCTTGATCTCTAAAAATATGGAGTTTATATTTTCATGATAAGATTGTCGCTTATCTTTTCTATCTATCCCTATTTTTTGACCCTTTTTCATTTCATAATGTCTAGATCATAGATACATATTGTTTTGTGCAATATAGCCAGATTTGCCACTTATGCCCTGAACTTTTAGTTTCACTAACTCATATTCATTATTCAATCTTTTGTAGATTGTTCTGTACTATCAGAAATAATTTGTTATATTGTAATAAAATAATGTTAATAATCCATTGATGATTTTCAGTCTTAATTTCTCACTTGCTCTTTTATGATTTTCATAAATGGAAATATTAATATATTTTTTTTTATTCTTTCATAAAATAATTTAATTCTATATTACTTCGATTCTGTTATTTACTTTAAGGCGTTAAGTGAACAAAGGATAAACTTTTCTGAAATTGCTATTAACTAAGATAATTATTAGATTTTTTAACACACATACTTTTTTTTTTTATATTTAAAATTGATTGCTATTCCATAATGTTTACTGTACTCTTGTTTAGTTTCAACTTGCAGATGATGGGGGCATAAGGATAAATGATCAAATGAAAACAAATTTGGAAGATATATTTGCAGCTGGTGATGTGTGTACTGCATCATGGCATTTGTCAAAACATTGGTTTCAGGTAATATTTGTTTGGGAAAAAAAATATTTGATCAGTCAAGAGGTTTAATATCATAATCAGATTTGGCTATTGTGCTTTAAAACTCAACATTCACTCTTATTTATTGTAAATGTGTTATAAAACTATTAAGATCATATTATAAAGCATATAAAAATGATGAAACATAATAAAATCATGTAATTCATCAGCCAAAATTTCAAGCAAATTTTATATGCTTGCATTTTCTATAAAAAAAAACATGCAAGCTTTACTTCATTTAGGAAATTATTTATAAAGTAAAATTTTTATAAAAGATTATTTTAAAGTTCAAAATTTATTATCTGTTTTTTAGTTTAAAAATTCACATTTTAATTTGATTTTTGTGACTTATACAGTATACTATAATATTGAGTTGAAAATGATAATTTGTTGAAAAATTTTTCATACATGTTGTCAGAAATCTTTTCATGTTCATAGAATCAATATAATACTTTTTCTGTTTAGTATTTTTATGTTAAATGGCGCTGTATAGGTATCCAGTAATTTTGATTCAAATAATTTTTCAAGGGTTTTGAGGAGTATACATTTGTTCCATTTAGGTAAAAAAGTCATTGATTGTTTTTAACAATGATATATGATGTAATAAAAATGTTTTTCTATATATTTGTAATTGTACGTACATTTTTTAACATTGTTCATCTTTATGGAATTTTTTTGAACCATGTTTATCGTATTACATAATCAAATCTTTTCATTGTACAATTATTTTTATTGTTATAAACTTTGATTTTAACAAAATAATTTTTGTACTTGGTAATATCTGATCTATAATCCAACAGATGCGACTGTGGACCCAAGCAAGGCAAATGGGAGCCTATGCAGCTAAATGTATGGCATGTGATATTCGAGGACAAACTGCTATTCCTGATATATGTTTCGATCTTTTTACTCATGTGACACAATTTTTTGGATACAAGGTAAGATTTCGATTTTGTTTTCCTATGTGTCTTGGATGAAACTACTTTTGCATTCATACTTTCTAATAATGGAAATATCATGAGATTACCATGACACATGGAATATTATGGTGAATATAGAAAAAAAAAAAAAAACTAAAATAGCAAAGAATATGATTTTGTATCTTTAAATGCATTAACCTGAGAAAGTTTTTCCCTTCGTTTTAATACTATAATTCATATTGTTCGATAATTCTGTTATAAAAATAATTTGATATTCATTGGCATTTTAAATTGTTCATTGTGTGATTATTGTTAATTATAGCATTTCTTCCTAAAGTTCGTTTATTTTAAAACAAGGAACAATTATCATTGATCTATTTCATAGTTTTGTTTCTATATCATTTTATGCATCCCCAAATGTATGAATTTCTGCTTTATGTTGACAGGTGGTTTTATTAGGACTATATAATGGACAAAAATTAGGGACTGACTATGAGATAATAGTACGATCATCAGAAAGGACAGAATATGCAAAAGTAGTTATGCAAAATGGTAAAATGCAGGGTGCAGTGTTGATTGGTGATACTGATTTGGAGGAGACTTTTGAAAATCTTATTCATAATTGTTTAGATTTATCTTCATATGGAGAAGACATTTTAAATCCTGATATTGATATTGAAGATTACTTTGACTGAATAATTATTAACGAATATTTACTGTGATATATTACTGTTAGCTTTAAAAAAAAGTTTCATTAAATTAAATATTTATTTATATATTAGAGACATTTTTGAAATGGAACTTTTCATTTTTTGCTCTGTTAGTGTTTCAAGCTAGTTTTTAAATGAAATTTTAAAAATATTTTTATTAAAGATGTAAAATAAAATAAGGTTTGAAAATCTTAATTTTTTTTTTTTGTAATATGTTAAATAATGCTCAATTGTAGAAATTATTAGGGAAGATATCCATATATTAATATAAAGTGAATATTTTATGTAATAAAATGTCAAATGTGATTATCAAACCTGTGTACTTAACATAAATGAAAATCTTTCTGAACTTGTGATTTGTCACTTTGGCTGCTCCTTCGGCGAGTTCACATGTGCTGATTTTTCAAATTTTACTAGGAATAATCTTTTTACATTGGCAATGTTTTAATGTTTCTTCCTTGAATCTGAGCTTTTCTGGATACATATGCTCCTTGGACTATTGATTCTATATTTGTTTTTGGACTGCTTATATTGTTTATCCTACAATACACTGATTTTTTAAACAATCTAATCAACAGCAGTGGCTAGTAAAAGTTTCGGCATCTAGTACTGTAGGACTGTTGCTTGGATTGTATGATTTAAAAATCATATCACAATATAGTGAACCCTTGGAGTTCATAATGAATGATCTACTTGAAGCTCTTTACGAAATATTTCCAAACATGGAGGTAAGTGCCATTCTTAGTGTCCCCTTGCTCAATTCTGATACATACCAATTGTTTGTAAAATTTGTGAACTATAATAAGATTAACCGTACTATTAAATGCTATCGATAATTTGTTTAAAAATTACTATGCTTCAGTGAATCTCCCACATGGGACTCTTGAAAATTAAAAAAATCAGTAGACAAAACCTATTAGTAGGTGACTTTAAAGTGAAAATTAACTAATTAAATGAAGAAATGTTAATCAAAAATTAAATCTTGCAACTTAACAAAGATCCTTGTAAAAAAAAAAAAAGAAAAAGAAATCAGATTTAATTGCTCGTGTGCATTCCAATAAAAACATTGTTCAGCCTACTACTTTTCCAATCTCTAGCTCTAGCAGAGCAATAGTATTCACAGGAGTTAACTATGCAATTATCAAATACTCAGACTCTCCTAATTATTTTCCATAAAATGGCCATACCAAATGTATTATAGATTTTGCAATACTTAAAAATGTTCCCTTTTATAAAAAAGTAAGTATTAATCAACTCCCCAGTTACCATAACCCCATTCCAATAGACATCTCCTTTAATAAAATACTTCTCATTCCCCCTTCAAACCTTTACCACAATAAACTGGTTTCACTATCAAAATATAAAAGGCATCATCCCCATTAATATACTAGATACCACCCTATTATCCTTTACTACTGCTATCCAGAAAGTAATTAATTCAGCTAGTAGCACTAAAACCACAAAAATTCCCCATCTCAAACCATCATCAATAGTCTCAAAAATTAAATCAAAAATAAAATTTTAAAAACCCAAAATGGGAAAAACCTCTTTTAACAGTTAGCACACAGAAGATAATTCATTCTTAAACATCAATCACAAACTAACAAAATATTTCATCCCTCCACTAATTTGCAATAATGGCCTTGTTTTCTCTTCCAAAGAAAAAGCTGATCTGCTTGCACTTAACTTTGAATCCTCTTTCCCGGAAAATGTATTTGTTTAAGATGACCATCATGTTGAATTAACAGAAGAAACAATCTAAAACTATCTAAACACACAATATTATTTATTTTAATCCCCCTCCTTGCTTCTCTTTTTGAAATAGCTAATATCATCAAAAAATTAAGCAAAAGGAAAGCCCCTGGAGAGGACAGTATTCATAACCAAGTATTCTAATTCTTCTCCCTCAATGCCTACACTCATTTTAATAAAATTCTCAATAAATGCTTCACATATGCTTATTTGCTTCAAAAATCTTAAATACACTACTGTTATCTTCTTCCCCAAACCGGGCCAAAACCATACCCTCCTCTCTAATTACTGCCTTATCAGCCTTCTTAATTCAATTTCTAAAATTTTTGGAATAATTCCTCCTAAATAGACTAATCAATCACTCCATTTTTAATAATATCATACCCAATTCTCAATTTGGCTTTATATCACACCACAGCACAGTCCATTAGCTTCTCAAGTTGTAAATACCATTACTGAAGGTTTCAACTGTAAACAAACCTCTGGGAGTATATTCCTGGACATTCAAAAAGCCTTCGACCACCTCTGACATGATAGGTTAATTTACAAATTCATTAAACTTAACTTTCCCCTTTGCTTAATTATCATAATCAATAAATATCTTAAAAACGGAACATTCCAAGTTAGACTCGATAATGAACTTTCGGTAATTTGCAATATTCATGTCAAGAAACCCAAGAGTCTGTAATTTCTACCCTAAATTATTCCTTGTACACATATAGCTTCTCCCAAGAGTCCCTACAATAGCCTCTGTTCCTTCGCAGATGATGCAGCAATCCTCGCACATGGTAAAACACACTAAAATCGTCAAATTACTATCACATTTCAAAAAATTCAAATGAATTACTATTTGGTGGATTACTGCAAATATTAACAAATAATTAGAAAAGGCCATAATCCAGCCCATGGCACACAATTAAAATTCTTTTACTCTGGTTTCTCATGGGTCTCTGAAGTTAAATATTTGGGGGTTATGCTGAACTCGAAATTAATTTTCAGAAAACACATATAACTCATCATTGATGCAAAAAAATCCATAACTTCATCCCTTTAACCTTTTGAGTACGGCTGGCCGATCTACAGGCCAAAAGGAATATACCCTTAAAAGCCGGCGTTGACCGATGTAGCGGCCAAGCCGTGCTTTCCCCTGTAAACAGCTTTCGAATCAGCATGAGGCCTATTATAGCCCCGGAACATCATCTGCTTGACCGGTTTCTTTTGTATTCAGAAGGGAGAGGGTAGAATTTCCTCTTTCACCCTTACCTAAAAATCCCTCTTTTTTCCTTCATACTCAAATTCTCACTAGCGGTGAGTGCATAGTTGTTTTTGTAAGTGATTTTGTCATCTCGATTACTTAATCATTTCATTTTAAATTAATTTGATTTTTTTTAAAAAAAAATGCCTAAACGTAAAAGAGAACTTACCACGGAAGAGATTCAGAATATTTTAGCTGATTTAGAGACGAAATTTTTGATGATTCTGATTCTGATTGTGAGTTAGAAAATGAGGAAGATGATTTAGATCAATCTTTAAATTTGAGTCGAGAGGTTGAAGATGAGGTTGTCTCCGAAGAACAAAATAAAAAAATCTGGAACGACCCACAAATAACCCATAAAGCGACAATTTTACCTTTTACAGGAAATAATGTGATAAAAGGAGCCGCTGTAATGAAATTATTGGATTAATATGTTGAACTTAAACAATATTTAAATATTTGGAAATAAATTTTTAATTTCTAGTTCCACTTTATTATTAAAAGGTTCCACTTTACTTTATTATTCAAATAATAATATATATAAATATTACTAAGAAATATATGTTACACAAAAATTTTATTTCCAAAGTTTATTCAAAAAAGTGTTATAACTTTAAGTGGTGATTTTTTTTTTATGATTTTTATTTTATTTTTTTCATACTAAAGAATATAATTACATATTTTCATAATGAATGTTTTTTTACTAATACACGTATTGCTATGCATTTTGCAGATTTAAAAATACCTCAGTTCTACATTTTTATTAACTTTTATACCTGTAAAACTACTTAAAATATATTTGTGGAGAATTTGAAGCAATTTTTGCATTCTGTTTTTGATGAAAATTTGTGCATAATTACACAATGTATTGCTGTACAGAAGCATATTTTTATTATCTTAAGTTATGCTTATTGAAAAACAGTTTTTAAGAATTTTATATCGAAACATAAAAAAAAAAACATCTTTTTTTAATCGTGTATAAACAACAAAAAAAGAGAAAAATATTTGCAACAAAAAAAAATTACAAAAATATTTGTTATAGATTTTTAAAACTGTACATTGTAGTCTTTCGAATTTATAAAAGCAAGAAACTAATTCCGACATTTTTTTATTATGACAATTGATGTATAAAAGTTGAGTCTTCGAAACAAAAACTATTAATTCCGATATTTTTTCTTTCAAATTTGTAGGAGACGAATATTACAAATTCTTTAGCATAAGAAAAATTCCCCGATTTATACAAAAACCTTAGAAGCAAGAATAAAATTTTTGCTTTTGTTATATATTATACTTTAAAAGTTCTACAGTGTTGGATTTCCTGATTTTTCGAAACTTAAAAGAAGTTTTTTTTTTTTTAAAAAAAATATAATAAGTTTCTTTAATAATAATAATTACGATAAAATTTGCAAAATACTCTAAAATATATTTGAAAAATAAATGTAATCAGAATCTAACAGATAGTTACATTGAAATAAAAAAAATGTGTTCGTTTTCTTTTTTTTTTCTCGCCTATTTATTCATGAGTCACACTTTTTATGTACGATAGTACAAAGAAAGGAATGTTCGGGTGCGTTCTAAGGCACCCGAACCTGAATAGAGAATCAAATGGCTCTTGTAAATGAGCATGAAAAACAAGTTGTAAAAGCTTTCATATCGACAAAGAATGCTTCTCCCTCTTGATTATTGTTGATTCTTTCAGGTTTTGGTCATTATTGATTATCATATGCCTTTTTGGTGTAATAAAACCTAGAAATGCACATCTGCCTTCTTGTAAATCTTCAAGGTTGCTTTCATGTAGCCGGAAAACTATTCTTCCATGGTTCTTCCTCTTATTGCGTAATAAAGCTTTAGAAAGTGATTGCCTTTTCTGTTACATTGTCGGACATAGGATAAATAGAAACTATGCCGACGAACTTAAAAGAAGGCCTTCTACTTTGCGAACGTTATCGGGAAACTGAAAATAACCGTTCAGTGAACTGATATTGTGTTAGATTTTGAGAGATAATGTAAAAAGGACCCAGTCACTTAGGGGACTGTCCAGACGAAGTGGGGGGGGAGGGAAAAAACGATATTTGAAGCTAAAGTTTTCCTTCGTTTTGAAGAAAGTAAAGAAAAATTGTTGTCAGTTTTTTCTAAACCGATTGAGGAGTCTGTGCGTTGAGAAGGAAAGGTTTTTGAAATTATTTTAAATGTTGACCGAAAGAGTTGGCTTCATAGGAATGTATTGGCTTTGGCTCTATCATATGCACAAAATCACACACAAAAATCAGTTTATTATCGCACAAAAATCAGAGCAGTAATCTTAGAATTAAAACAATATTATGCAATTCTTTTGAAATTTTAAATAAAAAGTAAGGATTATCTAAAGGTTAAGAATATAACTTTTTGTACGAAAAGTGAAAAAAAGGTAAGAAGCTCCAGTATGTTGTCATTACTTGCAAAAGAAACAATTAAGTACAAATAAGAATCATATATTCCTTTTATATAAACAAGATTACCGAGATACATGAAGCTCCTCGGCAACTTAAAAATGTTTGCAGTCATAATATTTTGTCTTCGATATCAGCTTATTGTTTGCGTTTTACTAGAAGTATTCTAAAAATTCAAAGCATTTCCTCTTTTTTACTAATTGAAACATTTATTACTATTGGAAAAAAAATAATTTTAAATTTCTTATGTGCATTTAAAGAATTTATTTTTAGGAACACGTAGGTAAACTGATAAATTATTAATATTTCATTTACAAGTAACATAACGAGAACGATAGCCGAGCTAGAGCGTCCACTTCTAATTTCCACACCGCGGCAACGTAAGGATTTTGATTTAATGCGTATCAGCTCTGCTACATGTTGGAACACCTAATCGTCACCTTTTGTTTGACCTAACCGTCAAAACATGTGGAAACTACAATGTGGCACTATTTAACAAAGGTCAACATTTATACCCTTAGGATACTCACATTTTAGAGCATAATGCGAAACACCTTTTTTTTTTTAATGGTTTTGCTTTTTATTCATCTCATTTATTTGCCATAGTGAATATTTTATCATAATTTTCAGCATATATAGGAAGAATTAGATCAAAGAAAAATAAAGTTTTCATTTTTGAAAAATGCTTGTTAATAAAATTTAGACTTAATCTTAGGATTCATTCAATATTATAAATATTAATATATCACAGTATAATGAATTATTATACAACAATAAAAAATGACAATTATACATCAAATGTATCATTCCTTCATGGAAGATATATAAGAAAATTCTTAAGAGTGTTTAAATTTTTAAGATTTCTCTGGCATGTTCTAAAAGAGAAAAACAATTATAAATTAAGTAATAATGAAGTTTCCAAAAGAGCATAGTTTATTTATGATGATATGTCTATTGTTATACAAATGCTGTGAATACTTATAAGAGCTTTTAAACTTACTTCATTATCGATTTGAGAAAGTCTGAATTTTACATTATAACATCAAGAGACAGGATCAGCAATTTCGCTTTTTATTTTATTTTGTATTACTGATTATAATTACGTGCAATTTATGAAGTATCATATTATTTTCTTCTTATTTCTAATTTGATTATTTTAAGTTTTAACACCAGGTGTGTATCAAATTCCTGCATTTAAAAGAATTAAAAATAAATTTAAAATATTTTATATCTATTTTAAAAAAAAATTACTGAAAATCAAAATATAAATAAATTTTACTTGAATAATATCAATTAAATTTGGTTAGTTTATTGTGTGTACCTTTGTCTACAATGAAATAAGCGTTTCATTTTTTTATGCAATGTTTTATATTATCATCATTGTTTTGTGCTTTTTCTCTCAATGCTCTTAATAATATTGAAAAAGGAAATCTAGGTGAAAAGCAGCTTAAATTGTTAGGAAATAATTTCTTTTTTAAAAAAATAAAATAAATAAATTTCTCAAATTTTCTTGTACTGAAATCGTAATTGAGATCTCCAAGAAAATATGTTTCCCTAAGAAAGGGAGACTCTTTGTATTTAGGGACTTTCTAAGCCGCGAACATCCCCATTGACTGCGGACAGCAGCAATTATCTTGCTTCTTTTGTATGCCTATGTATGGTGCCATCCATGAGCGATAAAAAAGGGGGAAGTAAACATCGCCTAAGGCGCCGTCTTTAAGGGCCTTTTCCTCACAAAACCCGCCGTCTTCAAAAGGTTAATAGGTAAACACTTTGTACTGACCCTCTCGAATAAAATCATGCTCTGTAAACTGTCAGACCCATTCTCTTATATGCTTCTCCTGTGTGCGGCCAAGTGGCCCCCATACATTGAAAAAACTCAAACTCTGCAAAACAAACTGCTAAGAATAATAACTCTCCTTAGTATGTCAGAAGTTCTGTCATCCATAATGATCTTGAATTACCTCAAATTTATAAACAGCCTTATCAACTATCTATCCAGGTACTTCTTTTTCAAACTTATTAATCATACTAATCCACTAGTAAGAGCCCAACTTTTATTTGCACATAATAGTAGTACCCATTCATTATCATATCAAATTTGCAATAATTATTTCCACATCATTCTCCCATAACCATAAGCATTCCAACTGAAACACTTAGCAATATCCTAATCCAACTGTATATAAACAGTTGGATTAGGATAACTGTTCCTAACTGAAAAACTGCTCCCCTTCCCCACCCATTTACACTTCATTTTCAAGAGCTATTCCTCTCCCTGCTTGACAGCTGAGATTAGGATGAAGATCAACTAATAAATCAATATAAACTTGGCTTATATATCTTCCTTCTTCTTTTTCTCTTTTCTTAAACACCTCAAAATCATAAAAAAAACTTTACAAAAATTAAATTTTATAATAGAAAATTAAAAATTTCAAGTAGCAAAAAATAAATAAATAAAAAGACAATTAACTTACAATTAGTAGTATATTATATTTATATAAATGATATAATTGTAATCTACTTACAATTAGTAAAAAAAATTATATATTAAAAAAGAAATATTACTTACTAACTTCAAATTCTCGAAATGTACACAGCAGCATTAATGTGTAAAGGTAGAATCATTTATTGAAGCAGAAGTAAGGCTATATATATAATTTAATAATAAAAAAAATTCTCATCTTGTACATGTCTCAACTTTTAACCTATATTACTACCTTCTGTGTGTTTCCTGTTTAAAAAATTATAAATTTTAATTCATTTTAACAAATGTTTGGTGTAGCATAGCCTGCCTTGGCTCTTGCGCCATAAAACCTCACAGTTCACTCACTCACTTGTACATGTCTCATACATCCTCTCTCTTCACTCTTCTTTCTTTTTCCTATATCATGTTAAATCATAAGTGTCAGTAATACACACCAGTAATATGATAGATTAATTTTAAAAATAAATTTTCAGGATTATAAACAAAATGGGATTGAGCAAAGTGTCTAAAGGACTGGTACTTGTGAATAATTTTATTGTTGTTATTTGAACTCGCAGTTTGAATTTATAATTATAAAACTATATTGTTTTTGTTTACTATTTTATAAATTGTAGCTTTGTTCCATTGATGGAAGAAATTATTCCTTGTTAAGAAAATTATTTACCGACTGATCTAAAATGCATTATTCATTATTATGATTTAAAAGTTTAAATTTCATTTTTTGACAGTAGATGTAAAACTTTTAACTAAAAATTTATCATTCACTTGAATTGTTGTTTTATTGTCATTAGACATGTATTTCAAACATTAATTAAATAGACTTTTATTTATTATTTTTGTTTTTTCTAATACTAAAATTTAAACTGTCTTTTTTTTCAAATATTAAAATTTACTTTCCAAAAATACTTTTCCAAAATATTTATTTTTTAATAATTATAAATCTCTTGTTTTTATTTCTAAAATTTTTGAAATAATCAATGTGTCATCTGTACATCATGAAAATTGAATCAATACAGTATGTTTTCAAATTTATTTATTTTTCTTATCAGATAGCATTAACACAGTACATCATTTCAAGAATTTTATCACATACACCTCACTTCCTCTCAAAGCCTTTGAATAGCTTCCTAATAACATGTTAATTACGAATTCACATGTAATGTTGAAATTATTAAAAGTTTTATAGATATTTCTTTTTAACTTCCCAAAATAGATAATTAATAAACGAAAGCTTGCTAATATATATATATATATATTGCTTGTATAGAATGTAAATAATAAGTTGTTAGATATTTCAAAGAACTTTGAGAAGTGCAAACTTGACTAGATCTATCCACTGAGGTAGTTCACCGATTAAAATTTTGTATGCTGAGCATACAGAACATAATTCATGCGAATACCCCTTACACTTTGGTATAATGTTGCAAAATAAAATCTAAAAATATATAATTTTCTACAAAAAAATTATAAAAGCGAAATAAAAATTCATTTACACTAAATCATTTTGATTAAAAGTTTCAAGCTAATCGATACTTAGTTATATTTAGCAAAACAGAAGCAAATGTATTCACTGGGAATTTTACACAAAGAATAAAATAATTTCATGCATTATATCATTCAATTATTATTCTAAAGCATGAATGTTTAGTTCTTCCTTTGAATTAAGAAATATAAAATATCTGTAATATACATATTCATTTCAAACATAACTCTCTCGTTTGGATGAATGAGCCAAAAATGCATCCCAAAGCCGAGGTTCTACTAGTTCTTTTGCCCCTAGTTTCAGAAATTCATCTTTCTCTCTCACTGCTGCAATTTTTCTTAGAGCTGCCTGCAAAAGAAATATTCATTTATTACTACATGCTTTTCCTACCTACTGTAATTTAATGCTTTGTAGTTTGAGATAATTCTGCTTTTTCATACATAATAGTGCAAATAAATTATGGTACAGTTGGACCCAATTAACCTGCGGTAGTTGGGGTCCATGGTTATTAAACTGCTAGTTAAAATGAACTGCGAATTACAGTACTAATACAAATTGAGTGAGATAATTTCAGCTTTACATTTATGCTCTTTGGACATTATTTTTAATTTTTGTGGATATAATTTAGACAAGACAAAAAATTTACAATTCTTAAAATTTTACCAATAAAAATAGCTAAATCTACAGCTAATCTTGCTGACCGTGAGATCTTGAAAATAATCTCTTGTAAAAAAAAAAACTAGGAAATGTATTTTTCCTATATATCAACTAGGAAATTTATTTTTTCAATGAATGATGATTCTAAAAATGGTAAATAAAAATTATTAAAATAGTTGACCCCCTCCATATTTTTAAAGAATGTGTCTCAAAGACAACCTTTTCATCTGCCTTGGCGGATCTTTTTCTTTTGTCTTTTGTGATGAAAGTCACTGTCTACCCTTTACAATCAGGAGACTTGTGGGATCTGTTTTTGTAAAAGTTAACTGCTCTATCCCAACTTTCTCTTTCATGTCTCTTATTTCTCTCATTCAGAGTACAATGTTTGTTTTTGCAAATAGGAGCTTATAGTATGTTTATAAGCTCCTATTTGCAAAGAGTTCAAGATATGTAAAATAAGAAAAAAGGTATTAATGCCAGCTTTTAATAGCAAGTTCTGATGTCATCGGAAAAAAAGGATTAATCTGAATTTCATTAAAAAAAGGGGAGCCATGTTAAAATTGAGAGTTAAATGGACTCTCAAGTTCGTTAACTTGCGAGTCCGCTTGATTTATAATAATCATTGCCACAAATGCAAACATATGTCAAAAGTCGGAGCTGAAGCTTCGTGTCAGTATAGGAAAGGTAGAAAGGACTCTAGAGGAGTTCCCTAATATATCCCTCCTTTCTTTCTCCGAGGGCTGTTCGCTTCGGACTAAAAAGACCATCTCGGCAGTATATAGATAAATATTGGTAAAAATGTCGAATTCCATAAAGAGGAAAGCATTTTCAATTGAGTACAAATAAAAAAATAAACACGTAGAAGGAACCAGTCAATCGGCGACATGCAAGCAATTTTCTTTTTCTAAATCTAGTTTCCTGCATTAAATTATAGCATTATTATCGTTGATCATGGGAAAAAGTCTGGATGGAGCACAGAAGCTACTTTTGGCTGAAAAAGAAAATTGAAAAGAAGCTCTTTTAAACGATTTATCATTTCTAATATATATATAGTATGTAGTTAATAATTTTTTAAAAATAGTCTTTTCACGGTTATTGTTTTAAGAATGAATTGTATTTAATGAATCTTCGCGGGTTTTATTCGATTCTCAGAGGTTCACTGTAAAAGGGTTTCGACTGTGTATAATATGTATAATTCTAAGTGAAAAACATTATTCATATTACTTTATATCTTTTTCCATTCAATGTTTGTTTTTTAATAAGCGTAGCTGAAAAAGCAAAACACTGAGATTATGACCTTGAATATGACTTACTCTTTTTTAAATGTAAAACAGAGAATGTCATTAATGGAATTTTTTAGAAAACATGACCAACATTATCTGGTACTGAAAAAGTAACTTTCAATAGTTAATGTTATGTATCATATCCTGGAAGTTTAAATGCTGCAATTTAGAAATCTGATTAAGAAACTTGAACAATATGATTCAACTGTCCCCATACGGTAAGAAGTACTGGTTTTTTTTTGGAATTATGTGATTATAACGGACAGTGCAAGAAACGGGTAAAGAAATTCACGAGTTCTGACTCATTGTCTTCGAACGATACCTGCTAATACCGCAAACATAAAATTGAATTACAAACTGAAAAAGCAATACCAAACATAACGATTTGAATACAAATGCACGGATTATAAGTTCGAAAGGTATGTGATGCAGAATGGTGAGAAGATGTAAAATTGTACATATACACTGAAAATAGCATTCTTTTTGTTCTCTTCGATTCTAGATTAAGTTACCTTTTTCGTTCAAATTTGGAGAGGAGAAGGGTGTTATATTCACAAGTAGAGGATTTATAAAAGAATTTCCGGAATATGAAATTTTTTTCATCAAATTTTGATTGTTCATTAATATCATTCTTAGAAGCAAACACGGAGGCTATTGGCGATGTACCTTGTAATTTTGAACCATGGTTAAGTGACGAGGATGACACTTGAGCGGTACTTCACTCGCCTAAGTTCCATGTGGCCGCGGTAGACTTGTGATCATGGTCACGGACTCGCAGTTTTCGTCGAGTCGTGGGTTCGAGCCTTTGTGCCACTGTAACCGGGGGTGATGCATGTAAATCTGTCGTGGCTCAAAGCCCTCTCGTTGGCATGGTGTGGAAGTTAGGAGTGGGGGTGCCAGCTCCAGATGTCGTCCTCGTCATTTGATCGAGGTTTAAACTTACAAGGTCCGTCGCCAACAGGTGGCCGCGGTAGCCTAGTGGTTAAGGCATAGGATTCGTGGCTGGCGGTTTTCGCTCAGTCGCGGGTTCGATCCTTGGCCGCTAAAGACTCGCCGTATAGCCGGGGCTGATGCACGTTAAATCTGTCGGGGCAGGCCCAATGTCCTCCCGATGGCGTGATGTGGTTGTTAGGAGAGGTGGGTACCAGCTCAGGTGTCGTACTCGTCACTTGACCGTGGTTCAAAATTACGAGGTTCGTCGCCAATAGCCCTCGTGTTGCTTCTAGTGCGACGTTAATATAAACTAAAACTAAAACCGTCGCTAACAGCCATTGTGTTTCTTCTCAGTGCGGCGTTAGTAAACAATCACATCACTCCTAACTTTCATACAATCCCTAGGCAATGGCGGATCCAGAGGGACACATGCCCCTGTCCCCACTTGAGGAATCTTTGGAAAAATTCGTTCCTATTAAGGTATTTCTAGCCAAATTTAAACGTATTTATTTTGTTGTAATTCAAAGTTGTTGCCCCCGAACTATCTATCGTACTGTAAATTTTTAATTCTCAATGTGAATTTGATAAAGATTTCCTTTGGATTCACAAAAATAATGGATTTTCAGCGGCTAGAATAATAAGAGAAAACGTCATAATAACAAGAGTAAATTTTTTTGCTAGAATCTGAACACAACAAGAACAACTTCTAAATGCGACTATTGGGGAAATTTTACTAACACAAAGAGCAAAATAACTAAATAATTTGTGAAACCAGATGGGTTAAGAAAGACGACGGGTTCTACATTTTTTTTAGAAATATTGTTTACTCTGGACGAGATGCATCGTAGCAGTTCGTATTTCTTAAGCAAAATTCAGTCACTAATATTGAAATATTGTCACAAAACTTGATATATTGCCATACTCATCTCTGAAGAGCCCTCTCGTAAATTAATGAATGAATTGTGTTTATTCTATTAATAAGATTAAAAAGTAAATATTTTGTTATCATAAAAAAAGGTTATTTTAATAGTAGTATAGATTAAATAAATAATCTTGATAAAATTCACGATTTCTATTATTTAAATCTACACTTCATGAAATGATTTAAAGTAATATAAATTTTAAAAAGCATATTTTTAATCGCGTCAGTTGGTGCTTGTATAACATTTTTAGCATAAATACTAACATCAGTTTTAATATACAGAAGTTCTTTTAAAGCGTTGCTAATATGTATAATGAGTCGCTCAAGATGCTTGGTTTAAGTTACAGGGATTTGCTTACGTACCAAACATGCAACGAGAACGGAGTCACTATCGTTTCTCTCTTTCCTGTCTTTGCACAGCTTCACCAATCTTTGAATACCTGTAAGAAGCAAACCAGAAATTACTTATTTACTTTTTATTTCATTTTATATGAATTTTCAATATGCAATTACAGTGTATCATCTATTTTATCCCAGAATAAAGGAACTTTTGTTTGAATATGTCATTCATGAGATGGTCATTTATTACGTAATATTATAGTCTAATTTATTGCATAATATTTTAAAATATTTAATTCGATTGCATATTGCTATGTAGACTGCGCATAAACACACTCAACACATCCGTGAAAATCGGTTTATGTTAACAAAAGAATCATTGTAAAATCAATTTAATATCCACCTACTAAAGTGGCAGCGGTAGCCTATTGGTCATGGTTTCGGATTCGTGGCCGGCGTTTTTCGCTCTGTCGCGGGTCTGATCTTTGGCCGCTAAAGACCCGCCATGTAGCCGGGGCTGATGCACGTTAAATCTGTCGGGGCAGGCCCAAAGTCCTCCCGTTGGCGTAGTGTGGAAGTTAAGTCACTACGTCTTCGTCACTTGACCGTGGCTCCAAATTACGAGGTCTGTCGCCAATAGCCTTCGTGTTGCTTCTAATGCGACGTAAACAAAAACTAAACTAATCCACCTACTAAAACCAGATGCCACTAAAGACCTAAAGATCCGCCGTGTAGTGGGGTTGATGCACGTTAAATCTGTCAAGGTTTCAAGTCCTCCCGAGGGCGTGGTGAAGAAATTTGGAGAGGGTAATGCGAATTCAGGTGTTGTCCACATCATTTGACCGAGGTTCACAATGAAGAAGTCCGTTGCCAATATCCCTCGTATTGCCTCTAAATGTGACATCAATAATCAATCAATCAATTCCACTCTTTAAAAAACTTTTCTAGGTGTTTTTTATTAATATTTCATTATTTTGATATCGTTACCCATATTTTCGAATGGATTGATTGTTTTTTAACGTTGCACTTAGACGTCGCAATAGGTTACTGACGACGGACTTCGTAATTTGAAACCTCGCTCAAGAGATGAAGACGATACCTGAGCTGGCACCTTTCTCTGTAAACTTACACATCACGCCCATGGGAGGGTTTAGAGACTCGACAGACTTCATTATTATCAATCCCGCTCACGACGGTCTTTTAGAGGCATCAGACTTAATTAAAGATGGGCATCCGGATCCCGAAGATTGTAGCGATCTTTTTCTTTCCCATGGGGTTTACAGTCATTCACAAACACGGGTGACGCGCCTCGGGATACCCTGATTATCTTTCTTTATTTTCGGCCCTTTTTGTCATCAACCAATTTTCCCCCATTTTTCTTACTTTTTTTTTCCTTTCTTTCTTAACAATTTAAACAAAAGTTTGGTGCAGCATAGCCACAGATTTGGCTCTTATAACACCAACACTTTCTCACTGGTAGTATCAAGATTTTTCGAATGGGAACATAATTGAAACATTCATATCACCTAGTCCACTATATTCATTCAAAAAAACACACACCATTGATTTGTTCAATCGGGGATAATAGCTTTTGTCGCTCTAAATCCCATAAAGGCGATCTATCAATAATTTTTTTTGAATCATAATGGAATAAGTTTATATGACATTATTGATGTCTCAGCAGACGAGAAATCCGCTGTGGTTAAGGTCGTGAACTTTGCAGCTAAAGGAAATTATGACGGTCATGAATTCATGGCCACGATTACTTGGCTACCGCGACCTGGTATGATGAGGAAGTTCAGAGGGTGAAGTTGACTTTGGTAAACACGGGGGACGCTCCTCCGGGGTTACCCTAGCCATCTCAATTTTCGACCCTCCTTTTTGTCAACTAATTTTTGTCTTTTTTTTATCAATTTTTTTCACGTCTAGACCACAGTTATATCTTGTTTGGCGCAGCATAGCCACATCTGGCTCTTGCGCCAATAACTTTTACATTGACTCACTGAAGGGTGAAGTATCATTAGTTGCCTTCGTCATTTGACGGTGTTTCAAACTCTCGAAGTCTGTCACCAACAGCCCTTCGTACAAAAATAAGTCCGCCAGGAAAGCGTTTTTCCAAAACAACTCTTTCGAGTTAACTTTAAATTATTAATTAATCAAAGAAAAAGCTCAAGTGTGAAATAAATAAGCACGCACACAATTCTCTCTATAATCCGGCACACTATTCTCTTCAATTTTCTGGTGGCTTGGGGGCTTACCTTTTGTAGATAAATACGGACATCACTCATCCAAGTGATATTTTTTCTTTCCTAAGGGATTTACTGACTTTGGTTAACAGGGGTGACGCGCCAACAGGATACTCTAGCAATTCTTCTTGTCAAGCAATTTTTATCTTTTCCTGCCATTTTTGCAAACGTCTAGAACATAATTTCATTTTGTTTGGCGCAGCATAGCCATATCTGACTCTTGTGCCATTGAAGTTCGCTATTAAAATTCACCTTTCTGACCAATAATCTTGAGTTTTCACATAGGATGACAGGTCATAGGAAATTATTTTATTCCTTCTACTTTAATGGGGACCGCGGTAGCCTAGTGGTTAAGGTCGTGGACTCGCGGCTAATGGTTTTCGTTCAGTCGCGGGTTCGATCCTTGGCCGCCAAAGACCCGACGTGTAGCTGGGGCTGATGCACGTTAAATGTGTTCGGGCCCGAAGTCCTCCCGTTGGCGTCGTGTGGATGTTAGGAGAGGGGGTGCCAGCTCAAGTGTTGTCCTCGTCACTTGACCGTGGTTAAGAATTACGAAGTCCGTCGCCAATAGCCCTCGTGTTGCTTCTAGTGCGACGTTAATAAAAACTAAACTAAATCTACTTTAATGGAATAATGTAGACTATAAATGCAAAACAGTGCACTTTTTGTAGTTTTAATTATTTTATGTGTTTTTACACATTATATGCATGCACTGTATAAAGTCTGATACAATAATATATATCTTTTGCTGTTTGAATGCGTTATTTTTAGTGATTTTCCAGCAAACCAGCTTTTTCCGGCTATCTGCCGGAAAAAGCTGGTCGGATATCTGCCGGAATATCGAGAGAGTAATGTAGGAATGTTTAAAAACACCCATCGGAAATAATTTTCTGTCACAGATTGTATACCAAACTTTTGTGTTTTTCATTTTACTGAAATTTGAACAAAAAATTTCTTAAACTTTGGATTATCTTCTAAGTAATTTCATTCTCTAGCCGTTTTCGATGTCTCATTCTAAAATATATTATCACACCCACTTTTGAGGAATTTCTAAGGAATCGATTAATTCATTACCTTGCATTTCGGCAACAACATTCGATGTCTCCGGATTTGTACACAATCTAGCCAGAGCTATGGCCGCCTTCTGTTGGATCCTTTCGCATGCTGCTAATTGGGGGGTCCCGTGCACTGAAGAAGGTCTCAGTTGTAAAAAGCAGAGCAGCAGCACCAGGCTTCCGCCGGAAGACAGACCCTCTCGGTATTCTTCTTTGGCCGCCATGTTTGCGAGTACCGTAGCCACCTGCAGTGGATGGGAGAAAAAATATTTAGACGTTTCTGGTTCTGTCGCGAAAAAAATGATACTTACTATAACCTCAAGTACTCGAGATCTACTCTGAATAAATGTATGAAGGTAGAATCGTTTACGGAGGCGAATGTAAGGTTAAAAAAACAGATAAAAAAAAATCTCATCCTGTATATATCTCATGCTTCCTATCTCTTCACTCTTCTTTCTATTTCATGTTTAGTCATATGTTGTTTTTTTTTTTTTTCGCATTTTAATATGCTTGGTTAACTTTTTATTAAATTTCATATATATATCAGATTGAGCAAAGTTTCGTAATGACTAGGGCTCGCTAACCATTTGATTGTTGTTGTAATGGTGGTTGTATCGCTTTCAGTCCCATGGGGATGGGGGCAAGTGGTATCTAGGGGACGCCCAACTGTTGTTATAAAATTTTAGAATGAACCCTGAAATACACCAAAAGGTAAATAAAAAAATATTCGCATACTTTGTCCAACCCTCCATCAGTATGAGGATATCCTTTACCGATGATTTTTGTCTCTTTCTAGCGTGTGTGGCGGCTATAGCGGTCATGGTCATCGTCGGGAACTCGCGGCCAGCGTTGTTTTCGACGAATCGTGATCCGCCATGTAGTCGGGGCTGATGCACGTTTATCTCTCGGGGCCCAAACTCCTCCCGTTGGCGTGGTGTGGAAGTTAGGAGAGGAGGTGCCAGCTCAAATGTCGTCCTGGTCACTTGACGGAGGCTCAAAATTGCGAGGTCCGTCGCCAACAGCCCTCGTGTAGCTTCCAGTGCAACGTCAATAAAAACTGAACTAAACTTTGTCGAATCGTGGTTTCGAGCGTGATATCACTAAAAACTCGTCGTGTAGCGGGTCTGTCACTTTACATCTTGTCGAGGTCCCAAGCATCGTCTTCGGCACTTAACCGAGGTTCAAAATTTAGTGGTCCGTCGCCAATAACCCTCGTGTTGCTTTTCAGTGCGACGTTAAGAAACAATCAGAATCACTTCGGGAAGCACGTATTAATTCTAATATACCTAACAGACAATAATTTGTATCCTCCACTACTCTAACATGCTTGACCCCCACACTGGAACATTTTTAACTTAATTAAACAGGCCGCATGATTACTTTATACCAATTTCATTTTTTCCCCTTCGGGTTAGTGTATTATATCCAATATATTGCTTAAGTTTTTGCAGTGTTACATTTGAATAGTATTTTGGAATAATTTTTTTCGAACTACAATTGTTGTCTTAATTATTTCATTTCGTTCTATCTTCACAAAATTAGCCAAACTTCTTTGAAAATATACACATAACAGTGCTTTAAAAATATTTTTAAAAAATGCGAAAAAATAAAATTGAGACCTTTTTCTCTTTCTCTTCCCCATTCTATTTTGAAGGACAGGAGAGGGCGCAAAATGTTCTGTTATTTTCTGGCGCTGAAAAGAATAGCTACACGTCTGATCTCTTTCTACCTTCCATCTTACCGGAAGCATTTTATTTTAAGGTTAAATATGCATTTTATGGTTGCTCAGAACGCATGGTCCTTCACTGGCTTTCTTGTAGCTCATACGAGTATCATGGCGTGCTATTTAAATTGATGCGACATTTCGTTTCTTAAGTAAAATACAAGTATTCTCTCATTTTTTCTTCTTCCAAATTCATTTAAAATGAGTCATTTTGATGTTGCAAGTTAATTTCACATTATATCCCTTTTGGATAGTTTTTCAAAAAAAAAAAAAAAAAAAAAAAAAAACAAAATCATTGCTAAATTATTCAGGTAGCTATTTGTCCCGAAGAAGTACTCGAAATATTCAGAGTTCATTGACATTTTCCAAATTAAGAGATTGAGAATTTACGAAATAAATTTAAAAGAAGATAAATTGTTTATTTTTCTACCGTTGAGTATAAAAATAAAGTAGTTTTAAAATAACGTATCAAATGATGCAATGCAACCCAGGATACATATACAAGAGGAAAAAAAAAATGTTAAAAAACTCACAGATATTGATTTATAAATAAAATTTGCTTGATTGATGCAAATTTAAAATTCCAATCATTGGGCTGCTACAAAAGTCTAACTAAACACATGCACACACGTAATGTAATATCTTCAAATTAAACATCTATTTTCTTCTTAATGCATTTTTTGTAAGAATATTTGAATAAATAAAAGTGAATAATGTACATAAAAACATTTAGCCATCTGTAATATAAATATAGTTCTTTAAAAACATTAAGATTTGGATACTCAGAAACTCGTAAAAATGTAACGTATATGTGTACTGATTTGTTGAAACCGATATCCCCCCCCCTTTTTTTTTTCTCTATTTTTCTTCTACATATAATTTAACGAATATTTTTTTAAAAAAAGTCTCTCTTCCTTTAAAATAACATTTCATAGTTTAGAGATTAATGATTTTAAGCAGATATTACGGAATCTAATATTGGTTAGGATTTTATTTTCATTGAGTAAGACGTTTTTATGTTTTACATAGTGTGACATTTTAAATTCTCTTACCGAAACGTTCAGAATTTTGTTTTGAAAGACGAGATGTCATATTTATGCTTCAAAATTTATATTTTACCTTGGTTTGTATATTTTAATATTTAATTATTCAAGTTGAGAGAGAATTGGGTGTAAAGGCACACATACGAGTAGAAAATTCATAAGATTAACTTTAACTATAAGGATTCATAGGATTAACTTAACTTTAACTCGTAACTTTAAGGCTTCCGTCTATCACCATTTTGATTTCTTGAACGTAATGTTAATCCTATGAAATTTCTACTTTCGTCCTGAAATCTAGGCCATTTTCAACAATTTGAATTTTTTAAAAAAATGAAGGTTTCTTCGCTATTGCATTTTCCTTACAATTTTTTTTAAAAAAAATTACGTCTATTTTACTTGTTTGTGGGTTTTCCAGTCTTTAAAAGATATTTCAAAGTGTTTTCAAAAGTCTGAGGAAAAATATATTTCCGCAGAAACCTCCGATATTTTTCGTTGCACTTTTTTTTGCATTCAAATCACGGAACAATCTAAATTTGAGGACAAAAATAAAAATTCCATTGGATTAACATTACCTTTACGAGATCAAAATGACCAGCAGGCAAGAGTCTTGAATATAGCAATTCGTTTATTGTAATTATGTACAGCAACAAACAACGGAAGAAATGTAGAATTCACAGAGCACTTTTTATGATGTTGCGAAATGGTATGCCATCCGAATTCCATACACTCATAGTTTTACATCACATAATTTATGTCCATTATGACAGCAGCCGGAAGTGTCTAAAACACCGATACATATATGTTCAATACTAGTAGATTATTTAGATACAAGATCTTCATCCCTCGTTGGTGGAGTCGATTTCCAAATGGATAACTACTCTCCCGAGGCATACAACTGGTTGTTTTTATCCAGTTAAATCGCATTTCTTGACTTCGGAAGGACCTATTATTTGATGTACCATTAGTTACACATGACTAATTGGCCCAATTTCAGTTATAATTCCTGTTTATAAAGAATAAATATTTGAAAAAAAAATGCGGTCGAAGCGTTATGGATCCAATGCAGGTTGTTGATTGATATCACGGATTGATTTCAGATTATTAGCAAAAATCTGTAAAGTCACATTGCTTAGAAACTTTGGTCTAATGATTTGTTTGTCTTATCACTAAACGGTTCAAAATAGTCGCCTTTTTTTAAAAAAATCCTTTTGTCTTTTTTATGATGCCCTAGGGAAATACTACAATGGAATTTAATGCCTTAAGTTTTTTTTTCCCCCCGTTTTACGGATAAAAGATCAGATTGCAATTTAAAATTATTCAACAAACGATTTTAGAATTTTATACTTTGGGTTAGCAAGTGAACTTATGTTCATTTTTTCATTATTTTGGTTTGATGTATGAGTTTCGGGGGGGGGGGGGAGGAATAATAAACCAAACAACAACAACAAAAAAGAAAGATGTTATTATTCTCTAAAATTTGGAATTATTACAAATAAGTGTTCATTGAATTAATTTTTTATGAAAAAAATATTAAATATTTTGTACGAGCACCATTGTTTTGAAATAATTAATAGAAATAATCAAGGTTATGTATGAAATTTTTATTTAGGTAATTTAAGTGTAAGTATATGATAACCGCGCCCCCCCCAAATATATTTTAAGACTTCAGAATGGTTCGCACCCGTTGGTACTAGATAAAAAATATGTAAATAACAAACGGCAACTGTATTTTTTTTTTTTTACCTGATCTTTGATGAAAAGCGATGTCGCGTGTGTCTTGCCTCGGCAAGCCGTCACCAATATTTCCAGCACTTTATTCTCTTTCATTTTCTTCAGAGCAGCGTCGGCGAAGGACAGATTGGCTAGCGCAGCGGACGACAAAAGAAACACTTCGCTGTTGTCAGTTGTAGCGGCGAGATCTGAAACCGAATGAAACTTTTGATGAAATACAAAACAAACAACTTCAATTTATTTGAAAGAACCATACCTTATGTATTTTAAATGACTTTACATGTCTTAAAAAATCAATTTATGACTTGCGAAATTAAATGAGATCATTCTCTACCCACATTTCTGCTAATCTGCCTTTTATTAATAAAAACCGTTAAGCATGGTGGAATAGCATTGGGCCTTTTTATACGGCCCGACCATAACAAACTCATTAATGGGAACCATTTTTACGATGGAAGTGCAGAACAGAGAGAAAATTAGTAGTGTGGTGAAAAAGAAGTAATATAAGTGTGTGTATATTGGCTTGCATGCTTGTTTAAAGGCAAACTAAATCCCGCCAAACTTCTGAAAGGTTCCCGGAAAGTGATGATATTCGCCTTTCCTGGACATGGATTTCCGAGGATCAAATGGGGCTTATCTATAACCGTATGAAAACAAAACTAAAGGCAGGATAAAAAATGACCGAAAGTAATAAAATGCACTATAAGATCACTGCATCACTACCAATCCTAAAGAACTCATATAGTCTTGATATAAACATAGAACACTGTCAACATGGGTGGATTAGTCAGCATGCTTAGGGCATAAAGAGAAAAGAGTACCACAGAATTTTTCCGTGGTATGGTCTACTTGATGTAATATTGCAAAAGGTAAATATGAGCCAATATATTCCCAAAAGAGAAGCCCAAAAATTTAAAGAAAAAATTACTTAAATATATTCAATTATAACAAGAAAAGGTAGATACGCAAAGAAAAAATAGAGATATTTTCTTTTCAAAACGGTGCGCCTCTTAATCTCACTTTATCGACTTGCAACATTGAAAAGTATTTTCAGTGCTGTCAAAAGGTAACTCATCCAGAGTACTTCATCAGTAATTTCTCCATCGAGTTTCGTTCTTATGTTCGTCATAGGCTCAATGCAACAAATAAATGTAAAATAAAAGATCCAATCTCACAGAACTTTATAAAAAAAATTGTAGAAAACAATACTGAGTGTGTCTCTCCTAATGTAGACATCGGCTTTCGTATATTTTTAATGTTAATGGTCACAAATTGTTCAGCTGAGCATTCGTTTTCTCAGTTGAAGTACTCGTATATTAAACACTCTATCCGAGCAACTATGCAGTGATGCAGGCTGGATTTTTCTTTTCTGTTACATATAGAAACCCTTTTGTTAGTTAAGATTAGTTTTGAGGATCTGATTTTATACTTTGTAATTAATAAAAGTAGGGAGAAACTCTTCAAATACAAATAGAGTGGGGAAGCGAACTGGAATAAATATTATCTTCCATCTTATTGTAAGTTTTGATTAATTACGATGAACAACATTTTTTTTTTGGTTTATATTTGAATTAAATGTCTGTGGAAGACGTCAAAATTTTTTAAGTGCTTAGATTCTCTGAAGTTCTTAATCCGGCCCTGGTTATCAATATATATTATCTACAGATAATATTATCATGTATTTCCACCCTATATAATAGACAATTAGTGTAATTAACGAGAATAATAGATAGAAAACGTAATCCTGCTTCCATATTAATATGGAAGAAAGATTACGTTTTTACGTTTTCTTAACAATGAATTTCAATTAAAACTATATACAGATTAAACAACGCAAACTCTTCCCGCGCGTACATTAGATTACACAACACAAACTTCCCTTATTCACAATATTCGATTGAAGTGCATTGAGAAATATGTATAGCACGGAAAGGAGCTATATTATTGTGCGTTAATTTTTGATTGGTTGATTTTTATGGACGTCGCACTTTGTAGAAAGGGCCATTGGCGACAGACCTCGTAAGCGGCACCTCGGTCAAGTGAAGAGGACAATAACTGAGGTGGCACATCCCTCTCTAAACTTCTACACCACGTCAATGGTAAACTTGGAGCCTCCACAAATTTAATGTCTATCAGACCCGCTACACGATGTGTCTATGGGGTGCTGAAGCTCAATTTTATTACCAATCTTCCAATATCTTCAGTTTTATTTATCTATAACTAAAAATAGAGTTTTAACTAATGTTTTGCTGAGTGAACTTCCGCCTATATCCAAATAAATATGAAGCTATGATATTAACGAATTATTTTTTCTTGAATATTATGCAAACGATATAATCGAATGTTTTGCATTGATTCATTCCATTATAAGGTCAACTTACTTGCCAACGATTGGACGAGTCTATCGGAATTGTTGTTGACACTTCGAAGCACGTAGCCGCTTCCTTCGGTCCAAGGGGCCGTGATTTGGGCGACGAGTCCCGCAGCCTCGCTTCTCGAGCCCTCCTGAGAGTCCTCTTCACAAAGGATATCGCACACACAGTCCACACCACCGCACTAATGAAAAAAAAAAAAAAATGGAGGGAAAATTAGTGTCTTCTGTTCATTAGTCCTTCTTCACTTAAGCAAACACTTCTGAAGAGCTGTTTAAAGCAAGAGTATTATATAATTTTCCTTATAGATTTATGCTCATTATTGCCGAATAAAATTACTAAATTTGCGCATCGTTGTTTATATCTATTATTATATTAACCATTTCATCTACTGTATTTATAGTTTTCTATGTTAAAGGACGATTAAATGTTAAAAAAGAAGCTTTCTTAAGAAGCCAGATTTCCGAATTTTGTTTAATAAAACGGTAAAAAGTTTTCATATAATTTTGATTCAAGAAAAAAAAAAAAAACTTATTTAGCTTATATAATTAGATTTATAATTTTTTTTCCTCCAAAAATAAAGTTATTTTTTAAATAAATCAGATTTTGAAATTGATACCATCAATTTTTGAAATGATATTTTATTGAAACCATTGCATTTGTAAACATGAATTTCAGTGATGTTTATAATTTTGAAACAATTACGGCACTCAAAAAAATTATCGAAGCCAGACAAAGTGCCTAAAAATAAAGTAATCTTACAGAGCTAGAATTATGGAAAATTAGTTCACTTTAAGTATAGAGAAACATTACGAAGCCTAGAACTTAACGTAACATCAATTAAAATTCGAAATTTCACTCGATTTTAATTTTCTGACAATATTCTGATATGGTAATTCTTTTCAAAAATATAGAAAGTAAAAAAAAAAAAAAAAAAAGGTAAAAACATGGAATTTACTTCTTCGAAACTTCTTATGGCAGACGGAACGCAACTGAGAACTGTGAGAGCCCTTAATCCACAAGGATGCATCTCTCGCCATTTTTTTTCCACGCAGATGGACAGCAACGACCGAACTGCACCTAACTGTAAAGAAAAGCTTTTAGGCATATTGATTATAATAAGTATACATAGTGCGTCAAAGAATTTTAAAAATTGGGTCTGTAAAAAACGGAGGCAAGGAACTATTATTTATTTTGGTTCTTTATTCTCAATAAATCCTTCTAGCTTCAAAACCATTGTTATAGTGATTTAATAAAGATTTGAACGCCAGTTCCAGTTCACTTTGCGGCATTAATTCCAAATAAAAGTTGGAATATTTTGTACTGTCGAAATATCTTCAAAATAATACCCAATTCGTTTTAAATTTTCGGAATAAAGTCACGGGGGGCTAAATCGATGAATATAGTGGATGATTCAATTCACAGGTGTTATTTATGGCAAAAATCTACGAACATTGAGGGAGTTATGCTTTGAGTTTTTTCTAATCCTCATTTTGCTCTTTCTTTTAGGATCGTATAGAAAACCCCATGTTTCTTCACATGTAATCACTGATTTCTAGAAGTTTAGAGCATTTTCAGCAGCTGAAACGATATCTCCTCATTTCTCATTGAATTTGTTCATTGGTTCAAGTTTAAGGAACAAATTTTGCACGAACTTTTATTTCCCCCAAATCTTTATGCAGGACGGTTTGAATTATTTCTTTGTTGATGTTCAAAGACTTCCATTATTCTAAGCGACGTGAAGCGATTGTTTGCTACTAAATCATACACTTTTTCAATAATCTTGGGTGTCTTGGAGGAACTTGAACTAGCTCATCTCTCCCGTCCAAAAAACCGTTTGTGCCACAGGAAAGTATTTGATCTTCATGAACACATAAATCACCTTGAACTTATTTCATCATTTTGTCGGTTTCTGAGGCACTTTCATCAAGTTTTAGGTTACAGTTCTTTGTTCATTTTAACAGTTCTGCATGAAAATCTTATACTTCTCGAATGAATGATTTAACGAAGGACATCAAGGCTGCTTAAAAGTCTTAAATAAGCTGAACATTGAAATTCCGGACTACTTCACTGTAAAGGGATACGAAAAGTTGGATTACAATCGAATCAGAGAATTGAAGCGTTATACAACACTTGTTAAATGTAAGCGTAGGAAAATTTTAAAGGCCATCAAGAAGAAAAAGATAACATATTTAAGTAATACAGATAGTGAATTTTACAAATCAGGGGCCTTTTAATGTTAAATGTTTATTTAATTAGGTAAGTTTTTGGGTTGAAATATATTTTCAACTTTTTCTCAAAATCAAGATTTTCATATTTTGCTTCAGCGCAAAACATCGTATTGAAAAACGTTATGTACATAACGTTGTGAAACTTTCATGGAATACTCTATGAAAGTGAATTCAGGACTTGAACCTCTCCTATTGTTATAATGCGATTACTTTGCATTTTATTGATGATAAAAGTCATAACTTATCACAAATTTGTACGTTTTTTCAGCATGTTAAAGTACGACTTCCTATAAATATTTAATTTTCAGGGTTATAATTGTGAGAGAAGCACAAATTCTAAATTAGATTCAATTCATCATAATAAAATTTACAGAATTAATTATCTTTACTTAAATTTCAGTTTTGGTGTTTTGCAGAAGTGCTACTTTACTGATATTTTTATGTATTTTTTGAGCTGAAATATTAAAACAATTATTAATTTATACAAATTTTACATTGTAATTTAAGTTTTTAGCCATATCTTATTATATAATGGATATGGAAAGTTATTTTTTTCAATTATTTTTAAAAAAAATCCTCTTCGAAGGGAGGCTGATACCTTAAAGGATTCGAAGGTCGATTTCAATAGTATGAATACGAGGGAATACAATATCTAAGCTGATATCTTACTCTTTGTTCCAAACCATGCAAAGGATAGGATTTTGACGCTCTGTCAACGTGTTACAGCCTTTTTACTTGTTATATTTTTTATTGGATTGAGTCTTGAGCAAACAGCTTTCAATAATAATTCGCTTTCCTACTGAATACATGAACGTTATTCTAAAGTTAGTGACTATTAAATTCATTTTATTTGCCTATAACGAATTTTAAATATATCTTTGTCTTTTTGCCTATTATAACAAATATTATAAAAATATATCATAAACATTGAAAACTTAACTATGAAATCGAATAAAAACATTTTCCGACGGAAAAGCTAAAAATGTTACGTGCTTAAAATTATTGAAAATATTTTTTTTTTGTTCGAAAGATGCAAATATTACCTTCGTCATAAGTTCGCAGAAAGTAGGATTAATTCTCCCCAAAAGAATTACAGCAAATACACTTCGCTTAAGGTTATTGATGTTTTCAGCCCTCTCGACGCAATCGATGATAACCTACGTAAATAATTAATGTCAAATAACGCGAAAATAAATGCTGTGAAAGAAAGGATAAATATATAGCAAAGGTAAGAGAATCATCTTTTAAAATAATCACATAGACAGACACTGAAAATAGTTTTAATTCTTAAAAATCTCGTAGAGAGAACAAATGTGATTTATTCCGCAAATTTAATGAAAAATTTTAATCATTGCGTACTTTAATATTTTTCTGTGTCTTAAAATAACAAGTATTTTTTTTGGAATAAAAACTGTTTACGCAAGAATGAATTAATTTTTTTTACAAATTACATTGAATTACGGTAAATTGTTTCACTAAGAGATTTTTTAAAATTCACCACATTTTTAACTAAAAAAAATTAGGGGCCATATCATAGAATGATTTTGGTTTTAAAAACTGACTATGTACTGGTGTCAATTTTTTTTTTTAAATATTTAGTAATATTTAAATTAATTGAAAGACTTACGTGCAATTCGCTCAAAAGTAGCTGTTGCACTAATACTTGCGCGACTTTCTGTAAACACTCTAATTCAGCAACTACTTTATTTTTCCACTCTTTAGTGTTATCTCCCCTGGAAAATAATAACAAATTGATCAATCTCAAAACATTTCAGGATTACAATTTCCTTACCAAAATAAAAACATTAAAAAGAATCCTTACTTGTTGACGGTGTCTAAAAGTTCAGAACATGCCTTCTTAATTCTCGCTTCAGCCTGAAACCAATAAAGAATAGAAATAAATA
>BMAW01098613.1:74755-99534 GCA_019974015.1 Nephila pilipes | reverse complement strand
TAAAATGCATCTGTTTGTTATTTAAAAAGTCTGTAAATGTTCATCCATGCACTGAAAACGAAGGGAATTGCAAAGTTTTAATTATTACTAAGAAATACCCGCGATATTTGAATAAAATTTATTCTGCAAATTAATAGATCCTCATACACATAACGTTGTCAATGACAGCTGTTCATGTTGATATGTTTCTTTGAAACAGCTGTAGATTGAAGTAACCTACAATATGGAGAAGATTGAGTTCAATCTCCTGCGGTCTGCCATGAAGGCCTTCGAAAGTTCAAGAAATTCTAGGAGAAATGTATAACTCTGGATGGTGACTATGTAAATAACATTATGAATAATAAATAAAAATTAAGTTTCGAACTCGATTATTTTTAATAATAATTAAACCTTTACGATACACCTCTGGATAATAATTAAAACTTTGAGAGGTCACGGGCTATTTCATTCTACAGCTTCCTGAAACCAAACAAATTAACATTAATAGTTGTAATTTACAGCGTTATGTACCTAAGGATCGGTTAGTAAGCAGAATAAATTTTAATACGATACCCACTCGCGCGTGTATATATATATATATATATATATATATATATATATATATATATATTTCATATTTCTTAATTTTTGGAATTTTTGTTCATTTTATACACAGACACACACACACGTATATATGGAAGCATTCCTTATTTGGAGTTGTCCCTTAAAAGAGTATCTGTATATAAATCATATATTGTAAATATTATAGTAATACTAATAATACCAAAACTATAATGAATAATAAATATTGAAATAATTAAATTATAAGAATAATGATACAGAATGGACACTAAACTCATAGAAAAAATAAGAAAATGAACTCGAAGAGATTTCCCCCCGTAAATTAATATCAACAAACAAGATAAAAAAAAATAATAATAATATATATATATAAGTGTGTGTGTGTTCATGTATATACAGCAAGAACTCGCTGAGTCGGACTAATATCAGACGAGAATATCGAAAAAAGGGTTGACCGCCGAATGAGAGAAAAATGAAATTAAATCAAAACATTTTAAGGGAAAATCATATTAATCGTACTGAACAAACCAAGTATGAATCTAATAAAAGGGCGCTTCAAGTTCTTCTATTGTATTTCCCATTTTAAAAAATTTCGCTATATTACTATATAAAATAAATGTTCTGAACATTTATTTCATCTTGTTATAGAATGAATTAAAAATTTCAAGTTTCAAAAAGTTATAATTAATCTTCATATTTCTTTGTTATTAGCTACGTATGCAAGCAAAGTACCTGATAATTATGTTATTATGTGCAAAAAATTCAACATTATTTTGCTTAATAAGCATCAGGAGATTAATATTTCCTTTAGAGTTGTGAGTAATGGTCGGAAAGAAATTTCAAACAGAATTACTACTTTTTATAAGAAAAAATTGATGTTAATAGTAATAAATATTACCTCATATTTTTTAGTATCAAAATTTTATAAAATTCCTTTTAAATTTAGAGCAATAATTAAAGGTTTGAATAAATATATTACGCTTGCTGGTAAAGTATTACAAAAAAATTATACAGAAGTTGAAAAGTATTGCCATTACTAATAGTTCTTATATAGTTAAATATATTACTAATAAATAGATTTATGTTACATGTAACTATAAATTTTAAGATCTTTTGAATTACAGTGACAGTGAGGATTTTATTAAAATTCTGAAAGAGACGTGTGTGTGTAATATTAATAAGGGAATTAATTGCATGTGAAAAAATTAAGTATTTGGACACACACACTGGTGCGCAAAATTAAGAAAATTTACAAATAATGTCTATTTTTATCAAAGGTATTGATCCAAAGGCACTAATTATGCCACCAAAGAAATATGCAAGTATTCAGGGTCGAATACGTAAGCGTACACGAGTAGATTTGCGGAGTTGTGACTGTGCAAGGGTGGGTGGGTATAAGCGCACACGAAGACTGATCAGCGATTTGTGTGCTCGTGCTCCATGTGATTGCTTACTAACGTCACACAAAGAAGCAGCACGAAGAATATTGAAGATAGACCTCGTAATTTTGAGTCTCGATCAAGGGACGAGGACGATACCTTAGCTGGCACCTCCCTCTCAAAACTACTACACGATGCCAATGGGAGGAGTTGGGACCTCGACAGATTCAACGCGCATCAGCACAGAGACACGGCTCATACTCCTTTATATTCGTCGAGTTTCTCTCAAGAGTTCGATAAATATTATAATGTATCAGGTAAAATAAGTAGCCGTGAACGTATGCATAACGGAATGAGACGGAGAACTGTTGGTAGTCTGGAAGTAGGCCAATCGCAAGTGCAGGTGGCTACAGAGTTTCATGTAACGCCCAGAGTCATTTGCAATTTGTGGTTACCGTTTTAGATCACTGGATTCATATCGAGAAGACCGGGACAAGGTCGACCAAGATCCACAACAACGAATGAGGGTTGTTATTTACCCTTTTCAGTTCGGTGACACAGGAATGCTGTAGCTTCACAGCTCTCTTTTTAGTTGAATATGCTGCCATTTGAACCCATATTTCATGGTCTACTGTTGTCCGAAGTCTCCATGAGAGAGGGCTATATGCCAAAAAGAAGGCCCGTTGTTTGCGTCCCGCTTACTGCAGCACATAAGAGACCGTATTTAGCACAGTGCAGACAACATGCGCTTTCGACCAGACTTGAGTGGAGCACCGTGCGTTTTACAGTAAACCGAGATTCAACCTGGCGCGGATATTCGGTGTACCTGTATCTAGAGAGATCTTGAGACACGATATTATGTCTCCCTCATCAGGGAAAAAGATTGTTACTGGAGGAATAATGGTTTGGGCAGGCATTACATTGGATGGCCTCACTCACCTGCATGGCTTAACAAAATCTCTCTGACTGCTATGTGGAATAGAGAGGATATCTTAGACTTTTCAGGGGGGCAGTTGGTTCTAGGCTCCTGTTAATGGTCGATACATAGGAATCAACTAGTCAACGATTACCTGGAAAATGAGGTTATTTGTTGCTTGGATTGGCCAACCATTTCTCCTGACCCTATAGAGCGCGTTCTTGGAAGAGCAATTGCATCGCTCTATCCCTTCTCCCGAGAGCCATCTCGGAGCTAAAAATATCCTTTCTGTAGGAGTAGCATCGATGGCTGTAGGGACGTTTCTTGTACAGTATGCCGTCACGCTGTGCGATCTGTCTGGTTGTGAGAGGGAACCAAATCCCATATTAGACTCATTTTCAGTTCGACATCACAACGTGGATTTTAGATATCTATACACTATGAGATTTACTGGTAATCATGGATACATAAAAAGACTTTTGAATGGTGCATCGCTTTCTCTGTTATAATGTATATTCATAACGAAATTCACTAAAATATGTTCATCAACCATTCAGAAATTCCACATAAAGTGAAAATTCTCTTAATTTTGAACATTAGTGTGTGTATATATATATTCATAATTCGGTAACATCGGTTTATCATCTGAAAACAAAAAAATAATGTCTTGTGATAAAAAAAAACTAATTCGAGATTTCATGATGAAAAGTTTAAGTGTTATTTAGAAATCGAAAAAAGAGAGATGGAAATTGTTATTATTTAGAGTTGTAGATTACATTAAAATATATTACTTTTCATAATAAACTTAATTAAAAAAATCTTCTGAACCCAATACTTTCTAAATTTTATTGAAGATGCAGAAAATAGGGAGAAAAATAAAGCACGCAAGGCATGATTCTCTCACATGATTTAGTATCAAAAATTGTCCTTCTTAATAATCCAATTTTGAAGCGGGATCAAAATCGACATTTTAAATGAAAGAAGGAACGCAAATCTATAAAAGAATATTTTCAAGAATGGCAAGAAAAATCGGGAAAAAAAAGTATGCCAATCTTCTGGAAATTTGATAATTGTCTTGCTTAAATGATTATTTCCTCATTTTATTCATTTTCAATTAAATCACTGAAGTACTTGAAACTATATATCATGAATTGAACACAAAGAATATTTTGCTTCCTTCGACGGTTAATTGCTTTAAATTCGAAGCTAAAATAATTTAAGTTATTAAAATATAAAAAAAATCAATGCATATAATTTTAAAAGTAAAGATTTTGTGTGTGTGTGTACAGTTATTATAAATAATCATCTATTTAATATACAAATGATTGTATTACAATCATCGAGGAAAAGAAATCGCATATTGAGAAAAAAAAATGTGGCCTGAATGTCTACCAACACACACATAAAGAAATAATACAAAGTAGATAGTTGTCAACAAATTTGACGTCGAAACCTTCGTTCACATGATTTTTCCAATTTCTACTTTCATTAGATTTTTTTTTTTATCTCACATTCCAAAAGATTATTTTCAAAAATTTCTTCCTTTACTCAAAGGAAACTAAGTTTGATGGTTTCTCCTGATCTTATCAACAATAATATTCGAAAGAAATTTTTCCTTTTGATCACGTTCCAAGAAGTAACTTAAAGTTCGTTCGAAATAAGTAAAGTTCGAAAGATTTTTTTCATTTAAGTTTTTCTTTCTTTCCAATAAAATGATCAAAACAGAGTTTTATAATACCTTGAGCATTTCCTACTGCCAGAGCGTTAGGAATCCAATCTTCTTTGAGGAGTTCTTTAGCTTGTAAAGCATTTAGGCATTCACTGTCGGTCAAAAAACGAATTTGTTTAAGCCAGTAAGATATTGCGCTTTCTACAGACGGTCGTTTTATGGGCCTGAAAAAATATTTTATACATAATTAACTAAAATCTGTAGAAAATAACTTTTAACTGATGCAGAACTTTTATAAAACATGGGATAAAAAAAATTTAAGTAATTAATATTTTTTTTTACAACAGACATTGCTATGTGATAATTTAAGATTAAGTTTTCACTTATAAATTTTAATTATTTAATGTAACAAATTTATAGTACTGTTAAACATAGATAAAAATTGTAAGGTTTGCAATTGAATTTATAAGTTATGATTCACTATTTGATATTTAGTTCACAGAAATATTGACGACAGTCTCAGTGGATATATTAGTTAATTAAAAAAAACTTACGTATATGGTGAAAAGGTTACAGTTGAATCATCGGGACTGAACAGATGTTTCACAGGATGATTTACAGACATATTTTCTTCCTCTTCCATCGGACTCATCGGTGTCATCTTAATTGAATTATCGGAATCATTTAGATGTTTTGACTGAAGATTTAACGATAGATTTTCTTCTTCTTCCATCGGGCTCAAAAATATTTCTTTCTTTGGAGACATCTTTTGAGAGCTTACTTTGGCAACAATACTCGGCGCGCTACTTGAGAAGGGCTTGGTGTTAGAAACAACGACCTGGTCGGTTAGTGTTAGGTGGGGAACACTTTTAGTCTTTAGTTCACTAGGGTCTTTGACTTCAAAGGAAATGTCAGCAGCCGATTTAGCAGTTCTTACCATTGTTTCTCTCTGCTTGATCAATCTCCTACCACGTCGATCATCAAACGATACATCGGATTCAGAATCAGCGTATGGGATGTCCGTGTTAGAAGCACTCGGATGAAGACGATTTCCAGACTTTGGACTATCCACTGGAATTTTTTCAGAGTTTATAGATATTTGTATCTGATGATTTGGCTTGACATCGCTGAAATTTATTGGGACCTGAAGCGTCTGAATACAGCTAGCCCGTCTTTGCAAGACGCCATTGCTTTTGTCATTTTCTTTATCGTTCGACATCGTTCCTGGATGGTAACAACTAGATCGTCTTCGGAGACAATTGGCTCTTTCTTCGGAAGTAACATCATTTCCCCCAGACGTGGGACAATCGGTTCTCTTTTTGATAGGACTTATGGGTATTTCAAGATTCGAACTTGTTCGCTTACATTCCACTGTACCCGTCAACAAGTCATTCTGTGGACTAATGACGATAACGGACGGCGAAGAGTTTGATTTAGTTTCTGGAGTCATATTATCGACCAACAGACGTCTGCGGACGGAAAACCTGGCACTGAGTGGTCTGTATGGTGTGCCACTCTTACGAGGTCCGTTTCTAATTATTTTATCAACATCAGATTTATCTTTAGGAGTACTGGTCTTGGGACCATGAACTAGATCTGAGGTTGATCCTGTGATAGGTGTCTCACATTTCGATGGAGATTGATTCGTCCGCTCTGTTTGCGTTTGATCCGTTGGAGACTGCACTAGAGGAGGAGAAACACGTGATTTGGTTCCCGATGGAGCAGTCGCTTCTGTGGAATCTGATGATTCTTCTGTTGAGGGAGCTAAGATTAGAGTAGTCTCTTCTTCGTTTGCTTCTACTTTAACTGGTCTGTTTCGGCCAGAATTTCTCAACTTCCTCAACCAGTTCGGTGTTCGTTTCTTATCAGATCTACGAAAAGGAAGGAAGTAATAAAATTATTGTAACAGTTCAAATTGAATGATAACTGTAGAAAAGAGTTTTGGTTATTATCATCTTATTCATTTCTGAGTTCCATTTAGTTTTCCCATATGTTTTTTATAAATCATCTACAAAATCATAATTACTAATTTCTTTACCTATAAAATCATAATTCATTAATTACACTGCTAAAACGCTTTTATAAAGCAAAATGTTTTCTTAAAAAAACATGTTTTTATTGATTTATTTATGACGGAGTGTATAAAAGAATGCAAAAATAACTCATAAAATCGAAATAAAATGCGATAACGGAAAAAATGTTTAACACTCCTTAACATCTTAAAGTTTAATAAAATAATCATTAAATTCACAAATCCGATTGAAAAGATGCCAAAACAATACAAATACAGTTAATTAACTACGAGTATATTCACAGATTATGCAATGTAGATTTCTCTCTCAAATTACTTTCATCTTGCTTGCATCCTAGCTTAGAATTAAACAATAAAGTTCTGTCTTACCGACTCCCTCGCTTCGAGTGAGGCACTTCTCGAATACTGCGGATTAGACGCCAATTACCACTTCCTCTAACTGATTTCAATCACAGCCGAGTCCTCTATTTCTTTCAATTTTATTTCACTTATATACAACTATCCTCTGTTAAATTCTTTTCACTTCTTATCTTATTTTAATCTGCGTAACCACATTACATTTGATTGGAAAGGAGTTGGGATTTTAAGTATAAGATCAGAAAGTAATCCCAGGAGTTATTTAAGAGAAGGTTTGCGAATAACCTAAATACATGAGTTAAAAAAATTCTTTCACTCAAATGAATTAATTTTAACATTAGATTCACTGTTTGATTATTTTTTAGTGATTTAATCCGAATTTCAAAAAAAAAAATCCATTACTTTCCAATTCTACTTAACATTTATTTTGAAATGGAACCATGATAATGAAACGAAAGACCTATTTTTCCAGCCTCTTCAGGTCATCTAAAAATTGTCAGACACGAAAGAATGAAATCTGATCAGTAGAACCCAAATCTATTTAAAATACCTCACGCAATTTTTAAATAAGTTATTACCCCAAACTCTACCAGCATTCATTTTCGAAAATTAGTTTCTTCTTGTACCTCATTCCATTATGAATGAATAATAGATTTAAGAGTACAAAAATTCATGTCGCGCAGCTGACATTTCTTTTGACCAACCTCTTGTCGAATGATCCGCTTTTGTTCGAATCTGTCTTCGGTGTCTTCTTAGTTGGAAGATCCTCACAAGGGGGTGGAGAAGGGGTGCATCGTCTGATTTTTGGTTTGGAATCATGCAAAGAAACAACCAGCTTCTCTTCTTTTCCTTCGTGTATCGGTTTTGTGGTAGAGATGATGAAAGTAATTTCCGAGTCGTTGTTTTCTTTCCATTTGTCTCCGAACTGATAAAGCAAAAAGAAAAAAAAAAGCATAACATAAAATAAAAGAAAATATTCATCATAAAATCTTTTAAAAAATTAACGCCTCTAATAAATAATATTGAATTAAAGTTATTGAAAAGCATACGATTTTATTTGTACATTTATTTTACGCTGAAATAATCTTATATAACGGTTATTTTCAAAACAAATTAAAAATAAATTTCAAAAAATAAATTATTAGAACTTATTACAATAAAAATAACTTATAAAAAGGAGACATATTAAGTAACGACAAAATTTATTCAATGTGTTATTTCATTCAAACGCATAAAACTTTTCAAAATTAATTAAATAGATTCATTTAGGCACAAAGTATTCTTATTCTAAAATTCAAAATTATTTTAGAAAGAAAATGGCAAGTGTTGTAAGCATATTCCGCTGTAATCCTTCTTAAAATCAGGAAAAAAAGCGGAACATTCAAAATTAACGCGAAACTTTTCTTCAGTAACACAAAAGAAACATCTGCTATGGTGTACGTGACTTTTCAGTTGCAGCTTTCAAAAGCAGAAGAAAAAAAAACCCTTCCCATTCTCTCATTTTTATTGCGATCTCAAACAAGATTAATCATAATTTGTTGTTGCCACGAGGTGGTTTTTTTTTTATTTAAATTAAGTGCTGAATATATTTTTTTTATTGAACTCTACTAGAGCTTCTGGAACGAAGCATTGCGAACTTTTCTTTTGTATGGAATCAATTTAATTTTTAATATTTTAACTCTAAGTATTGAGAAAATACGAACGCGTCAGAGTTTAAGATACCGATAACATTCTGTTCAGATATATTATAATTAAAGTAAAAGGCAAATCATTAAATGAAATATATCGTAAGTGAAATATAAATATTGTTGCCATATACCATAAGAAGTATGTAAAATAAATCTTTACACATAGGTATTATAACATACAAAAAATGAAAATGATACAAAAAAAGCGTAAATATTAACCGTATTAAGTCTAATGGTTTTGATAATATGAATTAGTGTAACCTGAGATGAAAAAATACGCAACTGGGCGAGTAATAAATTAGGAGAATGCTTATCTTTTGAATTTGATTACTACAAATGTCATAACGATTCAATTTTCGGCATCGAAAATATCTCATCTGTAAGCTACCTGTTAAATTTTTAGGTGCCGAAAAACGTATTGTTGAATGTTTGAAAGTATTTTCTAATATAATTTAAGTTTTTAACATTGTTTTTTTTTATATAAAATAATAAATAAATTCCTACGTATAGCACCAACGGATCAGAATGCACAATAACAAAAAAAAAAAAGCAAAATTTCTCAATAATTACTCAGAAATTGATTTTTGTAATTTTAAGTTCATTTTTTCAGGGACAGTTTACAGCACTGATGATGTAAAGAATTTCATTTTTTAAATAATGTTGTTTCCTTGTACAAGAAAAAATATTAATTAAAAATGTACCTGGAATGTTAAAATCTTCTTTGAACTCCGAAATATAAATTGGAGAAAAAAATTTAAATCAAATTCAACATCCAAGACAAATTAGAGATAAAATCTGTAACATCGATAAATACTTAAAATCTTCTTAAGTACTAGCGCTTAATCGATTTTTAATCTCTAAATAACTACTTTTAAAATTTCAAAATTTTTGATTTATAACTTTAGGTAAAACATCCCAAAATCAAAACATGTTTATAAATTTAAGTTGACCGTAAAACATAAAAATTCGTTCGTTAGGATTAAATAAAGAAAATACTATTTTATAGTGACTAAATTTCTCGTTTAAATCAGAAACGATAAGTTCAAACCTTCTGCAATTCAAATGAGAAGTAATGTGAGTGTAGTTTTTAAAAATATTATTTTTGGAATTTCCTGTTTTGTTAACATTAAATACAGGGTATTACTCGGCTAAATATGTATTAATTTAATTTTTATTATGAAATTTTAGTTAAAATTATAAATTAATCTTCGAATAATCTAAAATTCTTTACATGTAACATCAAATGACCTCTAATTCAATTAAATTGGTTAAATTTATAAAATATCCCCCTCCTGATTTTCTTTATTAACTATGAAGCTCAGTATAAGTGTTTAAAGAAATATTTTTCCATATTCATTTTGATATTTAATATTTTGCTTATTTTAAAAATATTTGTACTTGACAATAGTTATTTTATTATTCGTATATTATTTTACAATTTTTCGCTAATATCCAAAAACTAATTTAGCCGCGGTAGCCTAGCTGCCATTGTCGCAAACTCGCGGCCAGCGCTGTTCCATTGAGCCGTAGGTTCGAGTCCTGATGCCACAAAATATTCGCCGTGTAGCTGGGCTTATGCAAATTAATCTGTCGAGGTCGCAAGTTCTCCCGATGGTGTGGCGTGTAAGTTTGGTTGAGGGAGGTGCCGACTCAAGTGTCATCCTCGTCACGTGACTTAGACTCAAATTTTTGATGTCCGTGATCAATTGTTTTTGTGTTGCTTCTAAGTCCAATGTTAACAAGCAATTAATCCATCTCAAAGCATGTTTTAAGCACAAATTGAATATAAGTAATAAATTAAGGCATTGAAGTTAAAAATACACGATTACGAACACGTCATGTATGTATATATGTGTGTGTAAATATAAAAATTAACTTTTACTTATAAAATTCCTCTTTGTATACATTGTGTATCTTTCACATATTTATTGATTATTTATTTTACATACATTTGATTATTCTCTACGCACATGACTCTTTCCCTCCTTTGGAGAAGCACTTTTTTCCGCTTCTATGATTCCATTCACGAACAAATATAGTAAACAAGGCTGGTACCATAATACGAAAATAAAAATCAATACCGGACAGGTGGACAGCACATGTGACTCATATTAAAAGGGGTCTACACGTGAGAGAAAATTGACTGAATAGGATCGGACTTATTTGAGGTAGTGTATCGAACTGGAATTAAACTATAAGTTTTTAGCAATCTCACGAATTCCCACGTGACAAGCAACGATCTGTTGAATTGGAATAGGTATTTGTAGCCGTAATCTAGATGTTAAAGGAAGTCAAAGGTGTATCTTTCTGTCAAGAATCATTTAATATGAAAAAAAAAAAAAATGATGATTGTTACATTTAACATTTTCAAACTAAGCTATATTAAATAAAACATAAAATTTTTTTAAAACCAATTCTTCTCTGTGGCTAAGAGGTGAAAAACGAATTAAAAAGTGAAAAGCAGTTTTTTCTTCGGCCAGTGAGAAATTAAATGAAAATGTACTGAAAATGACAATTTATCACCATTATAAATATAAAAAACGGAAAGATTTTGCAATCCAGCAGAAAATTGTTAACTAAAAACTAAAGTGTTGTGTGCACCGTCTAACTATCATAACTATCTATGATTGTGCGCTACACCTTAATTTTTAGTCAAAAATTTTCAGCTGTATTGAAAAATCTTCACTTTTTTTTTTTGAATTTCTGATGAAGATAAACTGTCATTTTCAGTACATTTTCATTTCATTCCTTATTGGCAGAAGAAAAAAACTACTTTTAACCTTTTTAGTTCTTTTTTTTTATTTCTTTTTTACTATTAATTAATTTATTTTAGTTGTTTGCTATATAAAAGTGTTGTTTTTTTTTTAAAAAAAAATTGTATATGTTAATTTCTACTTTTTTGGTCTCAATATTAAAAAAAGAAAGATTTAAGCATGATCTAGAACAAGAAAATTTGAAATTTTTTATTTGTAGTTTTATAGTTTAATATTGTATTGTCGTTCAAATGGAGCTTGTGTGCAAAATTGTAAGACTCTAACTTATCGGGAAATGGGTGAGAAATTGAAAAACAAATTTGCGCCCAAACTGATACAACTGCAAGATAGTTAGTGTTAGAAAATTGAAAATATTCTTCGAAACAATATTGGAAAATTTTTTTATTAATGAAATGAATTGCACCAAAAGAAACTTTACTTAGTTTTTTAAATATTTCAGGTTTTTTTTTTTTTTTTTTTATCTTATAAACTGAAATTTTTTGAAAGCATTATATTTGATAAATTTAAGTTGTTTTTAATACAGTTTTTGCAGTTTATTAATTTCGAAAATCAACCCTTTTTGAATTCCGTTTTTAAGTCTTGTTTTAGTATTTCAAGGCTCTAATTGGCACCCACATAATTGGAGTTTAGTCACCACATCTGAGGTGACGTTAATTGGTTTTATTGACTTAAGGTCATGGTTTTCAACCGTGGTCAGCGAAAAACTAGTGCACCGTAAAGCCACTTCAAGAGATTCACGAGGTAGAGTTAATTTTTACAGCAATACACTTTTCTTTCACTGTGCCCTTGATTTCAAAAAGAAATGTCCACCCCTACCTTAATACTTATGGAGTATTGTTATTATTTCTCGGGCAAAAAAAAAGATTTTAGTATTTTTCGACTTTCAAAAGAATGAGAACTAAAGGTTTAAGAATCATACTTGGCCAAACTGTGTCGCTATTCCTTAATTTACAATTAAACATTTGAATCATTTAAATAATTTTTTAAAATATATATCTGTGATTTAGAAGTAAGGTAAAGGATAAGGGAGGATCAAAGGATATCACGAAATCGTCAATCCCGCCCTTACCTAAAGAACGTATGCCCCTAAGGAGCCATCCAAGGTCAGATTATATGATTAAATTAATTCTCAAATATTAATACCTAAAAAAATTTCAGCTTAAAAAAAAGACATAATTCACTTATTTCCCGCGTAGTGTATTGTTATTTTTACACAGTTGTTGGACATTACCGTGGAGGTATCGTAAATTTAATTATTGCCAAGAAATAACCGAAACAACTAAATAAAAACTATTCTGCACATTTAATATTAAATTCTTATTTATGTAATGATGTAAATAACAACTGTATTGTTTATTTGGTTTCAGGAAGCCATAGATTGAAATAACCTGCAGTATCAAATAGTTTTAATTATTATCACAGGGTATCGTAGAATTTTAATTATTACTAAAACATAATCAAGATGAAAACATATATATTATTCTTATGGCTTCTTTACATAGTCACCGGCTGTCTTTACAGGATTCGGCAGCTTCAACCCTGTCTTCTCCATAGTGCAGGTTACTTCAATCTACGACGTCCAGAAACCAAACAAATCAATATGAATAGATGTAATTTACAAAATTATGTACATAAGGATCTATTAAATATGCATAAATATTGTCTAATGTGATGTGATTGCTTATTAATGTCTCACTGAGAAGCAGCGCAAGGGCAATTGGTGATGGACCCGGTAATTTTGAGGCTCGGTCAAGTGACGAGGACGTCACGAGTCGGCTCCTCTCTCCAAACTTCCACATCAAGTTAACTGGAGGATTTGGTATACCTACCTGATTTAACGTGCATCATCCCAGCTATGTTGCGGGTCTTAAATGGCGATTAGGCTCGAACCTATGATTCGACGAAAACAAAACAAAGCTGGCTGTCGTTGTTATGCAATTATGACCATTAGCCCACAATGGTCATAAATATTATTCAAATATTTCGGTTATTATTATTTTTTTGTAATAATTAAGACTTTACGATACCCTCTCGTACTCTGAGAGAATTCTGTCCTTACCAGCCACTAATTTAATTTCAATACAAACACAAGAAATGGATGAAGATTCCTTCGCTTTCAATCTCTAGAAGTATCAGATGAAGTTGAAAAATATGATGCGACCTTATTTAGGAAACACTCGCACACCCAGTTGAAAATTCTTGAATCAGCTTGCTCAAATGTTCAATATTTTTTCTTCTGAAAGATGACGAATCGGAAGAAGCAAACATCGTTAACCTGCTTCCTTCGATCGTTAGCTTTGTAATTGGAGGGTCCGCGGGATTTCTTTCTCAAACCGCAATCATTTAGCATATGAGCATAGATGAGTATCAGCAATACTTTGGTATGTGCAAATGAACAACGATCTTATCTTGAGTTTCATATCATCTGCACAGTTTCCGACAACGCAAGAAATAAAGATCTGTTCTATTTAAATTCTGAATAATAAGTTCTTTAAGATGAAAGAGAGAGCATTGGGACCATATTAAGAAGTAACAAATATTTATTACAAGAAAAGGAATCTACATTCCATTTAAACAATTCGACTGAAAAATTCCAAAGAGAGAGAGAGAGAGGAAAAAAACAGGATTTTGTAAAATATTTCCCTTTCTATATGTGCGGAAAGATTAAAGGATTCAAAAATTATGTAAAAAAAATGTAATTGCTTTTTTTCAGTCTTAAATTTCCAGGTTAAAAATGATTAAATATGAATATATATTTTTTTTCAAATCAAGTTTTTGTTTAAAGATAGAATAAAAGGTATAAAAAAGTTTTTGAATGCAAAGTGAGTGATGGTGAAATTTAATTGTTCAAGAACCAGATATGGCTATGCTTCACCGAACATGGTGTAACTTTGAACTCTACATAATCGAAAAAAATTACAAGATAAAAAAAATTAGTCGAAAATACAGAAAGATCGCTAGAATATCCCGAGGTAGCATCATTCATGTTCACCAAAGGGAGCAAAACCTATGGGAAAGAAAAAGATCTTTTGGGTGCCTTGGGGCTCACAGGACTCCTGAATCTGCCTAAAGATGGTAAGACCTTGAAAGCTTCTTAAATGTAAAATAATACACAATTTATAAAATCTTGGAGGACTTTCATGGTCCTTTTAATCTGATATAAATAAGTAAGTAGCTTTGGTACGTACGGTACTTAAGTGTCGATCATAACCTACGTATCTTAATTAAGAATCTTAAGCTTTTATAAATAAAAAAAATTTCACATTAAAATTTTTGTTTACCTTTTAGTCCATCTTTATGAAAAGCTTTATTAAAAAAAATTATTTTTTACTTATTCGTAATCAATAAAATATCAATCACATTAAATATATGAGAGTGGTTCAAAAAGAACTTGTATTTGAAGACAGATGGCATAATTAAGGCCAATTGTTGTTACCATTAATGGCATAATTAAGGCCAATTGTTGTTACCTACTATCTGTTCAATGGAGCTGAAACAAATTTGGCATTGATTAAAGTTTTGATTTGGTAGATGGCCCCGGTAGTGGTAGTGGTCCGGGTTTCAGACTCGTGGCTGACGGTTTTCGTTCTGTCGCATGTTTGAGCCTTGTTCACTGTGACCCCGTGTGTAGCCGGGGTTGATGCACGTTAAATCTGTCGGGGCCCAAAGTCCTCCCGTTGGCGTGGTCTGGATGTTAGGAGTGGGGGGGGGGGCGCCAGATCAGGTATCATCTTCGTCACTTGACCGAGGTTCAAAATTACGAGGTCAGTCTCCAATAGTCCTCATGTTGCTTCTAGTGAGACGTTAATAAAAAACCAAATCAAACCAAACCAATTTGATTTGGTAGACTTTTGTTGACAAATCATAACTTGATTGTTGTCGACGTCCTTTTGCGTTGAGTTATAACAGTCGATGAAGAATGGATTCCTCGTTATACACCAAAAAACAAGCAAAAATCAAAATAATGGGTTGCTTCCAGTGAATCTTCTCCAAAGAAGGCGAGGATGATCTCATCAGCCGGAAAAGTTATGACGAAGAATTTTTGAGGTGCGAAAGGCGTCATGATCACGAAAAACGAGTAACTGAGACTCAGGCAGGTGTCTGGTGAGTCATGATGCTAAAAACAAACCATTTTCGATACTACGAGTGCCATCTCTTAGATTTTCTAAGGACTTATTGAACGACCCTCATACCTTAAAATCATACCTTTCCTTTCTTTTTTAAAAACAAAAATATTATTCTTTTGATAATTTTTTTATATGAATTAAGGATAAACAATACATAATTACCAGAATAACAAGATTCAAAGAAATAATAATTAAAAAATTAATGAGTTTGGCATATTAATGCTATTACGATTAAGGTTATAATAAGTACATAAAAAATACTAGATAACCGAACGTTGATTTTACAATTACCTGACCATTCGCATCATTGGTATTCCTTACGAACACATAATTGTTATTCTTGAAGCAGGTATGCCAGCCGGTATCCAGGAGCGTGTTCTGACGTTTCCGTTGTCCGGACGCGGGGTAACGACTGTCCGGCCCCAAGGTCGCAACCGGACTCATGTTCTGGTCCGGGGATCGTCTGCTCACATTCACAGGGGAATAGTCAACTTCTTTATGGAGAGATCTTGCTAAAGAATCTGTGCTGCAGGCAGAGGCTAGGGTTGGATATCGCCGGCTTTTCTGAGTGGCTACCACCATCACGCAGTTGTCCCATTCAGGATCCTCCTCCGCTTCCCAGTAGGTGGCGTTATTCAGAGGAGAGCGACCCTGAAATTAGAAGAATGTTGAATGAGTGGTGTTAAAAAAATGTCCAACTTAAATGAAATTTTGCTATATTTATAATCATATCTGTGAAATGATTATTTGAGCACATTCATAAGGGGTAGGGGGTTGTCTACGAAGTTCAAAAATTCCTTAAGAATTTTAAATAACATATTTATAGAGACAGTACAGCAAAGAAACAGGAATAAATTTATACATAATATACATAGAGCATATAGAGTATATATACATGGCATATAGCAGGAGACCTGCATTACAGAATATGTACAACTTGAATCGCAGCACTAAATGAGAGCATTAAAATTTTAAATTATCACAAATTAACTGATAGACAATACATATTCAAATACCCAGCCTGATTAAAAATGAACGGCATATACACAAAGGAGCATCTATGTAAAGTGGTGGCACCCAGCATCAAAATAAATTATTTCAAAAAGACTAATACATTAAATATCCCAATGGATAATGCTCTAATGATACTCTCTGAAATGATCTCGAAATATAGATTAATCATCCCGCCCAAAGGCTTTGGTTTCATTGAGAAGACGGAAATCTCGATCATTTGGTAAATGTACGCGGCAGCCTATGGCCTGGCCTGGGACCCATGAACGCAGGTTTCTGTCGAGAAGGGTCTGGGGCCTGATGGCTGAAGACCCGCCGCAGTCAATTGATACACACTAAATTGTCGAATCTGCTTCACACGGGTACCTGATGGCAATGGTGGAAATTAGGAGAGAAGTGCCACAGAGATACCGTCCACCACCTGACCCAGGCTAAAACATGAAACCACTGGTCTCTATGCTTGCCTTGAAAAGACTGGGTCAAAACCAAACCAACTGGTCACTAAATTCTGACATAAATTAAAACAAAGGAAGATATCAGAACAGAGAAATGCAGAATCGTGCCTGTACGCACCGGGAACACAAAATATTATGCATCACACTTGAAAAATTGGGTCAAGCTACTACAAAGAGAGAGAAGGTGCATAGGGGGCTCTGAATCTAGCTTTAAAATATCACACTTGAAGTGCCTAAATGGAAACATTTAAACTGTGACAATTGAAGATAAGAATATTTATGAAGCACATATGGCACTCTGCTAAGTAAAAATAAACTGATAATTAAGTGCAGACCTCCTAATTTAATCTTTTCTAATTGGCAAAATAAATAACTCAAACACCAGTAACTATTCTACTCAAAGTTATTTGAACCTATTTATTTAAGTGGTGGAGAGAAAGGCCATTGATCATAATTTAATTTCAAAACATTAATATAAAATAAAACGTTAGTTTTTGTATCTTATCAAGCAATGACATAAGCAAATTTTCTTAAGAGCTGCAATTGATCTGGTTTACATTATTTATGACATTATATTTATACTAACTGACTCCTATAAGATTTATTATGATTATTATTATGTTTTCGATATTTCTTTAAAGTATATTCATATTTTCTTTGGCAGAACTTCAAAGAAAAATATAGTTTATTGTCACTTCCAAAATATCCCAATAATTTCATGATTAGTATTATTGTCATAGTTGTCTCACGGAATACAAGTTGCGCCAGGCCTGCCCTTACTAGCGGCTACTTCAACATAATAGACAGAATAATTTTACAAATTGTGTTGAAACGCAGGTGATCAAGTGCAAAATAAAATATCTGAACGAAGTAGCTACTCAAAGAAAAGAAATTTTGACCGAATGAGAAGACTGAGAAGATCACCAGGCTGAGTAGCGCGCATCACTATGTTGCCCAAGCAAGAATGTTTGAAGGGAGAAAAACTGTTCCTGGCATACCTTCGGCACAAGCATTCCTGTGAGACAAATTCTAGAGAAAGTAAGCCTCAAGAGTGTTTCCAGGAATGGCATACCACCCACACTTGAAGAAGGAGAGATGGTCTTGATGTGTAGGCATTTATTTACATTTTTACACCTCCTGGAAAATAATAAACATTTGCATAGATTCTGAAAATCACATGTGGGAACGCGTTGGGATGGCCTTGAATCTTTCTTAACTAGCTACTGAGATTTTTCTGATTTGAGTATCCCACCACCCCTTCAATCAAATGAAATTATTCAGCAACGTCCTAGATAAAAGGAGCAGTGGAACTGAACGAGGATTGTATGCAAGAAAATAAAATTGAAAGTGATGGAGGAAACTGTGTGATATAAGGAAAGATAATTTGTAAATGTTGGTAAATTAGAAATTACAGAATCACTGTTAAGCTATTGAAATCAGCAAAAACAACCCTGAAGGAGCAAGTGGTAATGGAGTCTCAAACTGCCTCATTTCAGAAGGCGCCTCACTTCAGCCAGAAGCCGGTAGATGAGAAAGAGAACTAATTGTATAACATATAAGTTAGGATGGACGTTGAAAGTTGTTTGAGAGAGAGCTGATTTTGCATTGATCTGTGACAAACCAAACAGTAATTCATTTTTCTCTGCCCTTAGAATGGAATCTGTGACCTGACTATTTAATTATACTTTTATGGATACTTGTAGGGATTTTAAATAAATGAAGCTGGGGCAATTATAGATACCTTTACAATCCAAAAACGTTTATACCATTACGCTTAACTTTAGATATGAACTGATTAATTCTTACCAAAAATGATTTTTATCATGAAGGAAAATTTATCTTTTTCCTTTTCTGCATTTCCCTATTCTAAATTTTCTTCTTACCAAGAACTACATTATTATTCTCTTGACTTCTGCAAAGCCATCGCATGTTTTGTTTTAGACATTCCTCCAAGGTTTGGACTGCCTTGCAACATTCTATCCCGAAATGGTCTCCTCAGGCTGGAACTCAATACGTTTTACCCTTTAATAAGATTAATGTGGTGATAAGCTGTGAAACTGATTATCGAAACACAAAAACATTTATCTGCTAGTTGCATAAAGGCATTTTTCATAGCAGGTAAATTGATCGATATATTCCAAATATATCAGCAATAATATTTTAATAACAAAAAGTGAAGGAGAATAAAGTTGTTGAGAAAATAGTGAAACAAAACAATTTTCAATTCTATGAGAACAATAAATCATCAGAAAATAAAGGCGCTGCGTCAAAGCATTGTAATGCATAACCTCATGGAGCTTTAAAAGATAATATAATCGTTCCACAAAAGCCAAGTATATAAAATGTACGAACAGGTCACAAATTCTACGCTTCACAAATCTCTAGCAACCCATAAGCTTACACCATGTCTCACATGCCTCAAAGAACAGAATATTAATTATTGTTTCACTGAAATATTTTCTTTTCAAAGATACATTCAAAATTTAAGAAGAAAGAAAAGAAATAGAATCACAATTTTAGAAAATTATTCTCAAGACTAATTAATTTTATGCACAAACAATAAAACATCAATATCAACTAATCTATGCATCAAAGCAATACAGACGTTTGAAGAGAAAGATCTGTCTTCAACAGAGAGCTATGATGCAAATAACTGTCTGCAAAATGGCCAAAAGTAATTTTCACAAGATAACCATGATAAAACTCAGCAAATTATATTGACACCATATATTTTGTATATCTGCATTCTGACAGATACAAAATGAAACAAAACTCCCTAAAATGGCCTGCCTCTGGCTGCCTTCTGGTTATGGGACTTCCCCAAAAGGTGCCCCATTCATATTTCTGTTTTATAAAATGTGTCATGAGTCATCTATAATACTGCATCAAGTGTGCATTTGTACACTGTTGTTTAACTTCTAGTTACTAATACAAGTTTGATATGTGCCTATCTGATGAAGAGACAATATAATTAAAGAATTTTTCTTTTTATTAGAATGTTTATTGCAGGCTGGAAGCTAAGATGTCAATAAAATATCTAAGTTAGTTCAATTACTCCCTATGATATTTTAATTTAAATTTAAAATATAGTATTAACATTAACACAAACACTAACAAACACACTAAAGACTGATTCCAAAACTTTTACTCTAATACCTCAAAATACTTCTGCAAGCTTCTTTGTAATTTGACTGAGACTATATAAGATTTTCTTACAAATATTTATACACAGCAAATTGCACCCTTCAATTTGAACTTCTGAAAACAAAAATCACCTCCAAGGTGAGTAAAAATGCTAGTAATAATAAAAATAATTTTTACTCAAAATATGCATTAATTAAAATGTAATTTATTAAGTCTATATTTTAAATAATAGAATACAACAAATACTGCATTAAACAAGAGAAAAATGGCCAAATAATTAAATTTTTGCATTTTTAAAAGAAATGTTCTTGATATATTTAATTTTCACACCTTTAGAAAATTCTCATCAAGCCGAAAAGACCTGACCCAAAATCGCCCGCAACCGTAACTTTCCGCCTTCAGGCCAAACATTTCTGTCCCATGCGAACCGAAACAAAATTACATTTCACTGCTGATGCCGGGCCTTTCATTGCCTGTAGCCTGGATTTAGATCCCTTCTGTCCCATGCTGTTCCCATTTTCCAGAGCCAGAATGTGCTCTTCATAATTTTCTGCACCTGGATGAGATACATCTGCCCTGATCCAACTGATGTTCACATTTATCTGCTTTCACGCGACCTCACGAATTGAACTGCAAGTACATTCTTCCCCCATTGATATATCTTCCCAGATATCAAATCTTCTATTTGGCTGCAAAGGCTGGTTGTAGACAAAACAATTGCAAAGGTGGTTTTCTTCAAGCTGGTAGATGACTGAGCTAGCTTAACTCAAGTCCCAAAATGAATACTTTGGGTGATGGCCAAGTTAAAACATCTGACCTAAGGCAATATGAGCCAGGCTACTTTTTATTGTTCCTAGATAAGACCATGTGCTGGTGTGACACAGATTTCAAAAATTATTCAGCATGCCAAGGTCTGAGAGGCAGGCGCCTGGACACAAGGAACTGAATTGTTAGACTACTATAACTTTTAAACACTATATAACTCATGTGAACGATGATTTGTCGTTATTAAATTACTGCAAGTAAATAATTAAAATAGCATGGCAACTGAATTAAACGAAAAGACTTAGAACTTTTCAAAATCTAATAAAGACATGGACAAATGTGCAAGAAAAGTATTGCATGTTTAGGTAATTACAATATTTGAAAATTTTTGCTTTATTTTTATTTCAAGATATTCTTTTGTTTAATGGATTGAATATAAAATGTATAATATATAAGAGTATATAAGAGAGGCATATAATACACACACACAAATAATCAAGTTTAAAAGAATCCAAAATAAGAAACATGAAAAATTTTAATTTTAACATTTATTCCTAGTGCAAGGATTCTCATGGTGCAAGGTATTATATATAATATATTTTAATCACAAATATATTTACGTGCAAGAATTCTAAAATAAAAATAGTTACTACTACATTCTGAAAAGATGATACAAATCCTGAAGGAATTCTTCTGCCTCATAAACTTGTTATTTAAGGCGTCATAATTATCACAGAAGGTGAACCTATATAATTATAATATAAATGTCATTTTAATTTGATTTTATAGAAAACAAAACAACCCTCGCATTCTACATAAAACTTCACAGAGCAGGTCTCCCAGGCAACATATTAATTACATATTTCTGATATATCATTAACAAATTAATACCAGATTTTAAAAGGTAAAACTTTTATATGCATCAATAAGATCGCACTACAATTTTTCTAATTATATTAGAATACATTTCAAGAAATACTGATTAGATATGTTTACAGACTACAAAATTTTAACAATGCACTATATAATTACCCTAATTTGTGAGCAGCCACTATAGCATCAATTTAAAAGTCAACTTCTGCCTGGGTTTGGTGATCTCAAATAGCTGACGTCACTATGCAATGTTTAAAATGGATATATTGTTAACCTGCATTTTAACACATCGGTATACCATAAAAATAAGTACGTTCCTAAATGCAGAAAAGTTTCAAATATATATGACTGAAGATATACTTTGTAGAGAAATCAAAAATAGATAAACGATTAAAATGAGAAATCTTTCCATTGATGTAAATTTAATCTGATTGCTTTGAAAGTCCAAGTAGAAGAATAGCAACTTAAAGTTCTATCTGCATAAAATAGCCATATGCGCAGTGAACCTATTTAAAACTAATAAGATCCATTGCGTATAGACTTTGGAACGTATGGTTTTTAAAATGAATCCGTCGACAGTGCTACCTTTCCTGATACAAAGATTCCAGCAAGAATATCTAAATTTGAAGGTCTGTTTTCCAAACATCATTATTTAATTCATGGTATTGTTTTACAAAAATAAATAAGTGGATAAACATTTAATACAAATATACAAATATATATTTATAAAATATGAAGAATAAAAGGTACTGTACAAGATAGAATTGTTAAAAGAATGACTAGAATACGTCCACAGCAAGTTAAAAGCAGCCAGATGAGGATGACCAAATATTCGGCTGAAATTAGTTTGATGGCAATAACCTTCCATATGGGATTAATAACTTATTATGAAAATCCAAAGTACACAGAGTAAATATAAGAAAATAAAAGAATAAGAGAAGTTGATATTCTGAAGATTTGGGTGAAATAGCAATCTAAGTAATGTAAACACATTACATAAAAGAATTCAAAAATTGAAAACTAACTAACAAGGTAGAAACGTAAGACACCTTCTACAAATGTTCTATGGGGATATTAAATGAGAAAGCAAAATGGTTTATTATTTCCAGAAAGTAAAAACTGTTAGAGCAAATGGCTAGTTAGTTATGTGGTAAATTATTGACACTCAAGGAATTGCAAAATGTTTGGGAAATCTAATTGATATATTGTTGACAAATCAATGTGTTCATATCGAGAAATGGGCCACTGTTAGACTCATTTTACCTATGAGAATAAAATAGTTATACGAAATATTACTCGTCAAATTTTCAATAGAATGGGAATTTTTGCTTCAATAGTTCAATATATTTCGGTAATGACGGTGAGAATGCAACATTGAGGTGAGGAAATATGCGGAGAAGACTTATAGTGTTTTAGTAATCACCATGCATAAAGAAGAGCAGCGGCGGTAGTCGAGCATTGCAGTTCGAACTCGTGACCAATATAATTTTTCAATGAGTCCAGCAACTGATCTTCCTAGTTCAATAAATACTTCCGTCGCAAAAGGGTTGATACACTGCTTAAATCTTGTTGGGATCCTGTCCACACATATTGGGATCAGAATGTATTTTAAAACTAGAAATACAATAAAATGGGAGGAAACATAGCAATTTTCTAGATGAATATTTTTAAATACCATTAATGATTTTGAATACATGTCATTTTCATTTCTGAACTTCATTTTATAAAAATGTCCAAATAAATAAAAAGATCCGATCTACATTTTACTTATATTATTTATCTTTCAAATATTCCTTATTTATGATACTTAATTCAGCCATATTAAGAATACACCATCTATCGAGATTTGATTAACGAAGCTTCCCAGACTTTAGTGTTTAAAGAACTCAAAAATATCCACACCATACTGTACATAGAAAGAGAACATTTTAATAATATGTTTCCAGATGGCATTTTATTACTTACACCAAAATCTATTATTTTTACATGCAGACATTCAAAATGTTTTAGGAATCTGAACTGGTCTTCGAAAAGTGGACTGTCCAGAATATTGTGAGGTCTGGTCCCTGGTGGAATGTGAAATCAGAGAGTGGGTGCCAACTGTGTCATCCTCGTTACAAATTAAGGTCTCACCATTAGCCTGTGTTGCTTCTAGAACGACGTAAAACAACCAACTGAGTGGGGTTTAAGAAACACATTATTAGTTAGATTTATTGAAGGGCCTGGAACACATACTCACAAAGGCAATAAATGCTAAACAGATGCACATGAGATATTGAGCCAAAGTGGGTAAAAGCAATTAATTTAGGAAATAACTCAGACACATGTCGAGAACAGAACATCCTATAAAGCACGGTAATAAATTTAAAGCAGAGTAAACTGAAGACTGAACTATATAATGAGGGATCGAAATGATATGTGCTGAGGTTATATGCAGAAAACACATGAAAGGAAAACCTCTGTCTGAATAGGCTTTTCGATGAATAACACGGCCAGCACATGACACCATACAAGTCAAAGAGAAGTGTTCAATGTGCCCACGGTAGAGTTCATGACCATCCACAGGCCCGGCGCAAGGAAGCCTAGATATCATGTACCCATCTTCTATTTCTGAGACTTTCAAAAGCAAAGCTACTGCGATGCACGCGTACTCGAGTAATGATGCAGGTACTGTGCTGTCACGGGGTGTGTCATATCCAATGATCGATATGTCCCAGAAGAAATAGGCCAAGGAATGATAGGCTGTAACATGGAGATCATGCAACGAACCACTCATGGCCGAATTTCATAGCCGAATGTGGCGTCTTGCCAAGGAATGATACGGCCAAACGGAAGTGTCCAGTAGCTGCATAATAATTATGCATCGTCAAGAAATATCATTGGCGTTAACGTGAGGCACCTGGCCGCATTGCACCACCTCCAGGCCACAGCCAGATGGGATATACACTCAGCCCGAGTTCGTATAATCAGCCATCCCTTTAACGCCATGCTAGGAGGAGCAATGTAACTGGAATCAAAGTAACAACAT
>BMAW01098613.1:36833-68494 GCA_019974015.1 Nephila pilipes | reverse complement strand
AGTACTATATACTAATTTAATTCTTAGAGTACTATATACTAATTTAAAAAAAGTCAACTTCTTACCAGATCTCAATGAAGTGACGTCGGGTAAAATGGAAAAATTTATGCATGTTTAAAATGCGACAGTATATTACAATCGCATTTTAAATACGATAGTTATCGTAGGCCTAAAAATAAGTATGTTCCTAAATGCAGAAAGTTTCAAATACATAGTTGACTGAAGATATACTTTGTAGAGAAATCAAAAAATGGATAAACGGTTAAAATTAGAGAAAATATTTTCCTACTGATGTAAATTTCATTCAGATTGCTTTTGTTAGTCCAAGTAGAAGAATATAACCTTAAGGTTTCTATCTGTATAAAATAGGCCATATGCGCAGTGGAACTTATTTAAAACTAAAGATCCTATTGCGTATAGATTCATTGGAACGTATGGTTTTTTTTAAAATGTGAATCCGGTTTATTGCGTTACCTTTCCTGATATTGTGTGATTCTGTGCAAGGAATTTATCTAAATTTGAAGGTCTGTTTTCCAAAACATCACTATTTACCCGTATTGTTTACAAAAATAATAAATAAGTGATGAAACATTTAATACAAATATATATTTAGGAAACATTAGTTAATAAAAAGTTAAAAAATGCTGCGTCAAATAGAATTGTTAAAAGAAATATTAATTAGAATAGAGTCCAGCAAGTTAAAAAGCAGCTTAGGACAGTTGACCAAATATTCGAGTTTAAATTAGTTTGATGGTACTAACCTTCCTCCTTTGCGGGGGTTGTATAATCTGATATGGAAAAATCCAAAGCAAATAGAGTAACATAAGTAAAAATAAAAGAATAAGAAGTTGATATTCTGAAGATTTGAAAAAAAAAAAAAAAAAAAAAAAAAAAAAAAAGAAGAAAAGAAAACTGTTAGATAATGGTTAGTTAATTAGTTGGTTGTGTAAATTATTGATAATTGTAAGCGAATAAAATGTTTAAAATTCCAATTTGGATATATATTGTTGACAAAATCAATATCTATATCGAAATGGGCCACTGTTAGGCTCTTATTTTACCACGAAATAAAATAGTTATACATAATATTACTGTCAAAATTTCAATAGAACGTAACAAGACTTTTTGCTTCAACAGTCTAAACATATTTCGGTAATGATTGTGAGAATGCAACATAAGTGGTGAGAAATATGCGGAGATGACTTTATAGCAGCGAATTCTTAAATGTAAATATAAGTGGTCCCAGAGAATTCCAAGGTCGAAAGATAGACCAATACCTTAGTTTCTTAGTAATCACCATGCATCATAAAGAGCGCGGTAGTCGAGTGATTATGGTCTTGAACTCGTGCCCGGCAATTTTTCGTCGAGTCCTATGTCCGGTTCATAGTTCTACTAAAGATCGTCGTGTAAAAGGGTTGATACACGTTAAATCTGTTGGGATCCAGTCCTCATGTTATTGGGGATCAGAAATGTGATCTTTAAAACTAGGTCTCTCGGGGCCAAAAATGGAGGAAAGAATTGCGGCAATTTTTCCTCGAGAATATTTTTTTACCTTTAATGATTTTGACATGCCATTTTTCATTTCTGAACTTCATTTTGGTTACTTAAAAATGTCTCAAATAAAAAAAATTTCGACTTACATTTTTACTTATATTATTTATCTTTCAAATTATTCCTTATTTATGATACTTAATTTCAGTTCATTAAGAATAACTAAATTTTGATTCACCGAGATTTGATTAAATCTGAAGCGTCCTGTGACCTTTAGTGCACAGCCAACTCAAAAATATCCACAATTCATACTCGTACATATTGGGAAAGAGGAACATTTTTAACAGCCTTTTTATGGCATTCTTTTATTGTTTTACCATCAAAATCTGCTAATTTTTTTTACATGCAGGACATTCAAATGTTAATGCGGAATTCGGGACAAATCAGTCTTGTGCGGGACTGTCCAGAACATTGCGGGAGGTCTGTCATCCCTGCGGAATATAGAAATTAGGAGAGTGGGGTACCAAATCTCAGGTGTCATCATCGTTACAAACTACAAGGTCTCTCACCATTAGCCCTTGTGTTGCTTCTAGAACGGCGTAAAAAACAACCAACTCATGATGGGGTTTAAAAAACTATTCTTAGTAATACGATTTATTAAAGGGGTTTCGGAATATCATACTTGTATGTATAATAAATACTAAATGATGTGTTTAGGATATTTGAAAGCCAAAGTGGTAAAAAGTAATTAATTTAGGTAAATAACTCAGACACTCATATTTATAAACAGAACATCCCAGCGCAATGGTAATAAATTTCTAGTGCTGGGTAGAGTAAAACTAGAAGACTCGGAATCATATAGCAATGAGGGATCGAAATGACATGTGCTTGAGGTTATATATGCAGAAAACACATGAAAGGAAACCTCTTGTAATCGAATAGGCTTTTCGATGAATATCGCCAAAAGTAACATGGTCAACTACATACAAGTCAAAAGGAAGTGTTCAAATTGCGCCCACGAGCCTCACATCCACATACAGGCCTCGGCGCAAGGAAGCCCAGGTATCAAGCAAAGTTCCGGTCTTGTTTCGGATTTCGCCAGCAGCTACTGCGATGCACGCGTACTGAGTAATGCGATGCAGGAACTCAGTGCTGTCACGGGGGTGTCTTACTTCAATGATTTGAAATGTTCTCAGAAGAAAAAAATCAAGGCATGATAGGTCAGGTGATCAAAGAGATCAATGCACCGAACCACCATGGCTAATAGCCGAATGTGGCGTCTTGGTTATGAATGTCAGGGCTGTGACGGGCAAGTGTCCATATAGTTTATGGTTGGGAGTAGGCCTCGTCGAATATCATTGCACATACAACCGCAGTGCAGCTCACGCATTGCACTACGCAGCTCCGTACGCCAGATGTATATACACTTGCTCCGTATAATCAGCCATCCTTTTAACGCTACGTCAGGATGTGAAATGAAGGGTTTATCCAAGAATGCTTGGAAATACCGCGTTCGTGCAACGCTATCGCGTCTGGCAAACATTTCCGATCCAACATTAATATGTGATCCCGAGTCGCTTAAGTGCACTTTACCCTCCCCCTAGAAAATTGTAACTCTAGTGTTGGGACATCCTGTATATATGCGGGTTTTTTCACTACTTCAATGTCTAAAAGACGAGGAAGAAATTTAATAAAAAGATATTGAGGAAAAGGATTTAAACAGTGTTCATGTTGAAAATTGTAGATCAATTGATGTGTATAGAGCACAGTGGGAATTTGCCGAGGTAGGCTAGAATCTTTGATGGACTGAAGTGTCAATCTACTTATGACGAAATAATATACGCAGATAATTTTCGATTAAAAACATTTCCGCAATGAAAATTTGACGGAATAAAAGTAGTTTCAGAATTTTATTAGATGTTGATTAAATTTTATTTCATATACATGCATTTAATGTTATTCGCACAGGCATATAAATAATAAAAATAATTTGGCTGTGTTTTGGTTTATCTCTAGATTTTACATAAAAAAAATTGCTTTTTGTTATAATTTTATAATGGATAATAAAAAAAAAAACTTAATAAAAATAGATGTGGAAGAAATACTACGCATCTTAAACATTTTAAATCAGAAGATTATTTTCTCAAGATATGATTATCAACTAATATTAAATGAACAAAAATTCGATATAAATTTTAACATTTAGATCATAATTAAATGAATGTGAGATTTAAAAGAAAATCTTTATTTGTATAAAAGAATTCTGATTGAAGAAAATACTATAAGCAGTTATCGTTATTAGCAACAAAAATTATAAGAAAAATAATTTTTCAATCGTCTTTTAACGGATTTTCACATGTATTTCCTCTCAACTTATCTTTTGAGGTTTTTATACGACGTTATTTGATTTGAGAACCTCTTCTTGTGACTGAACCGTGATTAATATAAGTTAGAATATATATATTGAAGTGTAGTGAATAAGACTGATCGGATATAATTTATAAGTTACAAAGAATTGAATATTAAAGTAATGGTAATAGTAATAGTAGAAAGAGAGAGAAATTCGGAAGGTTTAAATAACGAGATTTACGCTATGAATAAAAAGATTATATGGCTCGACGTTAATTGTAAGGAGATTGTATTATTGCTTTGATTGAGGTTGCGCTTATTCCTGACTCGGACCCACCTTTAAAAACCTTTAGATCAGTATACATTTCTCATAATATATTGTAGTGGACGCGTGCGGGATTTTATACAAAACATATATTCGAAACTAAAATATAAAGTTCTGTATCATTATAAATGTCTAATAAATGTTAGATTGAATTTCTGTTTGGACTCTTCCCTGAGTGAACATTATTAATATGTAAAGGCTTAAATACGCTAGGTAGCGAAGCCGAGGTGTCATAATTTGGAGTCTTTTTTGTGTAAGGAACTTAGTACTTTTTCAATTCTTCTCTCTGATTGCGTTAATCTTCTGAAAACAAAGCCTTTTTTTTTTTTTTTTTTTGATTTTCAAAAAGTTCTCTGTGAATTAAATTTTGTTTAAGTACTCTAACGCTTTAAAATGCTTTTTTTTGCGTAATCAAAATATTAATATTTGTATTCTTAATAATTACTTTTAAAATTTTACAATTGAAGAAGCCCTGGAATATTTTTCAGAATAAAAAATTTCTCCGTCATGTTCAACAATTTTATATTTTCTATTAATATTTAAATTTGAAACCCGTCAGTCAATTTTTTTAAATTTTATTTTATATTCATATGTTATTGAAATTTAGGAAAGTAGTAACTTAATTTAAGTTTTAAATCAAGGAACAATTAAAACATGTTTAAAAAAATGGAGAAAGTTTTTTTTTAATAACTCAAACCGTTATGAATATATTTCAAAACAGTTGCGCACAAGATACAAACACAAATCAAATATCATTAGAGCTAAATTTCTTTAGTAAAATCTAAATAAATAAACAAATGAAGATTTTAGCATCTCGAGTTCCTTTAACATTTTTTTTCAGTCCAATTCAGTTCCAATAGTTCGATATGAATGTTTTCATCAGTTTCCAACGAATATAATAAACAAAGCATTCTGAACTACATTAGAGTATAAATATGGAATACACAACACAACCTTAATTCATTGTTTTTGAAGAGGAACGGAATGTGTAAACTGAAACGGAAAGATAATCGTACTTACGGAAATGCTTTTAGGAAGTTGATTTATCACAGAACGAAAATCAGCGATGCGTATACGAAATGATGTTTACCGGAATGTTGAATCGAGGTTTTCACTTTATATAAAAGGCAATAAAGTCCAATTATAGTACGTAAACATTTTAGATACAACGTTTTTGTGTCATCTCAGTAATAAAAGGATTACAAAAACCGCTTCCATTCCATTTCAAAACATAGCCATGAGCTTTCAGTACATGACTATCAGCTAAAATAGAATTAAGATATCCGTAAATGCGATGAAAGCAATAATTTTGTCTTTATTCCAATACCAGTTCTATTCCAATGAACTGCTGTTATAAAATTGAATACATTGGAAACATTTGACTTCATAAGAGTCTTTTATTCTCATCGTCAATATGATAAAGAAATAGTAATAAAATTACCGCTTAAGAAATTATGGGCATTTAATCGCGGTAAACTATACATACTAACGTATATAATAAACGAAATAGAAAGCAAAGAATACATGCTTATAATACAAGAATCGACAATTATGTACGTGGAGGGAAAAAAATCTAGAATTATTTAAAATAGTTAAAACATTTTCCAATAAATAATACCTAAATGCAATGAAAAGTAAACTCGGGAAACAAATATAGTTTTAGAATTTATTTATTCTCTATGTCTCATACTTAAGTCCTTTCCTTTCAGACTTGGACAAGAAACATTAATTTTCAAAGCAGTAAAAACCGATTTACTTCATAATGTTAAAATTCGAAATAAAGTAATCAAATATGCTTGTAAAGTTGGGGAATTTAATTTTGTAAAAAAAAATTCAAATATCTCTTAAAAGTTTTTTTGATATTATAGCCATGTTATGGTATACGTTTTCAAAAGCAAAATTAAAAAAAATATATCAATTATTATAGTGAGTTGTTGCTAAGAACTTTTAGCAATATCGCTTGAATTTAAAGAAAGCGATATAAAGAAAAATCATATTAATATGATTTTATATATATATATATATATATATATAAAGAAAGAGAGAGATAGAATTGAAATACAATAAATTCTACTTCTTTTCATTTAATATACGTTACATTTTCCTTTATTTAATTTTTAACTCTATGAAAAAGATTTCTAGTTATTAAATTAACAAAGTTGTTAGAGATACACACCACCTAATGAAACATTCAAGTGCAATCAACTGGTGGTATGCGCCACCCGATGGGACTTCTAAGAGCATGAACGTGTTAAAGTAATTTTATTCAAAGCTATGTGTCGTCTAGAAAAGCATCCTAAGCATTACTGTACGTTAAAATGTTGATTTCTATTTATTAGTAAGTGAGAGAGGGAAAGAGAAATCAGAATGTGTCGTAGAGCAGAGAGAGAGAGTAGTAGAAAATTTTATTTTTCTAAATGTAAAAATGTTACGCGTGTAAGGATTATATTCTTTAAAACAAGTGTAAAGCAGCAAAAATTATTTTAAAAATGGAAGGGCTTATTTGTGTGTGTCCTTTTTGGCGATGTAATTTTAAAATTATGTTTGATTATGTTAAGATTTTAAGTTTGAAAAATAATTTAAATGCTTATACACACACACACAAGCATATATATATATATATATATATATATATATATATATATATATATATATATATGAAAGTGTGCGCGTGCGTGCATGTAAATATTAACATAACTTTAATAAATCCGGTAATATAAACATAACATTTCAAGTTACGATTCAAGTTAAAGTTAATTACAATATGTTTGCTTCAAAACAAATTTTTCGGTCTGGGCAAAAAAATATACACTAAACCACAGCAATGACAGGAAAAAAATAATAAAGAGTAGCAATGGTTATCATTGCGGTAAAATTTCAATTTTCACTTTAGTTCGGCGTCGCCCGATGAAGCCAAGTGCTCTTTAGAGTAGCCGCCCATGGAAGAGAAACATGAATTGCTGCGCGGGCGTGAACGTGTTAAAAGAAGTCATTTTAAGACATAGTCGATGGAAAAGGAGGACTCGCTATTCAAAATAAGTACATTTTACTTTACTTTTAATTTATTTTTATATCAATTTGCATAACATAATATATGAGGCATAACACATAAACATACACATAGAAATATCAAGCTCATTTTTATAATCAAAGTCCTGGATCTTCGTGCGGTAATATAAGAATTAACAGAATTTTTTTGATACTTAAAATATTTATATTAATTTATTTTTTGAGATATACCTCATGGCTGAAACGAATAAAGCTACCAGCCTTGATTTAATGTACAAAGTAAACGCATGCAAATGTGTATGTTTGGCACATAACACGACATACTTAGAAGTATTATGTATCTTATACAGGCTCAAAAATAAAATCAAGCTACAATACACACATATACTATTCATTTTTATTCTCCGAGTAGTCTTTTTGATATGGGTTTTCAGGAATAGTAATGTTTTGTACCCCGTAGCAGGGGAGGGTAGTTGATCTTGAGTGCCGGCGGCGTTTCGAGCCTTCAAACTTTGGGTCAGATGAAAAGTCGTCCTGTCGCTTTTCACATGATAAATTAATTTATAATGAAACTAATAAGAAACATTTCGAACATCACGGAAACGCACAGTGAAATTTAACAACAAATAACTTTGTGATATCGAATCACCCTTTATGGATGAAGCGTGAGTCGAGGTCTTACGGTACTTCTCATTCTGTTTGAGTCAAGGAATTTTTTTTTTTTTTTCAGTATACAGCATGTCCGTATTTCGTGTCATATATTTTGTAACGTGTGGGCTATTCGCAATTATCTTTCCACTAAACTTGGGGATATTTTATGAAATGAATTGCATAAAATAAAACATCGACCCAACCAAGTGAAATGTGATCTATGCAAATGATTGAACTAAAGAACTGAAATGAATTGAATAGAAAAAAATGTATGCATATATGTGAAGACAAATTAACTTTCAGAGAGATTGGAATGTTAGAAGTAAGAAATTAGAAGTTAGTGGTTAGACGATAAGGATTAATAATGCATAAATGTGTTGTTAATGATGTGCGCACTCATACAGATTGTTATGAAACATGGATCCAGGATCTCTTGGAGTGAGTAAGAACAAAAGAAATGGCTCGAATCCTTAGTCTTCGCAAGGTAACTCACACGGACTTGAAAACTCTGGTAAATTTTAATCAAGTTTAATGTCAGTGTTAACACTGACATTAAATTAGATTACAAACGCATTGAGGTAGAGCGAGAGAGATAATATTGAGCATTTAAGACGTACCAATAAACTGAATTTAGTTATCACCTGTCTTCCTCTTCTTTTGTTGTGCAATTTAGTGACTATATTATTAGACTTATAATGGAAGGTGAATTAAACGATTATCAACGGGCGTTACAAGTTTAATATACAACAGTAAAAATCAAATGAACATTAAAGGATAATAAGTGCATTTGTTAAATCTTTCTAGATTTCAAAGAGGCCCTATAACAAATGATGTAATGGTGATGTTTGATAATCATATGAGCCTTTAGAATATATTGGGGTATTTTTCTACTCGAAAGATCGTTCAAAATTTGGTTGATATTCTTTAATGATAAACGAGGGCAACTTTAACAGCGAGTCCGATTAAATCATTCGCACTATCCAAATAACATATTGAAAAAATAATATAGAAAGATAGTTCATGAACCGCGAAGTTCAATGCAGTTCAGACGCAAGACATCTATTGAATAAAAAAATTCTTTTGAGCATTTACTTTAAAATATAATTCTGTGTGAACGTTCTCACGTGCATTTATTTCTGAATCATAACGAATGATCGAAAAACTTATTAATATTCTTCTGATGCTTTGAAGAAAATCTGATTTGACGAACCGCTTTTGTCAACTTGGATGCCTTTTTCCAAACATTCCTTATTTATTTATTTTGGTGAAAAAAAGCTCTTTAACATTTACGATAAGAGTTTAGGAAGAGGAATAAATTTACAAGAGGATGATATTAAATATATCGGAAGCGATTTGCAAATATTCAAAGTGAACTTGAATAATGGTAGAAGAATATTGATGACTAAAACCAATACGTGTGTCCTATCATTTATTCCCTGTCGGAACCAACTCGAGTGAATCGAAGTGTATTTAATCAAAATAAAAGTAAGCACATAAGGAGAGGGATAGGAAGCAGAATGAAATTAAAAAAAATTATAAGTGTTTAAACAACGTGAAAATGTATACAAAGACCATGAAAGAAAAATAAAGAAGAAAAAAGAGATCTAATGTAATATATTAAAGTTATCAGTAAATAACTGAAAATAAATCGTTAAAACTAGTATTTACAAATGTAATAGTAAAATAAGAATTCAATTCTCTCGTTTCTCTCTGTATTTGAAAAATATATAATCTTTAAAAATCTTGAACTATGTTTGTGATCAAATGAATGTCCCCCTTTTGACTTTTTTTTTGGACAAAATGTATTAAATTTTTTTTTTAAATACTGAAGCAATTTAACACTTAGATGTTTCTTAATACGAAAACTGACTAATATTGGTTTACAAATTTGCATTCAAAATTTGTATTTTCAAGTATAATACACAAGTATCCCAAAACATGAAACAAAATTTCGAGAATTAGAAAAATTTACTTAAGTATTTATAAATACCATGTTAAAAATTGATTATCATCTTTTCTATGATACAACATGAAATGTGGTACTTCTTGACATATTGTTGTGTATAAGCTTAACTCGCTTCCTGGAATTACCCGCTCATACGCGCTATGATAGTGCAAATTTCAAAGGCCCCTAAATTATGCTCAGACATCATTTTTTTTAATAACTGTAAAATATAAATATGAAACGCCTCCCGCTATTCGTTTCCAAGGTCATTGTTTACCAGCTAAATAGCACTAAATTAAAGTCTAAGCATGCAGATATAACTGTCAAATAGTGAGAGGACAGATGATTGCTCTTATCAGTTTATTGATATTTAAATCATATGAATATGCTCTCTCTTTGTCTATTTGTCACTTGACCGAGATTCAGAATTACGAAGTCCGTCACCAATAGCCTTCGTGTTGCTTGTAGTGCGACGTTAATGAAACCAAATTCTCTTTGTCTATCATACCTCAACATGTTTGTAATCTAGTCAATCGTCAATATTAAAAATCAAACTTACCAGGGATTCGGGGCTGAATGAAATAACTTGAGACGACTAGGTATTGGAGCAGTTTCCTTAGATCTTACTCACCCCTAGAAATCCTGGATCCTTGTTCGATAATAATCTAAGTAGGCCCATATACGTCACCTACGTCTATGCGCAATGAATCACTATTTTCTAAACATTAGCTTCCAATTTCTTACTCCTAACTTTCCAACCTCTCTTTATATTCAATTTGGATTCATTTACATATAATTTTCAATAAGTTACATTTCTTTAGTTTTATAATTTGTGTAGATCACGTTTCATTTGGTTGGATCAAGTTCTTATTTCGTGTCGTTCATTTTATTAAAAATGTCCTCATGGCTAGTGAAGAGAAAATCGCGAACAGCCCATCGTTGCAAATAATTTTTCTTCGATATTATTTTCATTCGTTCCAACTCTTCTTACTTCTGATGATTTCTAAGAGTCCACGATATCAAATAATTCATATTTTAAAAAATTAAACAATAAATCATCTTACTTAATTACTCTGAAAATACCCCTTAGGCGCATTGTTTTTCACTTCTTTGGTAGAAGTTGGTTGACTTTGGTGAATCTGAGACGGATTCGATATGAGTATCTCTGATTTCACAGAAATCTTTCCCGTTTAGCATTAGCAGCGCCTTTGACAACCGAGCCGAAAAGGAATTCTCTTCTGGTTCAGTTGACAAGCCCTTTTACTCCTTTCCTTGTTAGTTGCAACGTGCAGGAGAGGGTCTCCCCACCCCTTTCCCGAATTTGCTTTCGTGATATTGATGGAGATTTTCTTTTAAATACACCGATTTCTGTGGTAAATTTGTTTGAATTAATGGCCGAGAGGTCCGCTGCGCACACATAGAAAAACACTGGCATAAAACAAGGATACTAAAATATTGTTTAAATGTTGAAGAAAAATGTTACATACAATTAAAAAGAACGGGTTTGAATTCATGCAATTTCAAGAGTAGTTGAGGTTTCCTATTAGCGTTCCATTCAAGAAGGAATAAATAGAAAATTTATGTTGACTTATAATTATGATCTTTTAAATGTTTTATTTTATACAATTGTTTTTTCCAAATCTAGAAGAACTGTTCATGAGTCGAAATTGTGTATTTTTAATAATAAAATTTGATTTTTTCTTTGTAATTTTTAACTTTTGCCATTGGATATCATGTTACGCATTTGTATGTATAAAAATTCATAAGTATAAAAATATATTTTAAGAAAAAGATTGTTACAAAACAATCCTCATTACGCATCATCACTCAACCCACAACATATACATACATACTTCTCAGTGCATATACATTGCTACTTAATACATATTGATATTGAGTTGATGAGTAGTTGATATACATACATATTATTATTATTACATATTACAGTTGTATACACATATACATATTATTGGCTGTCAGGGTTACATGGTTATTACATATTAATGCTGCATACATATATTATTGTTAATGCATACATATTGGCTATTACATACATACTGGCTACACATGGCTGCTACTTCCATATACATACGTATATACATATTACATTTCCATATTACATACTGCATATACACATATAGGCCACATACATTTTTGTCAGTGGCTATTACATGGTTACTGTACATGAAGGAGTTATTGGTTATTATGGCTACAGGTTGTTATTACATATGGAAGGCTATTATTATTACATGAGTTATGCCATACATACAGCTGGCTACAGTAGCTTTTGCTATTGGTTGCCATACATTCTCCACTGTTACATCTTCTCTCCCGGATTTATGCTTTAAATATTTTAAATTATTCTTTCATAAATTTTTAATATATATATATATTTCTTTCTGGATTTATGTCTTTTTAAATATTTTAAATTATTCTTTCATAAATTTTTAGTATATATATATATATATATATATATATATATATATATATATATATATATACATTACGATACTAGATCTATGAATAATTTAATGCTATTTATTTAATTGATTTATCTAATCAACATAATTATGAATTTTTTGATATTAATAATTGAAAGCAATTGTAATAATCAAAAGTAATTAATAAATTGACTATCAGTTTTTAAGAAAAATCTAGGTTTGCCTGAAAGAATATAACGAGTTGTGCATTGGGAAGACTAGTTACCATAAAAGAACAAAAATCCCCGAACTTGGCGAAAAACAATTGACGACCAGGCATATACGATACATAAGCCCATTTTGCATTTGTGGAACACTGTGTATTTAAGATAGTTATCCATAAAAAAATTGTTGCTTCGATATATTCTAAAATATAAAATAAATTTTCAGAGTCAGCAAAGAAAAGAATATTTGAAACGAATACATCTTAAAAATATTTAAGCATTTCTTACAATTTAAGGCAACGGCAATAGATGTCATTACAGAGCTTTAACTTTAAAAGTAAGGTCACTATATTTTTAATAAAACAGAAAAATATCAACTAATGTCATAATAAAGACTTTTAATTCTTTCTTATTTGAGTGATAACGTAGTCTTTTTTAATAAAATTTCTTTATTCAAGCAAATAAGGATAGAATTATAAGTTTCATGGTGTTCTATTCCGGAAAGCGACATCTATCTTTATTGATCTCAATGAATGAGCACTTGATCCAATCATTCTTCTCAGCGAGCTGAAGATTACATCTTATGAAACCTACAATAAGGAAATATCATACTCGTATGTTTCCGCATAGTTTGATTTAAAAAGTAGGCATTCAGATATGACGTCACGGTTATTTTTGTTGATTTGATTTTAATATAAGTTTCGTGAAATACCTTTAAGTTTATGTAAACCTCCTTACGTTCCAATTGTCTTTAGAAATTAAAGTTATTTAAAACAGTTACTACATTACAGTTGATGCTATTACAAAAATGTAACATATTAATTTTTCAAATTATTTTAGAAAAATTATAATATATTAAATTGTAAAATTAGCGAAAATACCCAAAGTTGTGAGAGATTAGAATGATTTTTAATAAGCTTTGTCCCTTGAATATGTGATATATTCCAGAGGGTTTTTGCGCCTGTGTTCATACTTTTTTTTTACCAAAACAGTTAATGAAAAGTAAAACAAATAAATGAAAGAGAAAAAATGAATGGTTAAAATAAGTATAGTTAAATAAATTCATATTAAGTACTTAAAAGTAGTAAATTCTATAAATGCAAACTGCGTAATGAATACAATACAGGATACTGAAAACATAATTCATTTAAAAGAAAACAAAAGCAAATTTTATATTTAAAACAATTTTAAATCATTAGAAGAACAAACTGTGATTCATAAATATAGCAAGAAGTATGAGAGAGGTAATTAATTTCGAAAAATATATTAATTCTTAATTATTATAGTATCTTTATCGATCCAAAAATACTAATTTTAATAAAATTAAAAATATTTTGCCAGTTAAAGGATCGTGTTTATTTATTAATGTTTGTTCTAATCACATTTGAACACCCATTACGATTGTTTTCTAGTGTAAGATTACCATAGAGTCGTCCTAAATGACTTTCTCCATGGATGCTACTCGTACAACGCATAAGTGCCAACAATTACTTTGATGAAATGAGTAAATGATCTGAGCATTTTTCATGTTCAACATATTTCTTTTTCAGTAGCCATGTTGTTATGCAAATATTTATTTATAAGAGGGAGGAAAGAATAATTAAACAAACGAATAAAATACAAAGTAATGCTTATTCCATGTTACATCAAAATCACTTTACCTTAAGATACGTCCAGAAGGAAGTCAAATAAAAAAGAAATAGATTTCGAAACAAACAAGGCAGCACCATAGATAAGATGTACTTCCCATTGGAAGCGTTAAAAGTATAGGAAAAAAAATCAGAAAATTAAATTAAATTTATGTGAAATCATTATATGTATGTACAATGTATTATATGTATGCAAATTGAAGGATTTGATCATTGTAATGAGATTGATTCTTATATTTACATAAAACATACTTAGCACAAATCAGAATAAGCACTGAATCAATACAACGACATAACTTCAGATTTATGTTGTATTAGGATTCCGGTATTTGGATAGTTTGTACAATTCTCTTCTTTTCGCTTATGTTTTATAATAAATGACAGATCATTACAGAAATCTGAAAACTTTTTAAGCTCAATATGTTTGTTCTTAAAAGAAAATATTCGAAAAATCAGTCCATAAACCTTTTTAAGGAAAAATCAGCGAAATGATGATAAGTGTAAAAAGCGCAAACGAAATTTTTAATCATTTTATAACGATTATGCTCAAAATATACAAAAAAAATGGGCCTTTTTGTGTTGCTCCTTTATAAAACCGAAATTATAACCTCTTTTCTTATAAAAATATAATTCAAACATAGAACATAAATCTAAAACTACTTTATGTTATTAAATAATGACACAGCAAAAATTCATACTTCTGTATCACATATGGAAATATTTGATAGTTATTAAATCTTTTATATTTTAAAGTAGACAGAATTTTGTTGTTTCGAATACTTTTAATCTGTTACTTCTCCCTCCCCCCCCACTTAAAATTGCCCCGAGCAATTGTAGAATTTCTTAGAATTGGAAAATTCCAATATTTTTAGTTTTTTGAAATGAATTTAGTATTGAAAAATGAACTATGATAAATGTTAAAAAATAGCCACTAATTTTGTGGACTTCGATTAAAAATATAAAAATCTTAAAAAGGATAATTTATTATTAGTTGAAAAATGTTAGGTTTTTTTTTAATGTAAAAACTAAAAATATTTATAAAAAAGAGCTTAAGCTCTCTTAAAATGAATTAAGCGTAACTGGTAACTCGTGTCAAAGAAAAATTTGTCATAAATGAGGTTGTAAAATGCTGACCTCAATTGATGGAACACGAGAGAAAGCGTGAAAATTTCACACGAAGTTACGCGCATTATTGCACGAACATTCCAAATGAATTACAAGCATTTAGTCAACCAAGATAGATTCAGACTATGCTAACGTAATAGCAGAGTATTGCAAGCAAATTTTGACGATGCAATTGTTTTAAAAGGATGTTGTATTAAAATTTAGCTCAATGAATTTAAAAGCACGTTCAATTAGAATTTCGATTAACGATTGAAATTAAATGCGTATATAAACTTAGCGATTAATTATCATTATAATAAAAAAAAATCTTATTTGCAATATACAAGTCTAGCATTTGTTCATTATAATTTTGTTACACTCATATATATATATGCAGACAATATAGGTATACAATTGGGCTGAATCTGACCGATTTCTAATATGTTAATTGAAAGGATTTCAGATAACATTTTTAAACCATATATACGGTGGTGTTCAAAATTATGAGAATGTGCATATTTTGTCGAATTTCATGAAAAGAATTGAACGAAATGTAAAAATACTCCTTCGAAAAAAAAATGCAAATCTTGTACGTCGAATACTCATGCGTGTGGGGGGGCAGAACTAGTCGAAAAACAGAGTTTTTAAGCGTGCGTTCCCAAATCCGCATTTCGTTCGCTAGCACATTTCGCCGAATTTCTTTGTGTTTTTTTTTACAGCATTCGCTTAAATTAAAATTCAAACAGTGAAACTGAGTAATCACCAACGTTTAGATGATGGAATGAGGTGGCAAATTGGAGGTAGGCTAGAAGCAGGCCAGTCACAAATCCAGATTTGCAGATAATTCGATTTAACGCCCAGCGTCGTGTCGAACTTATGGAAACAGCTTAAGGATACCGGATCCTTCGAGAGAAAGCCTGGGCAAGGTCGTTCAAAAGCCACGACGGACAGAGAAGATCGCCATTTTTCCATTACAGCGAGGCATAACAGGGATGCTACAGCTTCTCAGGTCTCTCATGAGTTGTTTGCGGCCACATGAATCCGAGTTTCAAGGGTGACTGTTTCCAGAAGACTTCATTAGAGAAGGCTGTATGGAAGAAGACTTGTTGCTGGGAAGAGGAGAGTCAGTTTAAAATGGTGCAGAGATCATAGAGATTGGAGCATGGATAAATGGGCGACTGTTCTCTTCACTGATCAGTCCCGGTTCAGCCTAATCAGTGATTCTCACCGAACTTTCATATGGAGAGAATCAGGGACCCTGTACTTACCCTCCAATGTCCAAGAAATCGACAATTACTGCAGCAGAAGTTTGATGGTTTGGACAGACTTCATGTTGGATGGCCACACACACCTACATGTTTTTGAAAGAGGCACTGTGACTGCATAGAGGTATAAAGATGAGGTCTTGGAGCCCTATGTTTGGCTTTTCAGGGGTGCAGTTGGTCCTGATTTCCTTTTAATGGATGGCAACACGAGGTCACATGGAGTTCATCTGGTCGACGAATTTCTGGAAAGTGAAGATACTGTCCAGATGTATTGCCCAGCCAGATCTCCAGACCACAATCTTATAGAGCATGATTGGGATGCTTTGGAGAAATTCGCAACCCCCTTCGAGAACTATCTAAGACCTGAAAACAGAGTTGCTGAATGAGTGGGAGCAATTGCCACAAGAACTCATAAACTCCCTTATTTCTAGCGTAAAATCACGGTGTGAGGCCTGTATATCTGTAAGAGGGGACCATACCCCCCCCTATTAACTAATTTTTTTGTTCTATTCTGCAACTGTTGTTTCGTACCGTGCGACTCCTATGAATGTTACGCACAATCATACGTGTGTATTATAACTGTTGAATGATTATATTTTTGTATTATATCAACCCTATGTACAAACCAAATTTCATTAAGCTCTGTCCAGTAGTTCTAGAGATAATCGACCAAATCGGAAAATCCTCTTAATTTTGAACAACAGTGTATATCTAACATGTGAAAATATGACAATGCTTTGACAATATTTTATTGATAATATTTTTAAGATCTCATATATTGCGATCAATCATAAACACATATTTCATGATTCCATATATATATTTCATGATTTTTTTTTTTTTTTTTTGAAATTTCGATACAAAAAAATAAAGTTTTAAGAGAGAATTGGCTGCAGAATAAAATGCAATGTAATAAATTTAAGATGCGTATCTAAAAGTAATTAATGCGAATATCATAAAATCTACAAAATAAAGTATAATATTTGAGTGTATCACTTTTCATATCTACTTTTATCAGTATGAAAATTATTTTAAAAAATATATAACAATTAAATTTTTTTATTTTAACTCTTATTGTTTAAAAGTAAGAATCATTCATAAAAATTTAGTATTTTTCTGAAAAAAAAAATTGAGATTGATGCGTGATCTTAATTCCTATATAAGCAGGAAATTATGACCAGAAAAAGCTTCAAATGATTTAGGGATGATTGAGAAGTCACATTCTAGTCTTTCAAACCATTTCCTCAAAAGTTAATTTTCCACTAGGAATATTTTGAAGCTAAACAATTTCTATGTAATAGTGAGTTATTATAACTTTGTGTTTCTTCTATTTCTTTTATCAATCTTTCCATTTCATTCAAAATCTTTGTATTACATTAAATCTGCAGAAAATCTAAACGTATTCGATGTTAATATGAAAGGATAAAACTTATAATTCAAATTCTGGCAACAACAGGACGAATAAAACTTTCCAATGAGGGGGAGGGGGAATATTCGGGAAATCATACATATAAATAAAAAAAAACTAATTCCAACGCGATGATTGTTCATTCAACTAGTCATAAATAGAGCTAAAAGAGTTCATTTCCGAAAGGATTAGCGATTTAAATTTCTATAAGATTTTGATGAATAAATGAAATTTGTAAGTAAATGTAAAATTATATTTCTTGGACAGCAAAGTTGAGGATTGGAAATAGAAGGGTTCGTGACTTCTGCTCTGATCCAATCTGAACCAAGTAAATACATGTAAAATGTACTGGAAATTGAAAACTAATGTGCTTTAAATTTTTCATGATTTGAAGTAAGTAAAATGGAAAATTTGTCAAGTGGAAAATATGCGAATGAAAATTTTTTTTGTCCCTTCCTCTGTTAAAACTTTATTTTAATAGAGGTTAGGGATAAGAAATTTTTTCATTACGAAATCAGAACCCGCAAGTCCCCTGATCGTAACGTACAGAGAAAGCAAAAGAGAGTTACAAAAGAGAAAAGATGATAATCCGACAAAGTAAAGGAAGGCAAATGGTTGTCTTTGAGACGCATCCATTGAAAACTTGGGGGTGAGAGAGGGTCGACCATTTTGATACTTTTTATTTATCTTTTTAGGATTTGTATATTTGGATTGGATACGAATCACCATTTCCCTGAAAGTAAAATATTTAAGTTCGGAATTTTTTTTAGATGAGGTTATTATGAGATCAAGTAGTATCAAGGTTTCACGATCAGAGAGATTGGTTGTGCGCTCGAGATATTTTTCGTGGGTCAAATTTTGAGAGTTATAAATATATTTTTTTCTTGTTTAAGTGATTTCCGTAATTTAAAGAATAATGTCGGACGAGTGTAAACATAATGCAGAAAATTCATATCGATGTTGGAATTTAAACAATCGCTTGATTTATATTAATACAGTGACTTACAATTCACTTAACTCGTAATTTAGTAACCATGTGTCCCGATTACCACCAGTTAACGGGATCTGACCGTACCATCTCAATCATTGTCTTTATTCACTTATCCGAAGCTCACAAAGGCTCGTAGAGCATTGTTAAGTTCTGATATAATGCTAATTTCGAACAAGCAGACGTTCCACTTCAATATGGGCATGAAACTGAAATACATAACCTGTAAAGTACGTAATATGTTAGTTACTTTAAAATAATGGAAAAGTAATAGGTAAGTGAGGTATGTATGTCCACATTATTCGTTATGAACAAAAAACATATCGTACTATACATATCGTGTATTGTACTATATTGTGTTATTTAAGAATATTTAATGACAAAACTATGTTCAAGAGTCGTGGTTAACATTTAAAAGTTAATACGTATTACTGTTAATCACAATTTCGTTATTAAATTAACAGATCCTTCGAGACTTACAAAGTATTTTCCAGCATTTCCCTGAACAGTGCGCCCATCACTCGGGTAACCTGCAAACCCATTATCATTTTTTTTTGTGTGTAAAAGGCATCAAAACAAAATAATAATCCCCTCTTCATGTTATAAATTGACATTAAAGAAAAATTCTTCGCCAAATAAATTAATTTTTTTGCAGCTTAATAACTATGTATTAAGTGAAAATCGTTTCCCCCTCTCATTTATAAACACTTAATATTTCAAAGTTCAAAGTCTATGTGATTTGCGTACATATAATCAAAAATAAATAACTGTTTACAACTCTTAGGGTCAGCTTTCTAAGTTCATCAAATTTATTGCCTTCTCTCTCTCCGAGAGATTTCAAAACAGGAATGAAAACCTTTATATGCTGAAAGGTTGTATGAAGGTTACTTTTAATTTACTAAGGTCACGTTCACAAACACCTAAACTTTAGTTCAATACGCCTACAATTTTTGCATTGTTTTATCGAATAATCTCTAAACCGTTTTATGATTTTAAAATACGGAAAAACATCTAACCGGCTGAAGAGGCATTGATGAAATGAAAAAAAAAAAAAATATATAATATTTGAATCACATTACGTTGCATTACATCAAAGTAAGTAAATCTTGCATAAGAGTAATTTTTTTGTCGCATATTATCACTCGAAAATAATTAACATTATTTTATAGATAAAAACAGAAGGAAGAAAAAAAAACATTTTTAAATCAAACTCTTATTCAATGGTATCCAAAAAAGTTTTAAAGTAATAATTTAAATGCATACACAATTTATAAAAGCTTGAGGCGATTACACCTTTTTTTTATCTCCTATATAAATAAGTAGTTGTGGTACTTAATTATTGATAATTACTTAGGTATCACCTCAACCTTTTATAAATTATGGGTATTTAATAAACACCTATCCATTTTTTATTAAAAGGTTTTTAATAAACATTTCAAAAATTATGTCAATACATTTTAGTCTATCTGTAAATAAAAACTTGATTAAAAAAGATTTTTACTTATAGTTATTTAATTCTTTTTAATGTGGAAATTTAACACTGAAAATCAACTAAGTGAGCTATACATGTGTGCAAAATTTCAATTCAATTGGAAGTTGTTAAGTACAAGTTCTCTCCCTTCTCCTCTCTCAAGTCCGTCACTGCTTTAGCATTCCAAACTATCGTCAAAATTTCAGTTCGATGGGATGATAGGAAGAGAGTTAAAATTGGAGTACAAATTTTAAACTCTGGAAAGACATACATACATATATATGAATATATCAAGGTAAATAAAAGCTTGTAATAAAAAAAATGAATGAAAATGTATTAATAAAAACTAAAGAATTCTTTTTTTCTGAAAAAAACCATAGGTCCCTTGTCTTGAATTGTTTCAGCACCCCCACATGCTTCATTCCAAACAATTGCTAAATACAAATTGAAACGCAACGACTTTTTATATGCTCAAAGAAAAAGAAGGAAACACCGACCGAGGTTTTAAAAAATGCGCTTCTTACACACGGATGAATGGAGGGAACAACTGCGATTCAGCCCTCCCATATATTGCATCACGCGTATCTTCTGCAGGGTATTCGTCACGCGTTGGTGCACAGCACACCCTTGAAACATACCTCTAATATTTCAAAGGCCGTTACTGCTCCGGGGCAAAAACAGTTTTCACATGTCGATTAGTTGACTCAACTTTTTTTTTATTCTCATCAGACACGAGTCAAGTTGTTGTCAAATTGTAAAGAAAAAAAAATTCACAGCAACAAACGGCCAATTTCTGATTGCTTGAAATGCCTTCCTCGGGGAAAGATGATTGGAAAAGATAAGTCTTCGTTGAAGGTTACATTCTTCGATGTGTCTATCAATAAATGTTAGGAAATACGTTAATGTACCTGGTTCCCGAGCAAATTGTTATGAAAGCACGATTCGTGATTTTCAGACCGATTTTGAATTTTAGATGCTTTGTTTGGGAAGAATTGAATAACGTTTAAGCGAATGACTCTGAAACTAAACGATAAAATAAAAATGAGGGAAATTTTTATTCGATCGAATCCCGTTATAGTCACAATATAGGAAACTGTACATTTTGATAAGGATAATTGCTTGAATATCGCCCATTGATTAACTCATTTTCTATGTACGTTTTAAGAAATTTACATTCAGTTGAAAATTTCCTCTTTACAGAATTCGTCTTTTTTACCAAATTTCTTCAGGATACAGGATACTGCTGAGATTGCAAAACTTCTTTTCAGTCTAAAGTGCACAGCCTCTGGAGAGTTAAAAAAAAAAAAAAAAGGAAGCATCAGAAGACGCCTCTATGACCCGGTCCATAATTGTACTGATTTTTCGAGGGTTATTTTAAAGAGTGGGGTCTGTGTAGTGGATCAAAGAATTCTTGAAACTATGGAGAGAGTAAAGAAAGAGAAAAACTAATTATCGGTTAATGAAACAGTAGTTGATTCCTGGAAAAGGAGAGTAGTATAGAAAGAAGAAATTCGAAACGAAAATTTGGAATGCTCACTTTCGAGGGATCCTTATACATATGTGAAAAATTAGCTTTGAAAAGTTTGAAAAGTATTAATAAAGAGAAACTGCAGTTATCTATTCTCAGACTATTATTTTCTCAGCAATTCTCTTCAAGTGTTCGAAATAACATTAGTTAAACGGGAGTTCATTCGGGAGCAGTGAAAATGTTCATTGCAACCTAGAGTTCGCTATATCTCGGCTTCACTATAGAAAAGTTCGAATGATCTGAAACTGTTTTTTGGGGTTTGTAAAATGGCGGTACTAGTTGTGTTGGCATGGTTTCGAGTATCAATTTTTCAATTTTGTTATTGAATATTATCCCTTAGCTTGGAATAGTGTAAGATTTATAAAGATTAATTCCTATAGAAATTTTTGGTAAATTGATAATACCCATCAAAAAATATGATTTGCTACTAAAATTTAAATGTGCTGCTTCTGAAGTATAGATATTACAGTAATTAAAAAAACTCTTTTTCAAATAAAAGCTACAACAATCACTTTATGCAAACATCTTTTGTTGCATGATGTGAATAAGACTACACATTCCAAGACAAAACACGAACAAAGAATAATTATTGTCGCCAATTCTATTTCACTAATTATAGTTACAGAAATAGTTATTAGAAATTAGCCAACATTTTGTATAAATCAAATGTAATTAATCCACTACCGAACCATTCATTAGGAAAATATAAAATTGATTCACCAAAAGATATTTTAAAGAAGTCAATCATTTTACTGAAAGAACTTGGATTAAAAGCCATGGGACAAACATTTGTGACATATTTATTCGATGGTGGCACAAGACAAAACAATTACATGAAGAGGAAAAAGGATGAATGAAGTTCATTATCATGCCGCTACCCTAAAATCCTTGTAAAATGATTTTCATAGTTACATTGCAGTGCGTTTTTGGAAAATTCAACAGTAAAAAATTCATATTTTAGGAATGCATTGAAACCGCAAACACGATTTAAGCTTGTCGAATTTCTCCAAAGTCACAATTGAATGATTTCAGCTTTACGAAATGAATCATTCGAATGGCAAGTCATTAACAAAATTTAGAATGAGATATTTTGAGGCTCGAATTATTACCGAAAAGCGATTATGTAAAGAAAAGTATGAAAAAAAAAAAAACTATTTGAAATCTTATGCAGACATAAAAATACGAGAAAACTCTCAGTGTTTAATTAAAGTAGCTATTTTGCCAAAAGAGAGGAAAATTTTCAAAAGGAAACATTTAATTTTATTTGTACGAGCTATAAATGAAAAAAGAAGTTTATAAAGATTATAGATAGACGTAATAGAGAAAACGTCTTATTAATACCGATCAGGATATTATACCCGACAAAAAGTTTTTTTTAAAACGTTTTTCTGTATTTCACTTGGTGTATGTGTGTGTCATCAAATTTTCGATCGTTAACTTAACCAACTTCCCATTAAGCTAGAGCTCTGAAACTTTGGGAATCGTTCTTACTCGCCTAACAATGCAATATTTAGACATTTGCGACAAGTTGTAACTAATATATATTTTTTTAATAATGCAGTTTAGCCTTACCACTTGGAGCGGTTTCAAAAATTGCCAAACTTGGCGATTTTTTTTTTCTTTTGCTGAACGTTAAGTCCCCGAAGCGGACCAGGGTAGCCACATTTGGCAAAATACCACCAAATAATTCCTGTCTTCAACAATGGTTTGACTAAACTGCATTCCAACCATTTAATTTACCGGATGAATTAATTTTAGTTAGTTATAACGTTTTTATGTATTTCACTTGGTGTGTGTGGTGTGTATCAGAGAATATTAATATGCTAATATTTCAATAATTTTCTAATAAACTTTGTCACCATATAAAAACGTTGGTTTTTATCTGGAATTATTTATAAATAAACAAAAGATATAATCTTTTGATTGTGTAAATTACTAAAGGATTATATATCCGTATATAATGACAAAGACAACAAAAATGCATTCGTTCTTTCTTTATTTTTTAAATTTTTATTAAGACTGAAAAAGATTTTCTGGTTTTCCTTCCTGAAAAATATTACAATACTCGAATAATATAACAAATATTCTAAATTATGCTGTTATAATAACGGTATTAGTATTAATTACAATAACGACAGTTGATTTTACGTGCGCATGACGAAATAATGCGCGGATTCGAATTTTTTTTTTTCTAACCGAGAATAACATGCCCCGGTGCACCGAATGCACAAGGGAGTGATACAACAAAGGATGGAATGATAGGATGTCCGGCTGTTCTGATCTACTATTCGTCTATTTTTTTCTTTTTCTAAAGGATGAGAAGAATATACCCTGTTTTAACACACAGCATTTCCAGGAAAGATACAATGTTGTTCATGCCATTAATTTCCTTTCGGTGATTCTCTTTCGTCATTGCGTTTCAGTTGAAGAGACCAAACATGCAAAAAATCGATGCAATGAGGCTTTCAAATGCTTTTAACCAGTTTGAAAAAAGTTTTACGCATACATGGAAATTGCAATCAATCTGTTTGGGGGTTCTTCTATTTTCTTTCTGGTCAGCAATTTTTTACTATCATTTGTTTATGTAATGGAATTTTTTTTGTCTCGTGAACTTGTAATGCTCCCCAATTCCCATTATGTAATTCGAATTAAACATATGTTAGAAAAATACAATTACTGCTTATAAGTCTTCTTCACAAATTATACAAGATTGCTGTCTCTCAAATAACTCTTAATGCTCCTGAATTATAGCTCAGAATGAAACAATAATTCTTACCTGGCCAACTCACTCGCTTCGAGTGAGGTACTTTTCGAAGGCAGCGGATTCGACCCTTATTACCACTTACTTTAACCCGTAGTCACATCTAATCAATTTTAAATGCAAACGATGTACTACAACAATTCGCTTCAATTTCTAACTAACAAATATTTACCGGCTTCTCGTTATCATCGGTCCCCCACCCATTCTTTCAATTCTATTTCGTTTACATATCAATTCATTACACTTCTTATCTTCATCTAATATCGTAACCCCGTTTCATTTGATAGGAAAGGAATTGAAATTTTAAATGTAAAATCAGAAAGTAACCCCAGGAGTTAGTTAAAAGAAGATCCGTGAACAGCCCAACGTTACAAACTCATTAATTACTTCCTCTTCATTTAAAAACTCAGTTAAGATATAATTTTTCCGAGCTAAATACAGTTTAGAAAAAAAATGTGATTAAATTTCGTATCTACGTATTTTGTCACAAATCTTTCAATTTTTTTTTATTTATAACTACAAACGGGGTTAGTCGAAAAAAAATTTGTTGTTCAACTAACTTCTTTTTATTTTACTGTCAGGAATAGTTCCCATTTGCTAATTGGTGAGGAGAAAATATCGCATATAGCTATATTTAAGTAGCACTTATTGATGATATATTTTAATTCCGTTTTCTCTTTATATGCTTATAATTTTTCTTCATATACATATTCTTTTTAATATACAAAAAAATTTCAAAAATTAGAATGCAACAATGTAGTTTGAAAGAATACAAAATTTCTGTATAAAATAAACGCACCTCCTAATATATAGTTTAAAATTACAGATTTCTTTATTTTCCATAATATTAAATTACATTCAAAATTTAAATTATTCTGCAAATTATTTTCAAAATTTAAGTTTTAATCATCGTTATAGATAATTTGGGATGTTAAGTAATTAAAAGTAGACACATACAGCGAAAGAAAGAAGAGAGAAAAGTCAATTTTTTCTTCTCTGCTAGTACTGAGAGAATAAAAGCTTGCTCTATGTCATACGATAATCACTTTTGCTAGCCATAAAATATTTACATTTAGCATATGGAACACTTATTTGTTAACTTGATACTCTTGAAAATAAATCTAAAATAATCTATGATTGATATTGTTCATAGTCAAACTTCCTTATCTACAATAGTGTAATACAATGTGTTTCATTAACAAATCATTCTTCATATATATATGTATATTATTTAGATTATTTCATTTTCTATTGAATATATATGCTTATTAGAGGTTTATTGTTATATAACTAAATTCATATTTCAATTTCTTTCAATATAAACCAAATTGTTTATAGATATTTTTGTGATGCATGATTGATATAATTTTTAACTTAACTTTCTTTTTTTTTAAAAAAAAATTATGTTGAAATGTTTCAATTTACGAAGAAAAATACTGCAATGTACATTTAGGGATGTGAAAATACTCCAAAGACAAGTACGACAAGAAACATCGAATCTGTTATCGTTTTTCAAAATACATTAAAACGTTTATGTATTTTAACGGTACCACACACACACACATATATATATGTTTTATATATGTTATATATAATATATTTATATGTGTGTTATATATATATATATATATATATATATATAACCCCACAATTCAGTCCCCAGTCTGAATGTGCATGTTTTGTTTTGTTGGGTATTCAAATTATTAATTTAGCTTCAAATTTGATTCAATTTTTGTTCATCTATTTTACATAGCTCTATAAATGTCATTTTTGTTGATTTTGGATTTTGTTTTCTTATTTTTATGTGTTTTAATAATAATTTCATTGCTTTATCTTATACATACTCTCTCTCTCTCTCTCTTACACACACATATATGTGTGCATGTGTGTATGTTCGTTTATTAGATGCTATTTTAAGGGATTTATTTGATGGTGAGCATTAAAAACAGATTTCATAAAATTCAGTATGATTTAAAGAAAAACTATAAATAACCCCTTTTTAAAGTCAAAAATTAGAATTATTGTGTTTTGAGATCTTATTTGTGTTTGAGGAGAAATAAATACATTTCATATAAATGTTTCCAATCGTTATCAAGGTGTATGTGAAAAAATTAGTTTTCTTTTCACTTCCCAGCAAATATTTTACTTTAAATGTTGCATATTTATACATTGGGAAACTCACGTATCGGAATGTTACGGCAATGTCGTAGAGTAATTTTAAATCCAGAGTGCGAATTCTTTAATTGTTACATTTCTATATTATGGAAAGAAAACACTCAAAACTAAGAATAGAAAATCTTCGATCAATTGAAATAATTTCTTAATTTGATTACAATAGCATTAATCATATATATCTCTTTGAACATAATTTGGAAAAATAGTATCAATGTATTTCCATTTCTTTGACTACAAAATAATTAATTCAATTTACCTTTTTGAGCTTCATTTGGAAAATAGTATTAACAACAATTTTGCTCTTTGCTTCAGAATTAATGCTTAACAGTTAAAATTGTACGAAGAATTTAAAAGAAAATATTCTCCTTGAAATTCAAGAAAAAAATAGTATGTAGAGCATGAAACAATGCAATAAGTGTGAAATAACGCTATAAAAATAATTCAAGCAAGCAGTAAGTTTTCATAAAATCCAAATAATTTTTTAGAGCTGCGAAACAATTTGTTTTATTACCAATTCATCACAGATAAGACAGATTTATGACGGTTTAAATATCTTAAATTCTTGTAAAATCAATGGTTTCCATTCTCTATAAATTGTGTCGTCCATTGTTACTGCTGTTCGAATGGTCTTGTATCAAAATCAGTATCCGAAATGAATTCAAAAAGCAAAGGAGTTATTTATGACTCTTTTTATTGTAATAGTGTGCAATTTACTCATAACTGCATCTGTCCCGGGCGGGGATCACAAATCTCTGATATTTTGGAACCTTTCCACCATTTTATATTTCAGTTATGAAACAGGCTATTCAATAAAAAGTACTTATCTCTGTTGGGCTCTTAGATTACGGCCTTATCACACTTACAGATAATACATACTTTGGGGGAGGATTGATTGATTATTTATAAACGTCATACTCAGAAGCAACACGAGGAATATAGGCAATGAATCTCGTACTTCGAATCTCGGTCAAATGATTTGGCCCTTTCTTTTAAAACTTCCACATCTCGCTTACGGGAGGAATAGGAGTCTCAATAGATTTAACATGCATTACCTCCGCTACACGGCAAGTCTTTAGTGGTATCAGGACTCGAACCAACGACACGATGCAAACAATGCCCGGCGCGAGTTCACTACCGTGACCATTGGGCTACCGTGGCTATACTTTTGGGGGGAAAGGAGATAAAGAGTCTACTATTGGATCCTGTAATAAACTTTCATTTGCGAAAAATTAATTTGTTTGACCTTCACTTAAAAAAATTACGTTGTGCCATGAGAAACATAATTTTGGTCATAAGCTTTTTTCCAGAATTTATTAATGACAATTAAATTGAACTTTTTGATATAAGGAGGAATCGGAGAAAAAAATATATAACAGTTATCAACAATCAGGATCTGTTTTTTTATTTATTTATTTATTTTTTTTCTTCCAGAATATTCTTATCTAAAAGTCAAAGAATGAAAAAATAGTTCAAAAATAGCATTAATAGAAATTGGCTGCAACTGATAAAAAAACTGTGATCGTTAATTAGTCAGGTGAGATTTTAATTTTTTTTTTTATGAATGGGTTTTCTTTAACTCACATTATATGTCTGGGTCAAAACTTTAAAAACTTTTTCCTCACATTTTAAAGCGCTCAATTGAACTGAAATTTTCTATACACGATTATTTTGGATGACAATACGATAGTTTAATTAAAATTAATAAAAATTGATTGATTAAAACAAAAAAAAAATGATAAGTTTCTGCTACTCACATTGTATGTCTGGGACAAACTTTTTTCTCATGTTTTAAAGCGCTCAATTGAGCTGAAATTTTTTTTACACACGATTGTTTTGGATGACTATACGATCATTTGATTATAATCAATAACAATTAATTGATTAAAACTAATTATGTAAAGAATTAAATTTTACACCACGTCGCCAAATGGTCGCCAAATGCAATGCCTAATTGAGCAACAAATTTTACGCGTATTTATTATTTTAGGTGATAAATTTAATAAACGTCAAATAATAAAATAAATTATTAGAACTAATTGTTGAATAAATTCAATTTAACTCAACGTTCCCTTTTGCTCTTAAAATTTAAGGTATAAAAATATGATGTAACGCAAAATGTGTAATTTGAAAGAAAACCCAAATTCAAAAAACTTGTTTTTACCTGTGTTATTGCAATATAAATAATACATCAATACCTACAAATAGCGAATTGAAATGTTTTGGAAATTAATCTTCTATAATCAATTTCTTATTGAAGTGAACAGAATCAACATTTTCATATGATAATAATTAGTCTAAGCAATGCAATATATTTTTTTATTCTTTATAATACAATACAAGGAGGAAGAGTTTCAAAGAGTTAAGTAATATTTTCCTTTGATTGTAAACTAGTAAACATGTTCATGTTTTCCTTTTCCTCGTTGTATCTATACCGCACTTAAATTGAGCAGTGGTATTAATGAGGAACTTCGTAACTGTAAGCTATATTCAGTTGAAGAAATCGATGCATAAACTCACACTTCTAAGATTTCAGATAAAGGTTGCTGAGAGTTTTTCATGATTCTGTTAGAATAAGCGTGTGAATAGAGTTTATCTTTTCATTCCTTAAAAGAATGTAAGGTTACAAAGCAAAAGTATACTTCAATATATCAATGATATCTTATTTAACTATAAATCGATTTTCAGACTTTCTTTTAATCAGGATCGTTGTGAAGCTAAAAATTTTATTTCTAGTCCCCCCCCCAAATGATACAAATAATAAATACTATGTAGTTAGCTCAAATGTAATGTTTCAAATAATGCAGGAAACTGAGGCTGAACAGTAACACAGAGCAACAGTATGTAAAAAAAAAGAGTTTGTGGCAACGCTCTTAAAAATGAAACTTGAATAAAAAATGAATGTTCTCTTAATCAAATTTGGAAAATCATTTTCTAAATTTGATCAACACACACACGATAAAAATATTTGCTATAGTAATACATACTAATGTTGTATAAATCTGATACTAAAAATATTGTAATCATACATGAATAAAAACAATAAGTTTTATAAATATTTCTTAAATAATTATTTAAATTTTAAGAATTATGTTGTGACCTATACCACATAGTCAAATCGAAGGCTAGACTATGTCCACGAGACCAAAAATCCTCAAGATATCATGTAAGAGATGAGGTGAAGTAACAATATCTTCTTTGCCAAGTCCCATGAAATTAAAAGATAATTAAGCGAGGCCTACAATTGGAGGAGGATTCTGCATTTGTCAAGAGTAAGACTCTAAGTTGGTCCCTTTGCAAAGGGGGGTAGTTTGGATTCATCTATCTCTTAAACAGTTAGGGTACCGCCAGGAGTTTGCCTATTATACCATGAGGGAATTGGAGGGTTTTTCATAACATCTGGTTTGATATATATATATATATATATATATATATATATATATATATATTTGAACAGTTTTCACAGGAAGGTGAGAAATGTATTTCCACCTGTCAAAATGAAGACTCCTTTTCTTTGGCCAAATTAGTACAACAAATTTATTGCCAAAAAGCCTAGTATAAGACGGAGCACATTGGAAATAGATTTTATGTTGTTTCGAAAGATTGTTTGATGATTTCAAGAATAGAAATTACAGCTGCAACTGTCGCGAGGGCTCAATTATTTTTGTATAGTTTATTAAACTGCGATTGGCAACGCCAGTCGAATTCGGAGAAAGTAAACAGTACTTGAGAACATGGCGATGCTGCGAATGCGCCGAATTCGAACTGCTATCTGGAACGATAATTCACCCCACCTTCTGATTTGAACTATTTGTCTCTTTGTGTGTGTCCGTCCAAGTCATTAATAAACTGTTGTAAAATCTTGAAGCTCTCCCAAACCTTCTAATGAAAACCTTTTAGACAGAACAGGAACGCCGACCACAGTCCAGTCCTTCAGGTACCGGAGGGCCTTGCGGCTGTCTCATGAGATCTAAATATCGACAAATGAGGTTTCGGTCTTAATAGCTCTTTAATGTAAGCTCTGATCTGAAGATTATACAAAAATCTGAATTCTTAATATTATTACAGAAAGAAGGTATTTGTATGATGGCACCGCTGCTACAGGCATAACTTTCAACTTAGCTACCGTTGAGATTTATATTTATTCAAAGAAATATAAATTTTAAATGTACAATTAAGAATTTTAGTGAATATCCCTCCAAGAGTAGACTAATTATAAAAATCACTACAATAACTTAGCAAAAAACAAAATTTAAAATAGTAAAATTACCGAAAAAGTTTTTAAAAATATTTATTTAAATTTAAACATTATACAACACTTAATTTATATTTCTTAAAATAATTCACTTTCAAAAATAATATGCGTATAGCCAAATGCAGTATACAAATAGAATTAAAAATTTATTTGTTGAAACATTTAAACTTGAACAATGTAACAGCTGGAAAATTTAATGTATCCTTGAAATTTTTAAAAAGATTGCATTACAGACTTAGAATTACCATATTTTTAAATTCGTTTTTTAAAAAATTAATGGGAAAGTCAGCATGAATACAATATTGCAAAATTTGTTCAAATTAAACATCATATCTAATTTATTCGTTTCTGAACTTTTATTACCTAAGACTTAATTAAACATAATATTTCTAAAGATTGAATTATGTAAATTACTATTCCGAAAAGGTACTATATTTACATGAAAATTAAATGTTTCTATCAAAAATATTACAATAAATTTTAAAATCGATAATTTTAATTTTGAATTAAATACTGTTCGTTTTAATTTAATTTAAAGGATATGGATAAAAAGATAAATAATGTTTAACATCTGGGTTTAATTACTTTGAAAGATAATGAAGTCATATATATATATATATATATATATATATATATATATATGACT
>BMAW01098613.1:0-36433 GCA_019974015.1 Nephila pilipes | reverse complement strand
AAGGGGGAAGGTTGGTACCATGAAACTAGTTTAACCCCGCTTATTCGGTCCTCAGCCCAAAATTGCTTATTGACTTGCTGAGTTCCATATTTTTACTTATTTTTTAATTTATTTTTACAATTTTTTTCTGGCTTTTTGTCTTTTTAAATATTTTAAATTATTCTTTTATAAATTTTCGGTGTATATATATATATATATATAAACAAATGAAATAAAATAATTATTATCTTCATAAAAATTTAAATAAATCTTAGTCAAGCTATTACTATCTGGTAAATTTGAGGTACACCTTTATTTTTTTTTAATATTTTTTATCATTAAATTCAACATAATTTTATGTACTGTATTGACTAAATAATTAAATTTTTCAAAAGAATAAAGTTTATTAATGCTATGATTCTTAGACACAGCTATGAGTAATCTTATAAGATATCTATATTCATATTTACATCCATAGAATAGGATATATATCTTTATCTATATTATAGAATTAAGCAAATCTTAAATTTCACAGCTGCGAGTAGAATAAATTTCTTTGGTTTTTTTCATTTATTTAATAATATCATAACTAGTTTTAATAATAGTATTCTTAGAAAAATTATCTATAGTTTATTGAAGTATTTTAAATTTACCTACTTTTGTAATATAAGTATTAAATTTATTTGTTTAAATACGATTCAATCAATACTCTATAACAAAAAAAAAAAAAAAAAAAAAACCCGACGCTCCAAGAAGGAGTTGCCCGATTGCAATGAAATTTCGTTTGCAGACATTTGAACCGAACATATAAATGATTAAAATTTGGTGTCCAATGAATAAATAGCGGGACCTAAAGAGAATCCCGCTTCCATCTGTGTCCTTACAATCATCAAAGACGTGTCTGGAGACCCCCAGGGCAACGTGCCGATCTTCCTTTTTCTATAGCACATCACACAGGCTCTCAACCAGGAGTTATGGTGACATTTCCTTGATAGCCGAATCCATTTGGTCGTCTTTAGAGGCACACTTACAGCACAGCGGTACGTGGACGACATTCTGAGACCTGTTTTGCTACCGTTCCTTTTGCAGTACCCTGGTCATATTTTTCAGCAAGATAATTCCAGACCACATACGGCCCGTGTTGCTATGAACTGTCTTACAGCTTGTTAAACACTTCCTTGGCCAGCCAGATCTCTTTCCAGTCGATCATGTCTGGGATACGATGGGAAGGCGACTGCATCTACCAGGAAACATTGATGACCTAGCCCGACAATTGGAGTAAATTTGGCAAGCAATACCACAGGAGACCATCAGGATGCTTTATTACTCTATGCCACGTCGTGTAGCAGCTTGCATTCAGGCTAGAGGTGCGTCAACATCTTCTTCAGCTCGTTACTTTATAACTATGTAACTCTGAAATAAATCATTCAATTTTTCTGAAATTTTAATCATTTTCTATTCTGTACGTAATTTTCCTATCTGCCAATCTTTGTCTCCATCGGAAAAAATTCCTTCTTGGTGCGTTGGTTTTTGTTCATTTTTTTTAATAGAGTGTATTATTAGCTGCTTTTTAAATACACTACTTTTCAATTTTGTTTTGTTTTAATTCAAGTTTTGGGTTTTGTACATATTTTCAATAACTATATCATTTTTGATATTTCTGGTATACTCATCCCCCCACCCCTATTTATTTTCTATCTAATCCTCTTTCTTTTGAATTTGTTCATAATTTTTTCTTTATAATTAAACTTTAATAATGCATTTACATTTACTTTTCCGTTTTCAATTTTTATCTATTTTATGATACTTTATATGTCTTCTTTTTCATTAGTTCAGTCTTGAATTGTTACATTTTACTTTAATATTAATTATTGAAATAATTTCCTGGATTAATTGCGACATAAATCTATCTTTATTTCTCCCAATTTTAATGCTAATCTCAAAACTCTCCCAGTATTATAGAGAAAAATTAAACTTTAACATCTTTTTTTTGTTTTGTCATTTTTCAATTTTAACTAATTTTTCTCAAAACAAAAAATTCAGTTTGCGAGCAGGATTTCTTCAAAACTTTTCCTCATTTTCGTATGAAAATTTGTATACATGTTCAAAATGAGATTGATGACTTATGCAACAACATTTTTACATGACCTTTAATTGGATTTTTCATTAAAATAACATAATTTTCTTAATCATTGTTTTTAAAAGAATTTTTTATCTCTAGGTTTCTTAAAATGTTTATATAACTTCTAAACTGAACAGCGTTTTGATACATAAGATTAGATTAGTAAATTTTGATCAAGATTGTACTTCGGAAATCTTTTCGCACTAAAATATTGACTTTTGTAATTTGTGGAGAAAGTGTGTGTGCGTCCAATTGAATTTTTTTTATTACATTTAAAGATTTTGTTTTAAAAAATAAAGTGAAAGTATGAGGAATAATATAAATGCGCATAAATATTATGCAGTAAAAGTTTCAAATTTCTGTTCCGTTCCATTGGTAAATAATATTGATATAAGAAAATGACGTTTTTTTTTTTTTTTTTTTTTTTTGAAAATGCATGGATAATTGTTAAAATAGTTCTGAGATCTCTTAAGTGACCAATTACTAAACAAATTTCTGAGATTTATTAATCATAAGATGGCGTATGGGGAACTCTTAATATTTTTTAAATGTTTTGTTCCATGATTTGATTATAAAATGCAGCCGGAGGTCGAAACATTCGAAAATATTTATTTTCAACAGAAATTGATAGGATCCTGAATATATTTTCAAGGGAATATTTAAATGATTTGTTAAGGGAATGAGATAATAGCAGTTATTAATAATAGGCAGTTATTATAATATAATTTACCTTGTATTTATATATCTTAACCCTTTCAGGGGCACCGTTCAAACGCATTTTCCCGAGTTTGCAGCGAGCAAACTGTGCCTGCTGCAGTTTGCACTGTGCGAACGTCCTCCTCTACGAATCGAGGAATGCTAGTTTTTTCAATCGTATTTTTTTGTCTGCATGATAAATATACCTCCCTTGCTGTATATCTTTTTAAAAATATTTTGTAATAACATTGCGCCCTTCAAAAGGTTAAATATAGTTTTTTTTTATCACTATTCGATGAAAATGCAGCTATCAAATGTATTACAAGGAAACTTGTAATTTTAAGAATTCTATAAACAATAGATTACGGCGAAGCCCCGAAAGCGTTTTAGCCATTCAAATATGATTTACCTCATATTTATAAAAGTAATAATTTAATTTCTCATATATCTAGTTAATGCGGATATTATTCTTATTAAAACTAGAAAAATAAAAAAAATAATAAATAAAAAGCCATTAATCAATTCAATAAAAATGGAATCAGTTAAGAGAGATGAAGATGAAATTCGAACTTTGAAAGAAAAAATTGGATCATTGAACTTTCGAAATTAAACTTTGATCGAAATGAAAAATAAATAAATAAATAAATAAATCTTCAAATCATAGCACGTGCATAACTATTTGAATTTTAAATGAGTTCTTTCCGTTTTTTTATAAAATAAAAACTAGACATTTAGCAAGAGCTAGAAATTATAGTTTATTTTTCGCAACATAGAATGAAAATTGAAGCCGTCAAAAAGTGCATCTCTTATGATAAATTAAGTACAATCATTGAAATACACAATCTTTCTGGGAATTAATTTTTTAAAATCTGTAGTTCAGAAAAAAAAGTATTCTTTTGGAATAATATTCTTGTCACGTGCATCATGTGTTGCATGACATAAATTTGATATTTTGCTTGTAGATTTTTTTTTTTTTTGAATATTTCACTTATTTTCATTCTCTCAAAGAAAAAAGAAAGAGAATTACATTTCAACAACATTTTTACTACATACTTTCAACGGATTCTCAAAATGTTCTATAGTTTCAAAAATTAAATTATATTTTATGGTCAAAAATTAAAAATTTATAGTTAAGACTCACGTAAATAGTGCCTCAAATAAAAATAAATCAATAATAATTCCTATAAATAAATCAAATCATTGAGAATAAAATATCTCGACTTAATGTTATGTTTAACTATTCATTTTTCGGTTAATCAATGATAATTTGTAATAATCAGACTTATGTATTTTATTGTATCATTAAAAATACTAGGACAGCCATTAGTGAAACAATTCCTAAATAATTGTTCTGAAAACCGTATTATTTGTTAGAAATTACAAGAGAATATCACAATACACAACAAAAGAATTCTTTAATAACCGTAAAAGCTAATGACAACGAAGTTGCCAAAACTCTAAACAGAGACTGATTGTAGTCAAATTAATTATGTTTTATATTGTAAAGAAAATACACGCTATCAGAACAGATAATAAAAAGAAACAAAATCTTCTAACTGAACAAATCATCATTAGAATTATCGCATACCGATCAGTTACTCAGAGGCTTTTGGAATCCCCGAGCAATGTTGAAATAACCAACCAAGACCTTGAAATAACGGTAGTTCCCTCATTTTCAATGAGCCAGGTGACAATAATAAAAATAAAAAAAAGAACATCTTGCAAGTTCACTTTCTATTGAAAAACGCGTACGATTCAGCTTTCTTACCTCATCATTTGCTTTGTTGAGCGGAAGAGAAAAGTAAGTATATAAAAAAAGTAGTTCACGATGTTTTTGGAAGTCAAAAGAATGCGTGATAATAGAAAAGGAAAGACTGTGGTTGTGTTGAATATTTTTTCCGTGAGTAAAAAAGGATGAGTAAAGAGATGTGGGTCTTTTTTTTTAAGGCGAAAGTAACTTTTTGGTGTTGTGGTCCGTTGTATTGCGTCACAGATTTCGAAAACTGATGTGGTCTTAGTCATTTTTTTCTAACGGAATCAAAGTTTAAAAAGTATTCAGTTCAATGTATATTATTGTTGAAATTCATTTATAAAAGGCTTTAAAGGTATGTTTTGCGTTTATAATTCTAACGATACAAATTAGTTCTATTGCGTTCCCCCCTTCAATTAACAATTTGCGGTCTTTTATGTGCTGTTGTTTGAATTAAAAGTCTCTCCCAATAGATGAAGCGTGGATTATGAAAATTATATAAGAAGTGTAGTAAGAAGGTTTGAAGAACTGTAATTATAAGCAGAGAAGAATTTAATATAGAAAGCTAGTTGTAGAGATAGTGAGGTAAAGTTATCTGTGTGAGACATTTGTATCATGCCTGCACAGAGTAAAAGATTTGAAGTGAACATAGAAAGGATCTACAAAAGGTCAATGATTAGGGTCCTCATCTCTAAATCTTCCGAGGGCTCGAACACGATTGGTTTAGGTAGGTTAATTAATACGTTATTAGATTCTGAAAAGAGCATATCCACAGATTTTGAAGGTAAATGATTGAACTTTGATTTTTCAAATATCTGAATAAAGTAACTTCGTTATTAGAGTTGTGACACGACTTTTCATTCATTGGATTATTTATTAGTGACTATTTAAATAAGTAATAATGGAAAGTGAAGACAATTGTAAAGGGGCGTCGCAAGATGTTTAAAAAAATAGACTTTGATTCAGATAAAAATATATAACTCTGATTTTAAAGGGTGCATATTTAAGCACAGATTACGAAAAGTAACTATTATAAAAGAGATTACATATGCTTCTCTCATGTTCGCTTAAAAATTAAATAGACACTTCTCTAGATCTTCAATCTTTAGTAAATGATTCCATTAAAATGTTAAAAAAATCTCTATACCAAAATTATTCATTGACAATTAAAATTAACAAGTATTAAGGGTTTTATTCAGGTTTCATTGCATTGGGAGGAAATACAAAAAAGAATTTTTATCACTTAAAATTTTAAACGTCGTTATTTATCGATTATCTTCAGCAGATATTTATTTTTGAAATTGGAAGCATTATTTACTGTTAATGAATAATTTTGTTATTTACCTTGTAAGTGATTCCACATGTTAAAACGAAAGAATATTTATTAGGTTAAAGATAGAAAAGAAAAAAGAATTTCATGTCGTATTAAACATATCAGTGAAATAAATTCACGATTGTGAAAAAATATCAATTGTTAAAAAACTTAAGCTAATTCTTTTCTAAATCGAGAAATATGTCTTATTTTCATTCTCTATGTTTTAATATTTACCATACTTTAAAATTTAAGAATCGTTTTTATTGTTTTTCTCAAACCATAAGGTATACAGTGCTATACTATATAACATAGTTTCATCAATTTTCTTCTCCCAATATATATTATACTAGAAAGCATTTCAATATGGGTTGGGTTCTAAAAAGTTTTACATGACCTGGTTATACTCTTACCTATAAAAAAATAAGTCTATCTTGAATTATTACCTAAAAATTCTAAAATAAGAAGATCATTTCCACGCGTATCACTGTATTCTATATTCTATTGCCACCTTCTCCTTTGAATCAAGATTTAAAAATTTCTCTAGCACGAAAACATTGCCAACTTTTTACAACAAAAAGAATAAAGCAAACGATTATACAAGTAAAAATCAAATAATTAAATTAAATATTAGAATTAAAATAAAAGATAAAATATTACAGTAGGCAATGATATTCTTTTCAAGTATTAAATAAAAGTAAACAATAAATTATTAAATTAAGTATTACATAGAATGAAAGCAAATGATAAAATATTGAAGTGGATAATAATATTCTTTCCAGATATTAAAACTACAACGAACGATACATTATAAACTGAATATATTTGAACCTAAAATGTAATTATTGCTGCCGTAGTAAAATCAAAAAATAAAATAAATCTTTACGTATTAACGTATTCTTAACAAAATAAATAGTTCAATTACTGTAACATGAAGGATAGTGGGAAATATGAATAGGTCATTCTGTTATTTATATCTTTTACCTGTCAATCGGTAATGAAGAGTTAACTGTGTTGTTACTGTATCCTTTGTTTGTAAGATACAGGAGAAATGCTTTTTTAATATCTAATGTAATACATTAAGACCTATTTCAGCGCTTAGGAAGAGTTCCGTAACAATAAAGAGCTAATGAAGTAACGTTAAACGAGGTGACTTCAGCATGTAGTAAATAAGGAAAGAGAAACTCGCAATCAAAAATAAGCAAACTTTAAGTCGTTTTTATGTCAATTTGCACAATGTAACATAAGATACATAACACATAAATATGCACACATAAATATAAGTTTATTTTTACAATGAAGTTATTACCTTAAAATTTGTAGAGTATTTGATAAGCAAAATATTTGATGCACGAATTAATTTTTTTGCTACACCCCACACATCCACATCAAATAGAGCTACCATGCTATCAACGCTTCCGCCTAACCTAAATTACCGAATAAACACATGCCAATGCGTATGTTTGGCATATTGTGCTTGCGCGCTATACACTTATAAGTATTGTTTTATTCACAACAATATACACACGTTCAAAGAGTATTACCAAATTACTATGCATATATACACCTTTCGTTTTCAGTCAGGAGTTCGCGTCCTAAAGACTCACCATATAAAGGGGCTGATGCACGTTAAATCTGTTGAGGTTCCACGTCCATCCTTTGACGTAGTGCTGAAGTTTTGAAAAGGGATGCCAGCTCAGTTATCATCTTCATCACATGACCGAGATTCAAAATTGCGTTATAAGTTACGCAATTTTGACGTTAATAAGTAATTAATAAAGTCGTGATAAACTAAAGACTCGCCGTGTAGCGGGGCTGATGCATGTTAAGTCTGTAGAGGCATAAAATCCTCCCATTGGAGGAACATGGAAGTTTCGAGAAATGGTGCCAGCTCAAATATCGTCCTTATCATTTGACCAAGGCTCAAAATTATGAGAACCATGTTGCTCTCATGTTGCTTCCAAGTGCGACGATAATTAATCAATCAATCAATCGAATTCCCATGAGACTTATTGTCTTTGGTAAACACGGGTGACACGCCCTCCTGGGATACTCGAGTGATCCTTCTCTATATTTGACCAATATAGAGAAGGATCACTTCTTGTCAACCAATTACATTTCTCCATTTTTTCCCAACGTCTAGATCACAACTACTTATTGATTGGGATAGTATAACTACATTTGGCTGTTGCTCCATAAACGTAAACGTTCACTCCATTTGAAAAGAATTATTCGCACACTCTTATCACGTATAGTTCTCTCTCTCTCTCTCTCTCTCTCTCTCTCTCTCACACACACACACACACACACACTTATGGATTGATATTTATATGGATATAAAGTACTGTGCAATGTACAGAGAAAAGCTATGTTATTTCAAGATATTTCTTATATTAATGCATTAAAATGAGTAGTTAGATTAAGCGTTAATAAAAATCAATCATTGATTTTTTTTTCTCTGTGTTGTAACAAATGAGTCTACGAAACAAATGAAATTTACAATAAAACTTATTAGAAACGTAGTGGTAATGGCGAGAAAATACAAAGTGAAATTTCGAAAAGTAAAATGACCGCGTTACTTCGAATCAGCATTAATCGAGGAAGCATTCATCGAAATCTCTCTTTATATAATATGGGATTTTTTCCATTTTCAAGTAACGATACATTATGATGGAACAATGAAATACGTTACGATACATAATAAAACAATGATAAATGTATTGTAACGCCTCCCTGTCATTCGTTTCTGAGGTCATTGTTTATCTGCAAAATAATTCCTAAATTTAAAAAAAAAAAAATGTTCAAACACAGTCAAATAATGAGAAGACCGATGATTGTTAAATTATGAATACGCCCTTTCTTTGTCTATACTACTTCGACGTGTTTATTGTCTAGTCTAACATCGATATTAAAGATCAAACTTATCAGTGTACTTGGATTCTAATGAGTCGTGATGATAATCGTGATGATTATGGATTAGAGTGGTTTCTTTAACTCTTACTAACGCCTCAAGATCTTGGATTCTTGTTCGATAACACTTAATGCAGGCTTACTTATGTCACCTAAGTATATGCTCAGTTAATATCTTCTAACATTCAATTTCTGCCATCTAACTTTTCAACCTCTTTTATATTCAATTTGACTTCGCTCGTATATATACGTTTCTTCCATTCAATTCAATACAATAATTTAGTTCAATAAATTGCATGGATCACGTTTCATTTGGAAGGGTCGAGGTTCACGTTTTAAACAGTCCCAAAGGTTAGTGAAAAGAAAACAGCATTTCGCCCAATGTTACCGTACAAGGATACATTTGGTGTCATTTCAACACAACAAATTGAAAAAAATATGAAATTTTAACTTTTGTCCTGCAATTTCTTGAATATCGTATCGAATTTTGGCTTATAGTCGAGAAGAGAGCAAAATAGTAACTGTTCATAAGATTCTATTCACTTTTTACCTGTAGTTTATCACTTGCAATAGCCAATTAATTGAAACTAAGCTTTTAGTTCCCCTCGAGGGTGAAATATGAGAGTAAACAGAGTACGGTTCAACTCAAATGTTGTCCTGGTCTTTTGACCGCGGCTTAAATTACGAGTATGTAGTCCGTCACTAATACCCCCCCCCCTTCCCCAAATAACAGCTCTACAGTGATTTAAAATAAAACAACAGAAAAATTCCATAAATCTTATGAGTGTTTTAGTCTGTATAAAAACTATAATTCTCAGTTAACAAAAATATTTTCAAAACAAAATGAACTCTTGCAAAGCTTGGTTCCAATGACCTACGATTAATTCTTACAAAAAGAAAATAACATATTCGTAAATAATTGGAATTTTCTGCCAGTTATAATCACGTTCCAAAACTTCCCTAATTCTCCAGATTAAAAGAGAAAAAGAAAAGAACCACAAGTATTTAATTTTAAAACTACACAAATTCAATAAAATTCGAAAAACAAGAAAGAAATTACACAGATGAATGCATCTGTTCGTAAAGAACACAAAATTCTCTACAACTTCTGTTTGATTCAAAACAAAACCATCCGCATTCCTTTAAGCTGAATGATTTGGAGATTAGGACATTCGGGTGTTTGAAATTTAAAACTATTTTTAAACATTCACTTTTTATATTTAATTTTGAGGTTGCGATAAAATCAGTTTTCAATAAGAAATGCTTTTTTACTTCCCATTTAAATGCAAAACTCGTATTTACAAACTATTTTCCTGTTCAGTAGCATCTGACTTAAGATAAGTTTTATTAAATTTTATTTCTTTTTATGTATACATGTGTAATTTTTCTAGCACAGATTATTGACTCTTTATTGAAAATACGTTCGTTATAAGAATTATACCAAGTATAATAAATAAAAAAGCTTCACTGTTTTTCAAAAAAAAATTAATAAAACTATATAACAGACATTACACTTATTATCAAAACTAAATAGTTCGTTACAATAAATATATTATTTACAGCAATCAATATGCATTTCCTAATATTTTCCCATTTACATTTGGCTCTCTCTTATGTTAGTCGATATGACCCATAACGAATAATTACATTTCTCGTGATCAAAAAGTGTTTCAGTGTTGATACAAGTTTGTGTTGTTTGTTATGCTTTTACTAATGTAATAATAACAAGAGTCGATAAAATTTAAAAGCCCTTAATAAAAACGGAATTTTTGTTTTTAACATAAATGAATTTTCTACTTCTCTAGTTGAAGTTAAACTCGGACAAAATATGAAATAAACTATGTTCATTAAAATAATTCAATTCATATGCTGTGGCACAAACAAAGCCCCTTCATCCCCTTTGTATGTGATGTATAAATTTTAATCTATATACTACTCTATCTATAAACTAAATTTGTGCTCTGTATACAATGTAAGTAGGCTCCGAGAATTTAATTCTTTCCAATTGTTACGGAAAAGAACATAAGAAATCGTTTCGTAAACTAATTTTTCCATTCTTTATAAATTGTTATTAATTATTTTTTTGCTCGAAGAAACTCTTCTGCAATATTTTTCTTTACATATAACTGATTGATAAAAAGTAGCTTTGATAAAAAGGAATGAAAAATTGTGCTAGATTCTCGCTGTAAATTTGAAACTTAAGTTTTCTATTATTGATTCAAATTTTGTTTAAATTCCATTGCGCTTAAACGTACAAAGTAATCAGTGTATCAAATAAGTTATCGTTATAAGTGAAATCAGAATGTGACATTAATTTTTGTGCATTTTTCTTTCGGAAAAACTACTACCTGTTTATGTTTTGTTATTTAAAAAGAAGAAAAGAAAGCGAAAGATATCTGGATGAGAAAGATGAGTATCTTGGAAACATAAACATTGAAAATTGACTGAATATGCAATTGATAATTCCAAATCAATTATAATTAATTAATTCATGCTAAAGCTGATTACTTATTATTAGAAGTACAATATTTGGTACAATAAAGAAAACGATAAAGTATGCGAAAACTGGAAGAAAATTTTTTAGAAATATTATCTTAAAATATTAATTGCATTGAATTAAATTGAATTTAATGCAAAATGAACAAATAATGATTTTTTATATTTATTTTTCAAGTAAATGAATGGCTGTTTAAGAAAATGAAGATCCACATTCTGTATTTTCTTCCTATTTTATTATTGCTTAAAATGTATTGGAAAACAAAAAACGTTTTTTTTTTTTTTTTTTAATTCTATCTAGTCTCAGGAAAAAAAAGGTCACAAACAAAATTATCTGTTTAGTGATTGGCCTGCAGGCTCGTGAGTACCATTTTTTCTTCTTTTCTTTCTATTTTTCTTTTTTCAAAAAATTAAAGTAAAAGCTAATTTTTTTAATTAAAGTAAAAGCTAATTTAATGTTTGAAAAAGCCATCAATAACTCTGGTCACAGTTGAAAGTATTCACACAAAAAGATTTTAATGTTTTATTTCGCAGCGTATAATTTAGAATCATTCCAAAATTGATGAAATTTCTGTACAACTCAGAATTTTCTTAAATCTCAAAAATAAAGTAAGAAATGAAGATGGATTGCTAAATGAAATGGGAATCGATGAATGATTTATTTGTTTAACATCACTTCATCCTCAATTATACTCGTACAATAAAAAAAGAGATAAAGCAATAATTGAATGACGAGGATGACGTCTGAGCTTTCTGTGATCGGCAAAATCGAATCATCGGATCAAATGTGACCGTCATGTGAAGTAATGGGAGAAGTTGCTAGTTAAGGAGAAAGTTAAAATCCTCACGAAGCAATGATATGGAAGTTTAAAGAGTGAAATACGGGTGTCATTCTCATCAGCTAATCAATGCTATAAATTACAAAGTTTGCCTCCAATATCTCTCCTAAACTCTAGATCGATGCCAGTTTAAAATCAAAATCAAATAAGAAAACATCTAAATTTCCATACTGCGCCTCGTGAGGAGGAATTCCGTAACGTGCCTGGTTAAATTTAATTTTCAATAGCACTCGCTATTTCACATATTGACTTTTAATAGAATGAAGATTCGAGCCAGCGACACACTTCGACGATTAAGAAGGTATTTTCCCGCCAGGTCCTCCAGGAAGAGCGAGGGAAGGGGGTAAATGAGATCAACGAAACTAGCTTCATTGAAATAATAAAATCAATCTGTTTGAAATGAAACAAATAGAGGACAGAATTGCAAGGGATGGAGTGAAACAGGAAAGACAATGCATGTTATAAACTTATGAAAGAAGTAATTCTTAAAAAATATTAATTTAACATTAAATGATTTTATTCAATCGCAATATTCGTATCACTTCTGTTTTTTTTTTTATTTTATTTTATTTTTTTTATAACACTGACTGTCATAACTTATTCCTTTAATTCAAAGCACTTAATTTATTGAATTAATATTCGATAAAATGAATTACTGTAATATTTTGAAAGGTTTAATATCATTAGGGAGATAAAATAAGTTTATTTCATTTTTTATAATAGGAAATAAATCTCCATCAACTTTCCATTCAACTTGTAAAAATTACAAATTGCAAGAAATAATAAAAAAAAAAAAAATCTTCACTATTTCAATAAAATTAATTCGCATTTCAAGTAATAGAGTAAATTATTTTTTCATCATTTATGTATTTTTTGTTCAAATGTGTTTATTTCTTAAGTTAAAATCTTATAGATAGTACGTCATAAATAATAATAAAAAAAGAAAATATTGTTGAAAAATTAATCTCATAATAAGAATATATTCAGTCATCTCATTTCACTTTAACCTTTTTTGAATTCATATTTTATAAATATTTAGAGCTATTTTAAACAGCATTTTGAATTTATTATTATTATTTTTTTTAAGTGATTTATTTATTTACATTTTATTCCAACTATTAAAATAGTTCCAACTTACCCGCTCTCGATCATTATTCTATTACGTAACTCCAGAATAGAAACAAGAATTTCGTATCCAAATGAATGAAAAGTAATTCCAAAGCTAAACTCTTTCCATACACAACAGCGAGTGAATACCCAGCCGAGGATGAAATCGCAACATTCAAACCATTACGTATGGTAATCCCCACCAGAGGGCGCCCTCACGAAGCAAAAAAAATTGTTCTCTTCTTTTTTTCACGCATCTTTAAATTCTTTCTCACTCTCCAAAAAATATGTCGTGACTTGTTCGAATGTGGAGGTAACATTAGTCGGATTAAAGTGATGAAGGATAATAACTTGTACGGATAATGATTTCGAATTAAATGCAAGTGTAATCGCTGATTTTGTTAATTTTGGATTTTTTTGGTGGGAAATGTATTCACTTGAGTACTTTTTGAAATTATGGAGAAAAAAAAGTGCATTTTGATTTCTTTTTTTCTCATAAAACGATTTATCATTGAGGTTTATTTTTCGGAATATCTCTGGAGATTACTTGTTTGAATTTTATGCCGTAAATATAACAAATTGTCATAAAAATAAACAACATTTAAAAAAAAAAAACTGTTATGATTTTGACTATAAATATTTTCATTATTTTTTTAAAAAAAGTGAACTTTTGAGTTAGTTTTGTTATATTTTTGTTTCAAAAAATATTTTTCATAATTAATGCAATAATATAATGGAGTAAATCATCAATTAAATAACAAAATAATATTTCAGAAATATGTAAATTTTTTGAAAAATCAGACTCTCTTCTGTAAAATATCGTATTGAGAATTTCTAATTTTTTTTCCAATTCTGTTAGGAATGAAAAGTTTAAAAAGTTGATCGGTTTAAATTAATTTATTTTTAAAAAGATTATTTTGAGCAAATTAAGTTACAAAATAATATGAAATACGATAGTGTAATTACACAGAATAAGAAAGTGCTATGAAACATTAATTCTTAATATTCCAATTTTGATAAATTAACATGACTGTTTCTGAAATAATCTAATATCAGTTAATGAGAAAAAACATCTTTTTAATACTATACAAAAATTTAATTTCGACTTTAAATTGCTAAAATAAAAATAATTATATTAATTTTATTTAGAAAAATTACTATATTTATTAAAATTATTATGAATTAGTTTAATTATACATTTGCTATTATTTAGGTATCGTATTAATTCTATTAGAAGTACAAAAATATATGTACTCTCCAAATGTGATTATCTAGGTGTGTATGTAATGAATACCCCATATTCGTTCTCTAGATTTAGTAAAAACTTTATTATTTTTTTCATATAAAAGGAAAAAAAAAAAAAAAAATGCATAATGTGATTTTCGTTTCGCATATCTATTGATGTATTTACGAATGTTATGTGAGACCATGGAATGATCATTTCAACATTTATTTGATACAAATCTAAAAAATGAAGCGATAGTCTAGATCTGATTAAATACGGATGACTTACGACAATTAGAGCACTACGCAATTACGAGAAGACGCGTTTCAAAAAGTGATTTCAGATTCTTTCAAAATTAATAACTATATTTTACTGAATTTTCTTATTTTTATTTTCTCGCAATGCGGAATTTTGTCCGCATGTGGAATTTGCTCGATAATTAGTGTATTGCTTGAGATTCTATCAAGAAAATTCTCAAGTTAAAAAAAACCTGATAAATTGGGAAAAAAATATTTAAAGAAATAAAAATGGGAGATTCAAAAAGGCGTCACACAAAAAAATAGAGCATATTAGTTCTATTATAATCCTTATTCGATGAAAAATTCCAAAATATGCCGCCCTTACACAACTGGACTGAAATTTAGAAGAGGGATTATATCCAAGATAAAAAGCAAATTTATTTTTAAAAACTATTAAAATTTACTTTTAATAAATTTTAATATATAATTAATAAAATTTAATTTTCCTCAAATTTAAAAGATATATGGAAAATATATCCTCCTTTAATAGCGATAAAAAAAGTTTTAATTTAAGTTTGAAAACCAATATTTAAGCCCAATATATCCAATAAAAGCAAATTAATAATAATAAAAAATCAGTAATATAAAAACTTGTTTTGCGATTCGAAGAACAGATTTCGCCACTAAAGGGACTCATTTCTTTACAATGCATTTAATAAAGTTTATTTTAACATTAACATAAATAAATCAAAAAGAGTAGAATTTTCAAACAATGTAAAACTATTGTTAGAAAGGATACAAAGAAAAAGGAGAAGCATTTGCAATACTAATTTTAAATTCCTTATGACGAGAGAAATGATATCTTTAAATATTCAGTAGAATTTTAATTATTTGTGTTATTCGGTCTATAACATATGGATTTATTCTATACATTTCATTATTTTACAGCATCTGAGAGATATCAAGTTAATCATAGCCTAATACCCAGTACGAATCGATTTGTTTTGACATTCCAATTAGAGTGGTGTGTTCTATCCTTTTCTTACCTCATCTTGCATACCGCATCCTGATCCTTAAGTTAATGAATTATATTTAACACTCCAAAAAGCTTGTCTAGAAATCATTCATGGGAAAATAACAATTTTTTTACATACAGAAAGGATAACGGACTAATGCTAGATATGGTATAGTAAAGATTTAATTATTTCCAAGATATAGCCGAAATATCTTGATAAAATTTATTCTACATACGAATTGATCCTCAGATACATAACATTGTCAGTGACAGCTATTCATGTTTATTTGTTTGTTTCAAGAAGCAAGTTTGCAGTATGGAGTAGATGGAGTTCAATTTGCTGAGTTCTATGATGATGGTCTTCGGAAGTTCTAGAAATTCTGGGTGAAATGTATAATTCTGATTGGCAATTATATGTAGAGAAGCCTTTAGAATAATAAATAATAAGAAACTAAGTTTCCATCTCGATTATTTTTAGTACTATTTAAAACTACGTTGCCTCGGGATAATAATGAAAACTTTGCGAGACTGCGGGCTACTTCAATCTACAACTTCCCGAAACGAAACAAACATAACTACATAGCTGTAATTGACAACATTATGTACATAAAGATCGATTATTGAGCAGAATGAATTTTATCGAGATATCTCGGTTATTTCATAGAAATTATTAAAGCTTCATGATACCTCCTCGTACATCGGTCTCTTTTGCTTTGAGGAAATTGTCCATACAAAGTATTTAATGACTTCTGTGTTAAAGAAGTTATGTGGTTTTTATTCAAATATTCCGGAAATGCAGAAACCCATCTCACTTCCCATTTTGATATCGATGTTATTCAAAATAATTCTTTTTTCGGCGTTTTAAAATTCAAAGTTGTTTTGTGCTATGCTTCATAAATATTTATTTTCCACGACAAGTAACGAAAACTGTCATCAGTCCTCTTGACAGACGCCAAGTCAGAATTCTCCGATTTGCCGAGATAAACTAAAATGTAACATACAACTCTAAAAATTCATCGATTCGTGTAGATAAAGACGGTACAATGGCTTTTAAATTCCGATTCTTTTTCAGTGTATTTCAGAAAAGGAACATTCGTGTCCTTTTTGAATGCATCTAAGTTCTTCAAAGTTAGTCGTTTCCTTTTTAAAGTATATTAGCGTTTATTGTAAATTTTAAAAATCTTTCAGTGACTATGTATTTAATAAAAATAAATAAAATAATTTTTAGTCAAGTTTTTATTTAAAGGTGGACTAAAAGGCATAAAAAAATATATATTTTTTAATTTTAAAAATAAAAATTAATTTATAAAAGCTTAAAGTACTTACCTAAGATAGCTAGGTAATTGCCAATAAAAATTAAGTGTGTGACATAGCTATACTTTGCATGAGGTCAAAAGAAAAATTAATTCCTCAAGCTTTTAAAAATTGAATACTGTTTTACATTTATAAAAAATATTTGCATGTTTTTTATTCCATCTTTAAATAAAAGCTTAATGTAATTTTTTTTTACTTATATTTATTTAATTTTTTTTTATTCTGGAAATTTAAGACTAAAAAGTAATTACAAAAGCTATGCGTGTGCAAAATTTCAACTGAATTATGCACCGTTAAGTGCAAGCCTCGGACGCCCAGGTGCTCTTAAGTCCGTAGCTCCTTGAGCATGCTATGGTATTGTATCATTATCAGAGTTACACATGTATGCAAAATCTCAGCTCGATAGGAAGTGGGTTAAAATTTAAGTACACAATTTGAATTGGCAAGACATACGAGCGTAGCAAGTTCATTAAAAGCTTGTGAAAAAGAGAAACTCATATGAGTTTTGAGCAAGAAAAACAAAACAAAAATTAAAATATATCAGGCTTATTTTGTTTCCTGTTATATTCATTACTTTGTTATTTTATTATCCTGCTTAGCTGACTCTACTAAAGGATATAGTCAAAAGCTGATTGGGGTGAGGTTTTGAAAGTCTTTCTCCAAGTTTGATTCCAGCATATGGATTTTCAATTAATGGTATACATTTTCAAATGTATTTAATCCCAGTCCATTGTGTAATAGTTACAAAAAATCATGAATTAAATGTGACTTTCCAGCTTGAAAACACTCCTTGTCTATGGTATATTTCCATGGAGTTTTTTATGTATTTGTGTCAATATTTCTCAAAAAAATATTACGAGGAAAAGTTATTTCAATCTCCTACCCAATATACCGTAGTTCGCACAGACTTAAAAAGCCACTACGTGTTTGTTGCGTATTACAAAATATAATTTCTTAACAATAAATAAATATAATAATTTGCAAATAGTGTATAATCACGATGGAATTTAAATTGGGATTTGCTATTTAATTGGTTTCACATTTTAAAAGCTATTTGTTTCAGACGCGAACCCTTTTCAATATTTTCATAATTTTTTTTATCTAATTAGAAGTATATTGTCTCCTATTAACAGTTCATTATTTTCAGATTCAATAACAAGGAATTAAAAAAGAATTTCATGTGTATGAATTAAGACAATAATTTCATTCAAATTCTAATAAATTCCCACCAGAAAAGATTAAAAAATTTTAACGAATAACATGTATATAAATAGACTTCTTCGATGCATTCTATTTCTTAATTATATTTTTAAGAAGATAGAATCTATATATTTACGGAAGACACAGATAATTTTTTATAAAAAAATGTCTGATACAACCAGCTTGATGACAATTAAGTTACTGTTGAGAGATCCATGAAAATGTGTTATTTAAAAAAAATCTTATTGGAAGGAGAAAAAAATTGTGTGAGAGAAATAACTGCAATATCTCTGTTCTAATTTAATTAATTCCACTCTTCTTGGTTCTAGCTTTAACAAATACAGTTATTTTTTTAGCGTGCTTTCGGAATAAAGATTGCACCAGCGTAACATTATATGTTATTGATGACTGATCTTGTAATTTGAACTATGAAACAGATAACCAAAAAAACAACGCGAGTGGGTATCGTACTCACAAAACTGAATTCCATACATCTCGAGTACTAAGAAGTCCGTTTGTACCGACTATTAACTAGCATTAACTATTCTGCACAACAGCATATCTAAAGCTAGCCTTGAGCCTGATATCAACTCATGCTTCTGAACATATCACATTAGGTTTAGTTTAATTTTTATTAACGTCGCACTATAAGCGACACGAGGGCTATTGGCGACGGACCTCATAATTTTGAACCACGGTCAAGTGACGAGGATGACACCTGAGCTGGCACCCCCCTCTCCTAACATCCACACCACGCCAACGGGAGGACTTTGGGCCTCGACAGATTTAACGTGCATCAGCCCAAGCTACACGGCGGGTCTTTGGTGGCCAAGGATCGAACCCGCGACTGAACGAAAACCGCCGATCGCTAGTCCACGACCTTGACCACTAGGCTACCGCGGCCCACCTTATCACATTAGGATGAAGAGAGATGCAGACAATACGGCAGAGGTGGTCATTGCGCGACTGTTCTGTTAATAAAATATATATGTGAGGTATAGTGAACTAATATTACCGAAATATTACCAATGTCCGAAAATATGTAAATTCTTTCTTTTTTCAAAGTTATTAGTAAACTTAAACTGATCAATATCCAAACGTAATTATTTTATTTCATTTCTTGTTAAGTAAAAAACTTAATAGAGTTATTCAAAAACATAAAAAAAAAATTTCACTATTCCTATGAAATAATTGTGTAAAGAAAATCTTTAAATGTCAGATTTTCTTGAGGATACTATGTAAACCATCTTAGCGGTTATATAGCGACCGAAAGTTTGGTTGATAACTTGTTAGGGCAGAGTTGGCACAAACTCAATTAAATATTGATCAGTTAAAACAAAACATTTTAAGATTTTAATTTGAGGACGAAAATTTACTGTGGGGAAATTTTGGGAAGAAAAACTGAAAGCATCTCCTCTTATGATTTAATTTTACTGGCCCTCACAAAGCGTATCCATGAACATGTAATCGATAAGCTATATTTGGGGTAAAGTAAAAGAAAAAAATACAATTTTTAAGGGGAAAGGGTGGAATGAACAGCTTGTAATATGCCTCACTGTAACAGTTATTATGGGCGTTGATAAGGAAATAATCACATGATCGAGAAAAAAAACTGTCATAGGGGAAAATTCAAAAAAATCACATTCCTCGGGGGGGGGGGGGGTTGAAACGCAATCCATGGAAAAATTTTGCAATTTCTATATGTTAATACTGAATAAGCGACTCTTTTAAATATTTTCTATTGAAATGGAGTTTCCAAAGACAGTGCAGCCGATCATCTTTGTAATATATCATATCAATTTCCAAACTTCCTCTCTGTCAACGTTACACTTCTTCACTTCTACACGAAATATTTGATTCAGCACTTGATATCTCTTGTTGTGAATGAATAATAGGAGCTATATGCGTAGAATCATTGAATCCATCTAAATTGCGCAAAACATATCTGATAGGATCCAGTGATCATGACACTGTGCTTGCTTGAGTCTGTGATGGTTTCATCCAATTGATTTACGAGGAATCTTCTAGCTGTGAGTCTCTCTCGGTTTCTAACAAGTGCTCCCACACTGTATGGTGAACTTTGATTGAAATGAGTTGATTGTTTATTAATGTCTCATTTATTGGAAACACAAGAATCATTTTGATCAACCTCGTAATTTTGAACCAAGGTTTAATGAAGAGAGACGACACTTGAACTAGCGTCCCCTTTCTAGACTTCCACACGATCCCAATATGAGGGCTTTGAATTCCGACAGATTTATAATGCCTCACCCTGCAACCAAACAGGTCTTTAGTAGCTATTTCGACTACATTAATACTCGTCATGAGCTCGTGACCATGATGGCTCAGCTATCCCGGTCTCAGTGGAATTGAGACTTGACTCCGTGGATCTCCCGTATTCAACTCCGGGCCAACGATGTAATAATCTACTCAGGTTAAATTCGGCTACTTTTTAAATGAAAATATATATATATATATAATTTCTTTTGAATTAAAAGATTCTTGATTTAATTTGGCAATTCATCAAATTTTATAAATTTAAAATTCGTTTCTTCTACAAGGAATTCATTGAATACTTGGAAAATTCTATTGTATATGCGTGGGTTGCATTTTAATGTAATTTGGAATTGGTCAACAATAATTTAGGAAACTAGATTGACTGAGTGATTGTTTATTAACGTTGAGTTAGTAATAAGAGGGCTATTTGCGACGGACATCGTAATTTTGAGCCTCGGTCAAGTGACGAAGACGACATCTGAGCTGGCTTCTGCTTCTCTAAACTTCCACACCGACAGGAGGATTTGTGGCATCGACAGATTTATCATACATCAACCTCCACTATACGATGGGTCTTAAATGGTTTCAAGGCTCAAACCGGGACGTCCGCCACAAGTTCGCGATTATGACCACTGGGCTATTACGGCCACTTAGTAAGCTGAAGGAAACTATATTAATTTTTTTCTCTTTTATATTGAAAAAAAATTATACACAAATATTACTCATAAACTAAATCTAGATAAGGGGTAAAGATAAAAAATGTCAACAAAAATAATAATTAAGATGCTTTCAAAAATTTTGTTTTAAAATTTATCTAAAATACTTTAGGTTTCCCTTAAAATGCATTATATATAGTTTTAATAATGTATTAATAGCAGCTAAGTTAGTAAAGTAAAAGTAGAACATTAAATTAGTAAAGTTTTTCTTTTATTTTGTAATGAAACTAAGTGTTTATATGAAGTTAATAGACACAGGATTGACAAGAAGAAAAGTGAGAGAGAGAATTACATTTAAATCAATTAATTATTCAAAAAGAATATTTTTTGTGTATCGAAATTCTTAACATGACCGAAAAAAAGTATTCAAAATATAAAAAAAATCGCAAAATGTCTTTAAAATCCTAAAAGTAACCTAAAAAATGAAATGATTAAATAAATGGCTTAATACATATACATTCTTGAATCTGAAAGTCATTATCAAGATTTACTATTCTATTCCTTAAAAAAATTTATAACATATTAACTAAAACACGACATGAAATTTCGGATATATATATCAGATAAGAAATCTTGATTTTGTATAAAAACGGAGTTTTGAAAATAATTTAACCAAATATCGCTTTATATACTATATACGGCGATGAAAATGTAAAAGGATGCTTATACTTATATATTAAACAGTTTTCACGATTATATATTAGATGCATTTTGATTGGGCGGCTTTTTGTGAATTGTGCCCTTTTTAAACGGCACGCTGCGCCTCATTTATTGCCTAATTATCCGTTGTGCTTCTAAAATGAGTACCTTATTATCTAGTTCACAAGTTATATGAAAAGTATAATTTTTCGCTTAAGAGATTGTAGTAATGTTTCTGAAATAATATATTTCGCGATGGTTCAATTCTCTTTTGCTACTTCTTATTAATTCTTTTTTAAATGAAGAAGTTTATATGGATCTGGTGTAGACAGACAATCAATCTTTTTTTTAATTTTATTTATTCTTATTCATTTTTTCAAACTGTTTTGTCTTCCAATATATGCATATTATTGATTTCGGCTCGCATATTAGCAATTTTCGCAATCATAGATCAGGCAAAAAACTACCCAAAAAACAGCATTTTTTAAAATAAACATTGTCACAGAAATTAGGCAATATAGGATCAAATCAAGATTTATCTAGATATCGATATCCCTTGACACAGTTAATGTTATAAGAAAAGCTGAATCTAATTTTATTTTTAATGCAGTGTAGAAAGCATCTAATCCAAGAAACAATAAAGCGGTTTTAAGTACCTTCTTTTCTGATGGATACAGAGGGAAACAGGAAACTTATATTATTTCCCATGAGAGTTAGAAAGAACTGACTACAAAATATTTAATGGAGGAAAATTTACAGAAACATACATTTCAATCCGATTTTCGGAAGATTCTACGATTCTCAAGGATAAGCTGTTTCATTCATTTCTTAATTTTCTAAACATTTTCTTAGAAAGTAAAATGAATACCCATATACAATTCCAAATAAATAAAATAAAACACTTTAAGGAATTTTTTTATGTTTAAGTGAAACTTGAGAATGTACTTAATGACGAAATAATGATTTTGATGAAAGTAATTGATTTCTGAAACAAAAAAGTACTGATTTTAAGAAACTAGATGTGATCTAAAGATAAATTTAGAGAATCGTCTAGTACCGGGAGAGACTATAGTCGTGAACTTATTATTATCGAAGTTTGAATGAATCGAGTTATGGGTTCAATTCCTGATTTCTTCAAAGCCTGTTGAAAAGAATAATGGGATCTGTTTGCAAGTGAACTTCAACTGAAACTCACATTTCTCATGTGGCGTGATGTGATAGTTAGGAAAGGGAGGAAACAGTTCAGATCCCACCACCACACCATTTAAATGTAGCTACCAATAGCCTTCGAGCAGTTTCTAATGGGGTGTTAATTATCAATTAATCAAAAAATTCAAACTATCCGGTGTATACTGCAAAGTTCGTTTATTACAATTTTCTATAAGTCGTTGTACGCTATTATTTTATTATTACAGTAGGGTCTCTTTAAGTTGGATTCCCTTATTACAAATCACCTGATAATCCAGATAAGTCTGCACATTTTTTTTAAAATACGAGAAGCGATTTTCAAATTTCCATAACATTTATTTGTTTCATCAACGTTTCTGAAAAATTATTTTCTTTACTGAAATCAACTAACAACTATGAGAGTATTAAAATAAAGAGGGAAGGGAGACTTTTCAAATATTCTGCATAAATTTAACAAAACCTTAGTTACGCCTCTTATCATTTGTGCGAAATGGTGCTACTTTATCTTAGCGGAAAATGCAATAAAACAATTTTAAGGAACTTCTGTTATTCACAAAGTAGACGTCTCAATCATCTGTAAGCTTGAATCGTATTCAATTTTTTCAATATAACAATTATTTTCTGTAAGTATATTTTATTTTGTTTCATTGTTTCCCATTCTCCGGTTAACCCTGATTTTCGATATTCCGAATCGGGTTTATCTTCAATTAATCCGACTTAATGAGGTTTTTTTTATTGTATTATCATAATTATTCTCAGGGAATCAATTGCACAGCTTGGAACGTTCCTTCAGGTCCTCGGGAAAACTCTCTGGCAGGGAGATATCTTTTAACCAATTGTATTAAGCAATATTATGTAACCACCAAGGAGTCAATTATGATCAGTTACGATCACTGGATACCATCACATATCCTGTGCATTTTTAGCCTAGAAAATGATGTTTGGTATAAATTAGAAATGAGTAAATGAAATAATCCGTAATTCATAGGTAATGTCGGTAATATGTAACTCTAATGTTTTCTCACCCATACACTTCTATATACAGGCTAAGATTGATAGTTTAATAACGTCGCACTTACAAGCAACGATAGGGTTATCAGCGACAGACCTCGTAATTTTGAGCCTCTGTCAAGTGACGAGGACAGCCCCTTAATTGACACCTCCCTCTCCAAATTTTTACGCCACTCCATGAGAGGACTTGAAGCGGCGCCAGATTTAACATGCATCAGCCCCACTACACGGTGGGTATATACATGATAGTAGTTGCTTTTTGAATATGATGTAGTAATATAAGCCGTTTGTTGCATCCCTTTCAAAATAATACTAGATTAAGTTAAAAAAGTTGAAGCATTTTTTTTACTTTAAATACAATTTTAAAAACTATTTAACATCTATAGATTGTATTACGGTTATATATAGGATTATTAACTGTCAGACTTTTGTCGTGCATGTACTTTTTTTTAGTTAATATCGAAATTCTTAATTAATATAGATATCCTTTTAAGCGTGTTGGGCGAAGAATTGTAAATGTAACGAGAGTAATTTTATTGACAATTTGCTACTTTGAATACTATTAAATGTGTTAATCAAATTTGACCTGTATTTTAATAATTTTTTTTAATTCTTTTTTATATTTTTAACAGAATTGTAATAACTTCTAACACTGATTTCCGTATATGTTACTTGATTGTTATAAGAATGATTTCACAATAATATTTTCAAAACAAATATATTTATTGCCCTGTTTTTCTCTTATAAATGAATATTTTGATGCAGTATCAGGCATTTAAAAATCCACAATTAGTAACCTTAACTATGACATATTATCCTGTGTATTTTGCATCGCTTACATGTGAACTCTTGTCCTTTTCCGTGACAACTTCCTTCGTGTTATTTACTAGCCCAATTCTGACTCACGAATACTGCATACTTTCTGTTTCTTGCACACTATAACGTTAACATAAAATGCTTCGCATATGTCTATTAAGTCTCGGCTCTTTCTAATTCAAAGAATTATATTGAAAACTGATAATGGATTTCCGTAATGACGATGGACCAAACAATTTTAGAACTTTCGACTTACAAAGTGGTTATAAAAGTTTTTTTTTCCTTGACAACATTTGTGAGCATGTGAAGAGAAATATTTTTATTCACAAGCTGTCTTCTAAAAATGAATTGTTCGAGTTTTGAGGGGTTAATTGATTGATTGTACATTAACGTCATACTGAAATGTAAAACGAGGGCTATTGGCGATGGACCGTAATTATGAGTCTTGGTCAAGTGACAATGAAAACATCCAAGCTTAAACCTCCCTCTTTAAACTCCCACACCATGGCAACGAGAGGACTTGGGACCTGGACAGATTTAAAATTGCATCAGCCCCACTACAAGACGGGTCTTTAGTGGCATCAGGACTAAAATCCCCGATTTGACGGAAAGAATGTCGGGCACGAGTTCGCGACCATGACCACTAGGCTACCGAGGCCACAAGTTTTGTGCAGAGGATGATTGAATTTTTTAAACGTAAGCAAAAACATCCGCATAGCATGAAATAAATGGGAAAGTGTTTTTACTACGTATTTCAAATCTTGTTTTTTCTAAATTTGTTTTTATTTAGCTTTTACTACATATTTCATTCTTCCTATTTATTTTCTGTTTCATTCTTCTTATTATTTTGTTAAGGTTCTGTCTCTCTTTGAGTGTATATATATATATATATAAACTGTTGCATTTATTGGAATGCAATAGAGTGCAACCAAAAGAGTAAAATAATAAATAAATAAAAACTGGTTTCTTTTGGAATAAAATTTTTTGCCGGATTTTCAAAAATATTTTTATGTCGATTTTAACAATCGCTAGTGCGTTTCAGTTATTTTAAATATATATATTTAAAAAAAATTCTAAGATTGAAGGGAAAAAATTAATTTTCACAGAAGTATTCATGTTTTTTTTACCCTTTCGAATACGTTTTGTTGCATTCAAATTAATACTGTAGATTTGAGGAGGAAAATATAAATTCTATAGGAGTAATATTATGTTTATGAATACACAAAATGACGGGTAGCTAGTACCGTATATTCCCGAATGTAAGCCAATCCGTGAATAAGCCGAGAATGCATTTATTTCTTTTTCAAATATCTACCCAAAATTCAAATTGCATACGCAAGTTGAAATGAAAAAATGGAAAAAAATATTGAAGATGACGTAAATTTGTTTAGAAAGCATTGAAAGTGAGGATATACATCCAATCGTTCCAGAGAGTGAAAGTAAATGTGATGAATGATTCGGATTCCCCCTCCCCCCCGTATTCTGACAGGGCTTTTAAGTGTTTAAAGGTCTTTAAAGGGCTAGTAAAATGTTTAAGTCCATTTCCTATCTGTCAAATCACTATAAGAAAAGCTTGAAAATTTTCATTTATTTACTTTTACTCCTTCTTTAACGATAAAAAATTGGAAAGTCAAAAGTTAAATTTTAAACAGACACTATTTTTTACAATTTGGTTTCAATTGCTTTTATAATATGGATATTTGGTACTGATATAATTACTCAATACTTAGTTGATGAAAAGAAGAAGAGAGTTAACACAATTACTTTAAAAAGAATTTAAACCCCTATTCTGAAAATTTCATAAAATTTACAAATGTAATTAGATTTATTTTCATCCTTTGTTTAGAAAACAAAAATTAGCATTATTATGAAGTAAAAAAAAAAAGAATGTGAAATTGGGGAAAAAAAAAAAGAACCCGCCACCAGATAGATTTGTAAAACGTCATCCATCACAACATCTTACATCCATTAAAAAAAAAAAAAAAAAAAAACGCGGCCCCCCAAAAAAAAAAAAAAAAAAAAAAAGGATTTTTTTCCCCCCCTGAAGCATTTAAAACTAGAAGATCAATATTAGCAACTGAAGCTAACTTCTTTCTTACTGCAAAACACCATCGTAGTTACATATCTTGTGATTGTTATCAGAGTTAAATATACAAATAACTATTGTCAGATTCTGAAATTGTGTCAAAATTTTTTCTGGTCGTACCGAAAAGAGGCTGTTATCAACAATCCACTTCATTCTTTCGGGTGACTTTGAAAGAGTTAAAAAGCGTTCCATTTATTTGAGTATGTACTGATGGATCGAATTTTGGCAATAAAGCGTTTTTCAATTATAATTCGCTATTTGGATAAAAATCTAGGCATGTTTTATAATTTTTTTGAAATGGTATCATTTGTGAATGAAAAAGCGCTGGAATTATATCTCGAATACTAATAACAGCATCTGAAAGAAAAATATTTAATATTTTGGGAGAACTAACTGCAACACCAACTTTGGAGGCAAAAATCATAAAGGAAAAAATAACGTATTCTACCATTTATGAAATACATTGAGAAAAAGCCCCATTGGTAATGGTTGCCTGCGTATGTACTGAATAATGGTGTGCAACATGCCTTAAATGGACAGGACATAGACATTGAGTCTTTAATCTTAAGTATTTTTCGATCTACACAGTAAAAATCGAATCATTGAAAGAGTTCGGTAATTTTGTTGAAATAGAACGCAAAATGCTGCTATTTCTCTCAAAAGATGGCTAATTGTATTTTCCACAATTGAAAATATACCCAGCTCTTAGACCATATTTTTTACAAAAGAAAAAAAAATCCCCTATGTTAATTATGATTTTTTTTTTTTAAAAAAAATGATTTGTATGTTTATACATTCTATGATGTATATTTTTCTCAGCAAAATAAAAAGCACGGGAAAAGAAAATAAAAGAAAATAATAATATAAATAAATAAATAATATCTGGAAAATAGCAAAATCTGAATCTTTGTATTTGAATGAATGAACATTTTTTTCTTTTTGAGAATTTGAAATTTTTAATTGGATGTTAATGGCAAAGACATCTTCTTGAAAGGGAGGGGATATTGAACAATACTTTGCATATTAAAACGAAGGAGGACTGCTACTTAGACTCTTTATAATTTGAGCAATTACTAAATTTGAATAATTTTCAGGAAATGGAGAGCCCAATGCTGAATTTTTAACTCTTTTATCTAGTTTAAAATGGATTAAATATTTTTCTGAAAGAAACGAGACCCGATCCTAAGAATTTTTTAAAATGTTTTCTTTGCAGTTCCAGCTCATAATCTAATGTTGAGAAGATCTTTAGCATTATATAATCAATATGGACAGATGAACGGTATTGCACTACTTCAAAAATATGAACAGTAAAAATTGTAAGAATTTTACTTTAACTAAAAAAATATCTTGAAAAAAATAAGAAGAAAAGCATGAGATTTTGTTTAAAATGAAGAGCAAAACAAAAAGGTTTTGTATGTATATTAAGTTTTTGGGTGCACTGCTTGAAAACATTTTATAATAATATTTCGCACATTCAAAAAGTGGAGGACAAAGATTTTTCTTCTCTTGCGTCATCAGATTAGAGGATTCCTGGAATTCTATTCCTTTTAATGAAATCTAATTAACCTGTAATACATGTGTAACTATTGACTTTTCTTTTGATTAAATTCTAGAATGAGATCTTCTGGAATAGAGAGTGGCCGCGGACTCGCGGACGGCGGTTTTCGTCGAGTCAGGGGTTCGAGCCATGATGCCACAAAAGACCCATCGTGTACCCGGACTGATGCACTTTAAATCTGTCGAGGTTCAAAGTCCTCCCGTGGCGGGGTGTGGAAGTTAGGAGAGGGAAGTGCTAGCTCAGGTATCGTCCTCGCCACTTGGTCTAGGCTCTAAATTATGAGGTGTGTCGCCAATATAAATTATCGTCTGTTGCTTTCAGTGCGACGTTAATGAAACCAAACAATCTGGAATATAGATTTTAGCAACACAGGCATTAATAACTGACTAAACATGAATTTTGTGTAATACCTTGCGTTTTTAAATTTCGAACTGCAATTTTGATTTCATCACATAACCTTCATACAACTCTAATAATATTTTATCTCTTCACCGGCTCTAAATTCAATAACTTGTTCATGAATTAACAAAATATAATTTAATTTGAAGTTTTTATATCCTCATAATAGTTTCCTTTCATTCAATTCTTATGAAGCTACTGCAATGCTTACTACACCTACGAGTAATGTTTCTTGGTACACAATAAAGTCTAGCTAAGATTTCGTTTTTGTTTATAATACTTTGTAATATAATACTTTTGCAGCTTTTCCAAAACTCCATGAATATTTTAGGCACCCCTGAATATTTTTCTAACTCTAGTTGTGGAAGTTTTGTAGAGGTTTCAGCATTTAGCAATATTTAACCCTGCGCTACTCAATATTTCTAATACGAGCTTCGTCTCCTTTCTCTAATAATGGATTAATTCCTTTCATCACTTGAGAGCATTTTTCTTGATATTCCTTTGAAGTAACTAACATTCGCTTCTAAAAACTATATTCCAATTAAAGAATGAACAGTCTTATCCAAATTTTTAAGGTACTTTTGTTTTCGAATGTTAATTCATGTTGTTTGCATAATTCATCCTTGTCTTTCTTTACTTTATTTTTCTCGACCCTTTTCAACAGCTTAAAAACTGTTGCTCTCAAAGAGTTTCGCTTCCTTTTTAATCTATTTAATTGTCCAGACATTTCGTCAGTATCAAAATGTTCCCAAGACTACAATTAGTAAATCAATGAAATCTTATACTATTAAATTTAAATGAAATATTTCATGTTCTTACCTTAATTTTTTGGGTACGGTCTAAATACTTTCGATTCAATATTTTCTAAAGATATCTGGTGCGGACCTCAGTTGGATAATTAATAAGTGGATTGTAGTATTTTTAAATAACTTTTACCGCGAATACGTAGCAGCAAAGGCCGCTCGAACGAGAATACAAAAAGTGTAAATACTTTCAGTCCTAACCTAATTCCTTTGATCCTGAGATTTCCTGTTGGAGGTGGTGCTCGTTAAGATCCCACTCCAATGGGAGTAGAAAAAAAAAAGCCTTGCACGATCATCTTATATAACGTTCGTACAGATGAAAAAGGGCGAAGGAGACGCTCGAGCGCGGGAACGGTATCCATTGCTTCATTATAAATTACTTATATGTTGAAATTCGTGGCACTTCTCTTTCAAATAATCATAACTTTAAACATATTACTAGCATTTAATGCCCACTTTAAATTTTGAAATATTCAATTTTGATTTTTAAAACTGATAACTGGCGACCCCCTCCCCCTTGGGGGTCGCGACCCACCGGTTGGGAACCAATGATCTAAGGTATGATATTATTTCTAGAATGTGTTTTCATACTTTTCTGTTAGCCGAGGGCAAATTTCGCCAACTTCAGGTTTATCGTTTCGATGATGACTCAACTAACCAGTAAAGATGCATTATCGAAAATAAAACAGCTGATTTTCATAAAAAGAATGATATTTTCATTCAGTATTATTTTTCCTCATCAATTTTAGATAAATAAATTAAAGGTATAAAAACGTTTTATATTTGGCAGTTTATTACTTGTACGTGCTTAACAGGAAAGTACCTACGTTTTTTTTAGAACCAGTGGATCTGTAAATAAACTGACTCCCACAATTTTGGCTACAAAAAGTTCCGAAATTCTTGGCTCATAAAGAGAAATATATGGTAATTCATCTATACAAATCGATCGAAATCTTTCGAGTGAGTGAATGTAAAGTTTATTGGAGCAAGAGCCATATGTGGCTATGCTGCACCAAACAAGATGTAATTGTGGTCTAGACGAGAAAAAATAAGAAAAAAGACAAAAATTGATTGAAAAGAATGAGGGTCGAAAATAAAGAAGGATCGCTAGGGTGACCCGGGGATGCGTTACCCGTGTTTACCAAAGACAATAAATCCCATAGGAAAGAAAAAGGTCACTAAGATGCCTCAGAGTCATGATGCCCGTACTTATCTGAAGAAGGCAAATCCCTGAGGTCCCCTGATATAATCCCCAGGAGCAGGGTGCCTGGCTATACCCCCAGACGCTGGGTACCCATTTTAGTCGCCTCTTACAATATGCATGAGCTACAGTGGGACTATTCTGTCATTCCCGGTCACCACATCGAAATATTTCGAATTTTCTGTTTTATGTATCAAAAACTCTCATTACTTAACAAATATTAATGCCGAAAGAGGATGCTGTACGTATTTTTCATTCGTGTTAAGTGTTGTGTGTCTTTTGTGATATTTCAATTTTTTTTTTTTTTTTTTACTATGTTAGGCTTACCTTTCCTCGATCTGCTGCGAAAATATTCAGTAGAGGTTGCCCTATAAAATGATCACGTAATGCTGGGCTCTATCGCGATTTTCCATTAAACTAACTCTTTTCGGGTTTTTTTCTGATTGTTTTTGAAATCAAAATCCCACCTAATGAAATGAAACACGATCTACGTAGATTAAAATGAAATTGGGAAGTGTAATGAATAGATTTGATTAGATGTAGATGTAAGCTGCGAAGAATTAAATAATGAGATTGGAAATTAAGTGTTGATAGTGAATCTGAGTGACGCATTTGAGCAAGTTTGTTGTAGTCTAGAGGGATCTTAGAAGGGATTAAAAAGTAGTTCAGGAATCGAACCTCTAGTTTCTACTCACTCGAGCGAGAATAAATTGGTAAGCCATAAATTAATTTAATATTTCCAACAATAACTCATGCGCGTTTGGGTAAAGTGGCCATAGAGAGTATAAGTAGTCATGAGAATTTAAATATTCTCGACATGAATAAAAATTAATTAATTTGGTTCACCTGCCTTTTTCTTCGTTTGACTGTGTAATTTAGTGATTATATATTATAAGACTTATAATGGAAAATGAAGCCATTAACAACCAGCTGGCATTTCAACCAGAACTAAACAGAGAAGAGATTCTCATTTAATAGGCTTGGAGATCATCGTGGAGAAATATTTAGATGCGGAGAGATTAATCGATTGCCAATGATCTAAGATATGTTCTCTGTAATCAAATATAAAAAAACATACTCTTGTTTTGTTGAAGCGGTCGATGGTTTCTACAAACATCGTCATTTTAAAAACATTATTAGCTAAATACTAAAGCAATATGTTTTTATTATAATAGTCTTTGAAACTCTGAAAAATTTTCTTAATCACCTTTATCTCACTTCAAAATGATGTCATTAATGAAAAAAATTTAATATTTACATGACTTATTTTTCTAATTGCGCTCCGAAATCAAAACTGTTCCATGAATCTTTCTATACAATTTTCCCTTCCCCCCCAACAGATTTGTCTTTTAAATTAATTTCAATCTCTGGCGCTGTTTTGTTGTGTTGTGACTTGTTCCGCGTAGTCTAGTTTTAGGTTAGACCAAGAAATAATACACGAGATGAGAGGTAAAACAGTTATATCTTCATTATCAAGTTCCTTACAATTTAAAAGATGCTTTGGAGATATCTGAGGAATATTACTATTAGAGCAGATCGGATAGGCTTTCTGCCTCTTGTAAAAGTGAGATTCCTAGCGTGTTCACTAGCAAGTCTACAGATGTTGGTTTGGACGCTTCTGTCTCCCTTAAGGCTCCCGTCTACCCGCCATTTTGATTTCGCGGACGTAATGTTAATCCTATGGAATTTCGACTTTAACTATCACATCTTTATTATTTGATCTATTTGAATGCAATAAAGTGCATCTGAAAGAACAAAAAATAATGAAGGCTTCTGTGGAATTACTTTTGCCCTCCGATTCTTAAAAATATTTAAAAATATTTTTTAAAGACCGGAAAACTTGCAAACGGATCATTAAAAAATGAGTACAAATATTTTTCAAAATCGGAGGAAAAAAGTAATTCCGCAGAAGCATTCATTATTTTTTGCTATTTCAAATGCACTTTATTGCATTCAAATAGATCAAATAATAAAGATTTGATAGTTAAAATCGAAATTCCATAGGATTAACAACAAGCTGACGAAATCAAAATGGCGGGTAGACGGGAGCCTTGATAGTAAGGGCATCACCAAAAGTTTACCTGTTACAGCATGAGCGAATTGGAGAGGTTTTCTATGATTGCTGGTTAAACTAGAACTTTTGATTGCGTTATTAAAATTAATCGTAATTAAATGAAACTAATAAAAAAATAACCGATTGCGACTGTCTGTGAATCATGTTTTAAAAAACACAGTTATTCAATTTTAATTTTATATAATAAACAGATTTTTTGCAAAAGCATCACCCTGAAAGAAAAGTAAAATACTTGAGATTTCGAATGGAACAATCCGTTTTTTTAAAGCGATTTGATGCAAAATATAACTCGCCACCCCAATCCGTTACCATAATATCAAACAAACTATTTTTTTTTTCTCTTCCTTACTTTGCTACGAATTTAGGAAAACTTTACTTGAGCAGGAAATAAAAAGGCAGTCTTGTCTTTAAAAACAAAATTCCGTTCAAAAGTTGATATCATCACTTCGGTTTTATCTGGCATCTTAATGTCATGGAGAGCAACGAACCGGGGGCATTATTTCCGGAATAAAGACAACGAATGTCAACATCTCTTTTTCTCTAGCAGGTGCAACAACTTCCGTAGACTACGAGCGAAAGAGATGTGTATATACGTTTGGAATTTGTGGTTAACTTTTGTGGATTCGGTATGTATATATGTAAGATAATATCAAGATGAAATACAAATAGAAGTTGCTTTCACAGTTTTCTAACTGATATACACTCAAACTTGCTTTTGTGCGGGGAATAGGGACCACATTAAAGAAAAACACACAAAAATATTCTGAAATTTCATAATCAGCTATAAAATATATTATTTGCAACATATTTAAAGGAAAAAAAAGTGCAGTAAATACAGGGATTCCAACATCAAAAAAGTTCCGTACAGAAAATAAAACTCAAAACCTCACGATATAACCAACATCTGGTTTTCCAAATAGCGCAAAATTAATTTACGCACGGGAACATTTTTCAATGTTTTATTAGCTTACACATTCAATATCACAAACACGAAAATTTCAAAAAAAAAGAAAAACGTTTATGGATTTTTTCGTAGTTAAGAACACAGATTTTCTTGTAGAGAACTGTTCAAAATCCCTTTCGCGTCACTCTAAGATTTTGGTGACACTTTGAATATCTTCTTGGTAATAAATGTTGTCGGTGGTCAGTTTTGTTAACAACGGTTGCTTGGTTGGGCATTTGCATATGTCAAGATAACCAGCTATACAAGATCGAAACTCATTCCTGAATTCAAAAGTTCTTTCAGAATCGGTATCGATAGTAAGAAAATTTCATATAAGTCCCCAAAATGTTAATTGAAGGGGGAAACGAGGTAGAAGCCAACTACACTCTGTAACGGGAAAAAAAAAAAAAAAAAAAAAAAACGACGCACCAAGAAGGAGTTAATGAAATTTCGTATGCAAAGACATTTGGACCGAAAATGCAAATGATTAAAATTTGGTGTCCAGTGAATGAATAGCGAGAGCTACAGCGCATCGGAACTGCGCTCAGCAGGTGTATATAAGAAGCAATTCTCAATCTGATGGTGAAATATTCTGTTGCATTTCGATTTAGAATATCTTTCAACGACTGAAAAAATGCCTCGCCGCAGGATTCGAGCTCATTACGAGCAACTGTCAGAGTTTGAAAGAGGTCGTATCATTCGATTGAAAGAGGCAGGTTGGGGAAATCGCAGAATCGCTCATCATATGGATGGAAGAGATACAGCAATTGGAAGAGGCTGGCAAGAATGGATGGACAATGGCAGATTTCAGCGTCATGAGGGTATCGGTCGACCTACGCCACAGCACATCGGGAGGACAGAGTGTTTGTCAGATCAGCTGTCACAGCTCCAGTTTCATCATTATCAACTTTCAGACGTGCGACACGCACATGAGTGTCCACCATGACCATTCACAGACGCTGATAGAGCGAAATCTACGCTCGTACCGACCGCTACACCACCTGCCTGCACACTGTAGAGTCAGATTACAGTGGTGCTTGACTCGATCAGGTTGGAATAATGCTGATAGGGGACGTATTGTGTTTAGCGACGAATCCCGCTTCCAACTGTGTCCTGACGATCATCGAAGACGTGTCTGGAGAGGCACAGGGCAGCACGTGCCGATCCTGCTTTCACTATTGCTTGCCACACAGGCCCTCAACCTGAAGTTATGGTCTAGGGTGCCATTTTCATTGATAGCCGGACTCCTTTGGTCGTCATTTGAGGCACACTTACAGCACAGCAGTTCGTCGACGACATTCTGAGACCTGTTTTGCTATCTTTCCTTTTGCAGTACCTGGCATTATTTTTCAGCAAGATAATTCCAGACCACATACGGTACGGTGTTGCTATGAACTGTCTTACAGCTTGTCAAACACTTCCTTGGCCAGCCAGATTTCTCTCCAATTGAGCATGTCTGGGATATGATGGGAAGACCACTGCATTTATCAGGGAATGTTGATGACCTCGCCCGACAATTGGAGCAAATTTGGAAGAAATACCACAGCAGGTCATCAAGGAGCTTTATCACTCTATGCCACGTCGTGTGGCAGCTTGCATTCAGGCTAGAGGTGGGTCAACACCTTATTGAGCTCGTTACTTTGTAACTATGTAACTCTGAAATAAATCATTCAATTTTTCTGAAATTTTAATCATTTTCTATTCTGTACATAATTTTCCTATCCGCCAATTTTTGTCTCCATGGGACAACTCCTTCCTGATACGGTTTTTTTTTTTTTTTTTGTTATAGAGTGTATGATGTAGTAAAATTAATGACGCAATATGAACGTATTTTGCGTAGCGTAATGATGAAATATTCATTAGGCCATCAGTTGCTTTCTCTTTAAATTACTTTTCAATCATATTGTGTATTTAGGATGGATTTTTTTATATACCGCATAAAAAGATTGCGCTTAAAAAATTGCCCAAAAAAGGAATACATAAAAATAGATTTGACTCTACTCCATTTTAGTGATTGAATAATAAGATTTATTCTGAACCAATATTATTAATTAACTTTTATGCATTTATTAATAAATGAGTCATTTTATCTTTCATTTGGATTGAATCACTATATGAACACAAAATCAGAAATAGCTGATGAGAAGAATAAAAACAACTGAATTATATTTAAATGAATATCTGAGTTGTTTGTGAGCTGATAAATGACACTTAATTAGGATTTTCTATCCATTTGAAGCTTTATGCACAATTACTTAGAATGAACACATGCGCTAACGAATCTAGAATATCTGAATCAATGATTGTATGCTACTTAGACCTGATATGTTTAATACCGAGGAGAATAATCTTTTTCAGCGTTTGACCGAATGAAAAAAGCCACAAGCATTACAAATTATTGAGCATGTGTATTTAAAAGAATATTCTTACTTTTTTTTTTTTTTTTTTTTAAAATATAGTGATTAATAGTTGATTTGCCATTATAACATGAGACTAAGAAACACTATAAGGGATGTTA
>BMAW01098609.1:0-15460 GCA_019974015.1 Nephila pilipes | reverse complement strand
ACATGTAACAGAAACTCGAAATTTTCGAATGACAACGCATAATTTTTTCCGTCTCAAAAATGTTCAGGGCATGCGAAATCCTTTAAATAGCTTTGGAACGGAACTTAAGTTTCCAAAAACGGGCGTGTTATACACATACAAAAAATAGTTTTGAAAAAATTACTATCAAAACACCGGCAGAACGCTAGACTCGAGACCGAAAGTGTGGGGTTTGAGGTTAGCTTGGCAAAAGAGAGCTATGGGTGTCTGTGTATGTAAATCCGTCGTGGGTGCAATGTCCTGCAAGTTCTTGCGCAAATTACATCTCTGGTAGTACCAAAGCCATCTAGTGGAGCCATCACGCCAGTGAAGGATCAAATTTGTGATGGCATGTGTCCGTACCACCCTTAGAGGTGAGTTTCGGACCGTAGGCTAAAGCCCTCTGCGTAATTCTAATTCAACGCTATACCAGCCTATAAAACAATTTATGAGCGTATGCAGAAAATTTGCATATGACAGAGGTGGGTATGCTAATTCTTCAGTTGTAGGCTCGCACATGCCGAAAAAATTATTCTGCCTAAGACAGTTCGTTGTGAATTGGTAAAACTGTATTATCAAAATGGGATGAATGCTGCCTAAGCCTTACGTGTTTATTCCCGAAATCATCTCCAAATGACATGGCCCATATATTCCACAAGGTATGTGTGATTTAGTAAACAAATTCTAAGAGATACGGGTTGCACCTGTGATAAATCGCGAACCGGATGGCCAACTGATAAACCGGATGGCATTACACAGTGATTTCAGGACAAATGCAAAGCACAAAAGGCACATCTCGTGTATTGGATATACCGAAAACAAAGGTCCTAAAGTTTTTGCTTTCTGTACTTCGCATGTTTCCATACTGGTACCAGCATGTCCAGATGTTACAGCCGGCGGACCAACAATTACATACCAAATTTGCAAAAGAATTTCTAATACGATATGATACCGATAACAACTGGCAACTTCGCATACTATGGATGGACGAGGCGCATTTCAATTTAAATTCCAACGAGAATACCAAAAATTGTGTGCAATGGGCAGACATGAATCCTCACGCTGAGGCACACGTTCCTTTATTTGATGCCAAAATTAATGTGTGGTGCGACATTATAGGCACGCTGTTTTTGGCCGGTACTTCTTTGAGGTAGTGACATCAAATGGCTTTGTAACAGCCTCTAGTAATATAGCCCTGCTGTAAAATTATGTAATACCAGAATTGCTTCAGCGGAATGCACTAATGACATCGTTTGGATTCAAGATGGTGCATCTCCACAAAAAAAGAAGTCTATTCGCTGGGTCCTGGAACAGCATTTTGGTGATTGCATCATCTCACGCCAATTTCCTTTCCTGTGGCCTCCACGATCAACCGATTGACTCCTATGGATTTTTGGTTTTAGGGACATATAAAATCTCCCTAAGTTTGCATGTGAAATCCGCAAATTTTGTCTGAGTAAAAAGATTCTATAAAGCGTGAGGTTGTAAACATCCCTCATACTACGAAGCGTTCAACTTTAATGACCACTTTCTCCCGAATGCAATGCGTAATTGCCTGTGATGGCACTCATGTGGAAAATGTTAGATCTAAATCAATGTATTCTTTTGACCGATATGTGTTGTCATCAGTGATCGGTGTGTTGTCTGCAGTATTCTTCCCTTTAACCTGAAGAACTGGTTTCTTTGTGCATAACACGTCCGTTTTGAAGAATATAAGCTCCGTTCCAACCCTATTTAAGGTCTTCGTATACGCTGAATATTTTGAGACGAGAAAAAATAGGTATTGCCATTCGAAAATTTCAAGTTCTGTTACTATAACCGTAACTGTGAGTACCACTGTTATACCATTCACATAATCTGGAGCGCATATATATATATATACATCAAGACTCGAAAGGGAATCAGACTCTAAAAGGAAGATTAATCTTCATTTACGTGAGAGAACCTTATGGCTGTATGCGTGGATATATATTTAATTATAAACCTATCAATAAATTTGAGATGCAAGGTGAATTTTAACTTTTTGACGCCCTTGTAACATTGTCAGCAACATGTATGTATATATATACTGAAAATTTATAAAAGAATAATTTAAAATATTTAAAAAGACAAAAATCCAGAAAGAAATGTAACAATGAAAGAAAAATAAATGAAAATATGGAACCCAGCAAGTCAAAAAGCAATATCGGGCTGAGAACCGGTTAAGCGGGGTTAAACTAGTTTAATGGTACCAACCTTCCCGCCTTGTGACTTGGTAGGCTGAATTGGGAAATCCAAATTGCAAAAGAATTCAATGATTAAAAAATGCAAAAAAATTCAGCGATAAAAACTACAAAAATAAAATCTATAATTCTAAAAATTATCAACAAATCAAAATATAAAAATTACTTACAAAATTCAAAGAAATGAAGATTCAAATATGTGAGTAGTAAGACGGAATTTTCTTTAAGCTTCAAGATGTATATCACATACTCAAAATGAAAAAATATAACACAACATCACCATATAAATTGAAAAAAGATTTAAAGGAATATCATTGTTTTGATTGGTATTAAAATGTAAAAGAATGCAAACAATTGGTTGTAATGAGTGAGTAGCAATGGTCCAGAGTGAGTAAAATGTAAGCTGTAAATGTAAATAAATAAATTCTTCACTTTAGACCACTACAAGCTGACTTTGTGAATACTATTGTTGTGTGGTTTGAAATTGGATCACGATTCAAAGATGTTTAATATATTTGTGATGTAATAAGTATTTAAATTTATAATAATCATGATCTAAACAGTTTGAAGGAATTTTTAATGTTATTAAACTTGTTCTATTTTTATGTGTGTTATTTGTTATTACGTAATAAAAGCTGTAAAATATTCTAGTGATCTGTGTAGATTACTGTTCCAAAAGGTATTTTAATTACAGGAATTCTCTCTTTTATCAATAAATATTACTAGTATCTATTGCAACAATTTGCAAATCTAGATGTAAAAATTACTATATTTGAATTAAGATTAGTTTTATCAATTTGAGATTAGGGTAAAATAAATATTTGGTTTAAATTCCTCAGTTTTACCTAAAATAATTAAATCATCTATGTTTACTATGTAGTTTAATTTATTATTTATTCATCTATTTGTGTTTATTTTTTCCTGTATCTTATTATATCTATATAATAGGTTGTTTAATAGATGTAACTTTGCAAAAGACATGATATATTATTTACTCTTTTAAATCATGAATTAATTTTTGTTTAATGCCGTTGATTCAAAATAGTAATCTTAGTAATATCTTCCTGCCTCGAATTGATCATGAGTTTGAGTGAATAAAATCAAAAGTTATAAACACTAGTATACAATTCCTTTAATATCTTGCAGAATCTATCGATTTGGTATAAACATCTTTGAAAAATAATTGAAAGAAAACCATACTTCTAAATATTTTAACACTCAATTAACATTAAGCATTAAAGTCCCGAACTCACAAATAAGTTTAGTGGAATGATACAGAATTTGAAATTTAGGCTATTTTAAGACATAAATAAGTTATCAGGAAAAAGACGGTTTAAAAATTTCTTACATAAATTTAATTATGATAATTATTAAATTAACATGAAAATTTATTCCGTTGAGATATTGACTCTTTAAGTTGCAAATTTCATATTGAGTGGTTCTAATCATCTCCATTCTCGGTAAACGAAATTATTAAATGTGCAATGACGAAATAATGGCATAATCTTTCGTAATTTATAATTGCTAAAATAGGTGAATGTATTTCTTTTGGATTAGTTTGATAATGTATGTTACATATTCTATGCAGATGATACAAACTGTGGATAGTTGAACTTGAATGACAAACAATTAAGGATATTTTTAATCAAATTAAAAATAATATATTGGATGGAATTCTCCCTTATAATGCTACACAAGGTATGGAATATCTTTATACTTATTCATCCTAAAAAGTAAAGTTGGTAAGTTAAAAATACATTAAATATAATTTTCGTGAATAAGGTTAAAGCAAACGATTGGGTTAAAAGTGCAATTCAATTCAATAATTCGATTCAATTGCGTGGAATTCAACCCAAAGCAAAGGAACTCTAAAATTTTTCATTCAGATTATACTGTTTATAATAAAGTTTCCCCGAAGAAATTATATACTCAGAGTGAAATTTATATTATATATTTGAAATATCGCAAATGGTATTCAACTTGTAACTTCATAGAAAATATAAACGTATTTTTCTGAAAATATGGAAATTATGGAAAACGTACTAATATATAATAGCTCTTAAACATAATAAATTTGAGATATTCTTTCATAGATTTCCATTCTGCAAGGCTTCAAATCAACAAATATGTATTTCTCATTTATACTAATCATATATTACAAGTGTTGTTTATCTCCTAAATTATATTACAAGTACTATTTATCCGAAGATATAATACACACACAATTATAATTTCTATAGTTAAAATACGTTTTCTTTTTTTTTTTTATTATTTTTTATTTTTTTATTTTTAACATCATTATACTATTTCCGTTTGATTGAATTTGGAGCATTAAATTCATTATTTCATACAATACTTTCAAACAACATTTAAGTTAATTTGATAAGTTTTTGAAACGTTTTTCTTATAACTACTAATCATTTATTTTAAATAAAAACGCTAAACAAATGTAAAAAATAAAAAATAATCCGTATAACTATACATCGAAATAGATGGTGATAAATTCAGATATTCAGAAGCACCTTTCCAAAATTGATATTATTTATACTTACACAAATATGGTGAGACACCTAACACACGAAAAGAAAAACAGATTCGATAACAATCCCTTTTCAGAGGCAGCAATGATGAGTTCAAAAATATGCTTGGTCCCAAGTCTTCAATTGTTTTACTTCTGCCATGAAATAATCTAACTTCAACTTCCAATCTACATTCCTCTCAACTTCTTGTTTGAATGCCATACAACCAGCGTGCTTTAACGTAGTTGCCGCGTCTCTTTCCCACTTTATTTTTACGTAATCTTTGCTTCAAGGCCACATATAGAAGGTTGTTTTAAGAAACGCAACGGTGATACTGGATGTGACGTGGCAACGACAGACTGTCAAGGGTTATTTGATTCTCGTATCCAAATTCAATCCATCTCTAAAGACAGCTTGAAATATTCGATTTTTATCAGCATGGGTATGAAAAAAAAGCTAAGAAAAGGCGGTTGAATGTCTCCGATCTTTCCTTTTATGGTTCTTTATTTCTGTGCTTCCTTTTTCTTCTTAGAATGAAAGAATAACACAAAAAATATTGGAGGGAGAAAAGGTAAAAGTTGATTCTACACACGAGTATAAAAATATTTTAAAACTTTTCTTTAATTCTTTTTTTTTTTTTGGAAGATATCAAAATTACAGATGCACTTTGAACCTTTTGTAGTTGACAGAAGAGTAGGTCGTTTTCTTAAAACTGGACATGAAGTGTCTTCGATAGGTCGGTTCCTGTTCCAGAATATTTTTTTTTAACTAAGGTGTCACTGTAAAATGCAAGTCGTTAAAGATTTTATTAGAAGCAAGAAAGTTGCCTGACATTCTTCTACAATGTAAATACATAAATTTTCTATCGTTTTCCCTTTCTATCACTGAGATTTTGCAATCGAATTTATATCAAAAACCTATAATAATTTGTTACTTGTTTGCAAAGCAAAATTAGAGTGAAATTTTTTTGAAACTACGAATAAAAATAATTCCCTTTTGATCAATTACTGAGTTTGTCCCCTTACTGTGAAGCGCACTTTAATTGAACATTCTGCTCTTAACCCTGTTCTTTTCTTCCATTTTAAATCTTGTACGCTTTCAGCAATTGACGTGGCAAATTTACTTCTATTTTTAAATGACATTGGTTTTGCCACATATGTATAATTTCATTAAATTATATTTTGTTACCTTCCTTGAAGTACAATTTTAATTTGTATTTTAAAAAAAAATATTGTAAAATATTTATCTTGTATTTGACGCGAAATATCCGGTGAGGATTCATTGTTATAAATTGAAACCAACCAAACTTTTTAATCAAGTTTTATAATCAATATTTTTATTCAAATCAAATAACTAAAGCATCCAATCATGTTCTTTTAAATTTATATTTTTTGTAATCATTTAAATTAAATATTACTTTTCAAAGTAATGTAGTAACTCGGTCTACTCATGAAAATTCTCATAACTAGCACTAAGACTACTTTCTGGGTTTATATTACAGATTCCAACTTCTTTTTAATCAAATAAAGCATGAAAATGCGAATTAAGTAAGCCTTAGAAGTAGTGTGAATAGACATAATCAAGTCATATAAAAGCCCCAAAGAACTGAATTGAAATAATAAGATTGTATATATATATATATATATAAATTTGATTGATTTCATATTTGAAGGATGTACTCGCCTCGTAGCTCGGTAAGCTATAGTTCTCGTAGTTCGGTAATATATATTATTGTTGTTACTCACGGATAAATACTTGATACTGGTGGAGAGCATCCCCTTTTTTGCAGATTAATAAACAATATTTTTAAATATAATTGACTATTTTTAATTTATTTGACTTTGTTTGAACTGAAGTTAAAATTTACATTTTGTGATTAGAGTAAAATTTAAGATGACAGATTAGACGAGTAATATGATTAGGTCACAATGTTGCATATTTAAATGTTCCAAAAAATTATGTGAATTATTTCCATCTTAACCCTATATGGTAACTAGTGATGTAATTTTAAAGTGCTTTATTTTATGCTATCAAGGATATATTGCCTCATAAGACAGCACAGTTTTTTCATTAATAATGAAAGATTCAAAATACTGTTTTTATGAGTCCAATAAAATACTTCCATAAATGAGTATTACAGGGAACATCCAAACCAACTACTCATTGTAAGGAATTCTATTGTCTTGTATGTATTTCCACTTATTTACAAGTTAATATCATTTATAGAAAAGCAAATTTTCTTTTTCCCCATTGCTTTAATCTTGAGGGGGAAATCCCTGCTTATTTAAAATATACAGAGTCTTTAAGCTGTTCGGCATAGCAAAATTGCCAGTCTTGGACGCAGAATAGTACTTAAAGTAATTTCACAACTTCAACTACTTCCAGGATTTTTTGTATTATAACTGATTTAATAGTTCCGATTTTCGCTTTTCAATGAACAATGTGAACTTTGTAGAGGTAATCGTCTCTCTCTCTCTCTGTGTGTGTGGATGGGTGGGTGGTTGTCTTCACTCACGCTTTAATCGTCATATATTTTCAAATAGCAGAGGATAAAGGATCGTTATCAATTAAAATGAACCCAATCTTAGTATTGGACGTAATGTCTTCTTTGTAATTTCAGAATTTTGAACAGATGGTTGGAAATTCCGAATTTTTGTGAAGATACTTAGAACTCAAATAAATGTCAGAATTTCGTTAATTCCTTTACAATTTTCAATAGATGAATGTTTAACATATTTTTAATAATATTCAAGGAAGCTAGTTTATATATGTTTCATATACATATTGTGATGGTTCCCTGCTATGTAACTCTCCCTCCATCGTAAATTACAAACTTAAAGTCTCTGAGTCCGGATATATCCAATATACAAATTAAAATAGTCACATTTTACTATTCAAAACACTTATTTATTTATGTTATTAAAGAAAATGCTCTCTCTCATTTCATGGTCCCTCATTATGTTTACTAATAAGTTTTACATAAATATTAAGTATATGATTCTGCCGATACCGATACCTGCATCTGAGTATATGATTCTGCATTACGGCGAAAGTTCATTTTCCATGAGGCCGAGTCAGATATTAGCTCCAATAATATCAAATTAGACTTCACTAACATCCAAGTAATCAATTCCTACTCACTGGTGATTCCCTTCTACTAAGTTTGGCGTATCTTATATATCTATTTCTTACAATAACCTCATTACACTTCTTTAGAATAACTAATTTACATAACCACGTTTCATTTGATTCGGTCGATTACTTTTGATAATTTTAAATTATACTGAATCCCCAGGATAATTAATAAAAAAACACTAATAGCCAACCGATATAATACTACTCATATATAACTGAATGCTTTGCTATTAATTCTTATTTAAAAGCATAAAAAAATATTTCAGTATAAAGTCAGCATACAACATCAAATCCGAGAATACTTCATTCTTTGAAATCAAATATTATCTTGAAACTTTTTGATTTTATTGAGCATATTATTTTTAATTATTTTCAAAAGATTTATGAGTAAATTTGAAACTTATAGGTATGCAAAAGACCACGACACTGTAAAATAAGAAGTCAAAAACGAAAATGAAGGAGATGGTAAAATGAGTTAAAAGTTTTTTTGAGCTACAGTCCGCTTTTTTATCAAGTCCATGAGGACAAAGGACCTTTAAGGCTAAAAAAGCAAAGATATCTGAAAAGGCAAGACCTTCATTCCCTTTTCTTTATCAGTGGCGGCCCAATTTGTCTCCTGAATGTGTGTGAGCCAATAAAGCTCAACTTCAGTTTAGAGATCCTTATCTTTCTCATTCCTTATTCCTTTGGTTCTTTTTTCTTCTCTTCTACTCGAATACTACGGGAATATAACTAGGATTTGTGCACTTAAATGTATATTTCTTCATACCTGAACCCCATTTTCTTGATTCAAAGATCTTCAAGCTTACAATTCAAAAGCCTTTCAGCATGTTAGGTGATCACTTATTAATGAGACCAAATTTTTTATATATCAAAAATATATCGAATCATTTCTAATCAAAGTATCTTTTTGTTCAATATATGTACATATTTATTTACATTAAACTATTTAAATGCTTATTTATCGCATTAACCTGTTTTTATTAATTGCTGAATTAAAAAAAATGTATATTAAAATCTCTCAACTACTTTTAGTTATGTCAATACTAAACAAAAGTGCTGCGATATGTGTGTGTGTGTGTGTGTGTGTGTGTGTGTGTGTGTGTGTGCGTGTGTGTGTGTGTGTGTGTGTGTGTGTGTGTGTGTGTGTGTTATTCATATGCAAACTAATTCACTAATTTATACAAAATGTCATAATCACCTCTTATAACTTTAAAGAATCTATTTAAAACTAAAAAAATACGTGAATTAAATGTAAGAATAAGCATATCAAATTAACATAAAATAATTATCATGTTAAACAGTAGTATTTTACTGCATCAATGAAACACATAAACCATAAAATATTATATAATTGGTAAAACTAAATCGAAAATTTTAATGTTAAACCAAACTAAGCTTATTATTGTTCCATAGTAAACCAAATATCCTAAATATCATCCAAATCGGATAAAAATAAATGAAACATTAAAATTAAGGTCGAATTTGACTACTCGTCTCGTACACTTTGAGGGAAAGTGGTTTTAAACTTCTGTTTATGCTCTCACGTATAATTACAGTTAATACATTATTTAATAGTTACTCATATTTGGGACTGTGAAATAAATAGCGTCGTTTATATTATTATTATTGCACAGTCATTGAAGCTTACATTTTCTTTTTAAGAATTTCTAAGAAATGCTATTAAATCATTAGCTTAAGCTAAATTGACCCCAATAAAATTTCAAGTCACTAGAGTTCAAGGTTTCAAGTAATGAGCTTATACTTAAATTAAAGAATGAAATAATTCTCTGAGTATCATATCTAAGCATACCCAACTGGATTTATGCTTTTAATTGTAGTTGAATTTGTTTCCAGAACATAACATTTATTTCTCATTTATCTCCTTCAAAAGAGAAACAGTCAGGATAATTGTTTCTACGATAAAAAAGGTAAATAAACGTGAATTGTTTTTATTGAAAAGAAAGTGGCATTAAAATTACTGAGAAAATATACTATTAACCTATGAGTTATCTTTGTTTTTTAAAAATGTTTATGAGAATATTGCATAAGGACAAGCAAAGAAAACCCATATGTTAAGAAAGAAAATTGTAATTTGTCATTATTAAATCAGAAAAAAAAAAAAAAATTCAGATATGTATTTAACAGAATAGTGTCAAAACCACTTCTTTTTTTTATCATAGTTAATTGCGCCCAAATATAAATGAACAGAGCAATAGTTTAAAATTTTGAAATCTACGAAAATATGTTATGAGAAATAAATCGAAAATTTAATTGTATCTTCTTAAGTTACGTGAAAATAAAATTGAAAGAAATATTTCTGCTGTATTCTTTGTTTAATTTTCTATTTATGTGTAAATGAAATATATTAAATATGTAGAAAAGCTCTACATGGATCTTTATTTCTGTACATAAGCTTTTTTCTCAGTTATTTGGAAGGCTGCGTGTTTAACACATACACTTATCGGAGTATAAACATTATTGTAGTTGATAAGACTTGGCCAAGAGCTTGGCTTTATTCTTGTTAACTAGTTTTCTTTGACTCCATAAGCCCTAGTATAATGTTAGACCATTGACCTTGACTGCATATATTAGAGAATAGTATTTGTAGGATTTGGGACCAGTTGAAGATAAGGTTATGCAAGCTTATTAGAATATGTTACTCAAAACTAACTTCTTTATCGTAATTTACATTTTTGTAAGGGAATTTTTAATGATACTTCAACCACCATTATGTTTTTTAAAAAAAATATTCTAAAAGTAACAATATAACATATTTTTTGTTACTAATAATTACAATTGTGCTTCATTTCTAGTTCTTGTGCTTTTAAGAAAATAATATGTTTATATTTTAATGAATTATTCAATTACAGTTCTCCCAAGGTAAGCTAGCATATATCGGATCAGAACCCGAAAAAGCCGGATTACTAATAACACTATTAATAAAACATTTAAACATCAAAAACTACACATTATTGTCTAAAATTTAATAAAGTGCATGCAAGTAAAGAGAGTCAAGCTCACAAAATAATTAAAACTACAAAAATAGAAACCGTTTCGTATTGATAAAATACGTGATATTTTTTCCCCTGAAGAAGGCATTAAATAACGTCTGTAACCTTTGCCTGTCAATGTAGATTACTGGCAGCCCAGAAAAGAGAAATGTCGGATTGTGGAAGAAATACTGGGACCATTATGTTACCCTTATAATTTTAACCCCTTATGTTACCCTTATTATATTCGTCCACTAGCGACTAGGTGAAATAGGAAGAAGCGCTTCAGTTAAAACCAAGGACATTAAAAGTAAACATATTGTGACACTACGTCCCTTTACTTCATATGTATACTTTGGAATAATATGTGTAATTGTTTTCCGTATGTAACTTATCTCAATCAATAAAATACTGTTACATTATTGAATTAGACTTGTGAAACTAACACAAACCTTGAGGTAACTGGTTATAAATAGAAGCCTAACGGCTTTTTCTACAGTACTGGTATTTACAAATGTATGACCCTTTTATAAACTGTATGAAAACTCTAAGTAATGTAACTAATTTTCTAACAATGAAAAGATGGACGAAAAAATTTAAAAAAAAAATACAGCGTAAATAAATCAAAATTTTATTAATTAAAACAAAAATACACTAATTATGCTTATATCCATTTTAGTTATTTAGTCAATCGAGTATTTTTCCATAGAGTGAATATTTTTTGTCAATATAACATTTTTTAACAATATATTGGAAATTTCGGAGCAAGAAATATCCTTCATATTGAATTTTACGATAAGTGCTGCAGGAAGAGTATCAATATTCAATCTTGATTTTCACTTGTCCAAAAATCATTACCAATGGGGGGGGGGGGGGTTTTAAACGGCGCATTAGTTCCAGGGCAGCACAACGTAAATTCAAGAAGAATAACTAAATTTTCATATGTAATGTGTTTATTTTTTAAATGGTAAAATATTTCCACCTATCTTTTATCAATTTCAACAAGTTGATTTTCCCATTGTTGTAATTTATCGGAATTTAAATGTACATTCAGTCTTCCAGTTTCTTCAAAAAGACAATTGTCATCAATTTTAATATCGGGCATTTCTTTCGATAAAAACTCAACACAATTTTCAATATCTGCCCAATTTACTTGTGATGAAGTCAAAAAACACCATTGAAAACTTTATTTCCTGTGATATTTTTTTCAGGTGATTCTTTGACGTATTGGAAAGATGTTTGGTAAAAATACTGCTCTTCTTTGGTACATCTTTCCGTTAAGCTCTGATTTGATTCCTTTAAGCTTGACAATTTTTCTTTTATTATTAAAGAAATAAATTTTTTTTCCAAATCGTGTGATGTTTCTTCAAATTTATAATGTAGGGCAAAATCGTTCATAATGAGACTAACTTTTGTAGCTGAAACATGTTCACCTTCAATCCTTTGAATCATTTTGAAGAAAATAGAAGTCTTATTATGTACAAAGTACATTAACATCTCCAATAATTGATAATTGATAAAAGATACCAGAATTTTTGGACATTTGTCTTAAATTTAAAAATGAGCGGAGGGCTTAAATAATTGTAAAACACGCTCTGTAGCAGGTGTTAGAGCGAGCTACTTCAAAATTTTGAATATCTTAAAAGGTTTTCGTATTTAACCTTTGCATAACAGTTTTGAAGAGGCATCTCTTAATACAGAGATTTACAGATTAGTTTTAAAATATCGAAAAGGAGAACAGGAAGGAGGACACTTATAGAGGAAGGACAAAACCTACAAAAGAAGGACTGTCCTTCTTAAAGGAGACGATTAGTCACCTTAACACTAAGAAAATCACTTTTTAAGGATTTCTTCCCATTGGTATTTAAGTTTTGCACAAAAAAGGAAAAATTGCGTAGTCTTGGGTACATGAGAATCAAGAAATTATGTATTTGATAAAAGTGTGAAAATCAAAAACTTTATTCATTTGTCAAAAAAGCAAGTAAAGAAACAAAAAGCAATGTCTCACTGTTTTGAAACGTTTATGGAAATTATGATTTTTTTTTTTTTACTTTATAAGCAATGATTTAGTTTTAGGCATTTTTCCTTATAAAAATGACACCAGCCACAACAACGGTGTATTCACGTGTCATCATCAGATGATGGATGATCCAAATCATTTTTTCGTGCATGCTTATTGTTTCCGCTAGCTAATTCAAACAATTTCCTAAAGTGTTATAAAAACTGCCTTTTTGTATCATTTTTTAGGAACAGAGTTCGTTTTTATTTTTGAAAAATAGAAATAACAGAGCTTATATTTTAAAATTTTTTCTCCGAATTCGTAAGCATTTTGAAAGTTATGGCATTATTTGCAGTGATACATTTTCAAAACCATTTGCTGGCAAAATAAAGTTCTTCATTTTTTTTTGAAAGATTCGACCGATTTGTACTAAAAAAAATATTTTATTTAAACATTGAAAATAGCTTAGTGGAATTTCAATAGGTATTTGGATATATTATTTGATACACATTTTATATATATAATATTACGCACACAGTATATTTCAGTGGAGTTTTTCTCAAGTTGCACATTAACTGAAAAGTATGGTACTGTATGAACGTTGCATGCAGTATTTTAAACATATGCAAACGTGTTGCGTTTGAGGTAATGGCGCCAATATGTACACATAAGATAAAGGAAACATGGTATTTATGTTGAAAATTGGTTTTATAATACATTACACTTATAATAATTACATTTAGTTTGATTAAGGTATATTTATATAGTTAGGTTGTATTTAATTTAATATTTCATTGTTTGCTATTATTTTAATACTTAATTTAAAAATTGATTTTTATAGAAGAATCGTCTGTCTTTATTCGTTTTGTTGTTAACATTGACAACGCTTTCGTACTTTCGAATATTGTGTTTGTGAAAATAAAAATGCATTAGGAATTTGAGGAATGTATTTTCTTTTCTTGATAGCAATTGCTTTTGTGGAGCCTGGAACGTTTAATTTACGCTAATTATTATTCATTTTTAATAATTTTACTTTTTTGAGAACTTGACAAAAAAAAAGGAAGAGTAAAATGGCAGCACATGTTAAAATAAAATAAACAAAACCTTTTTGTGTGTGCGTGTTTAAAATTTCTGTTTAAAATTTTTAAAAATTCCCAGAAGTTTCAGTTCATGTCAAATCTCAACATCTTTTCTTTTAACGCTAAGTGCGTAAAAAATTAAATAAAAGATATTTAATAATTAATTACAAATGAATCAAGTCTACTTCATCCTTACTGATATAAATAATTGTCAATAATGAAGGTAAATGTAAATAAAACACATTAAATTTCTTTGAATTATGCATTTTTTGATTCTGCTGTTTAAAATTAGAGGTTCTTTTATAATTCTGTAAATGTATTATTAAGGTAATTTAATAAGTAGAACACTAAGAAGTTGAGCTTTAAAATTTTAAGCAAATGTGCGAAGCCATAGAAAAAATATCTTCATTTTGTTTTATAAAAATGAATTTTTCTTAGAATTCTGGCGCATTTTCCACAAAAACTACTTTATCCATAATGCTAATATTTCCACATTATAAAATGAGATTATTTTCTATATAGTGAGTGTAATTTTTTTCTTAACAAAGAGTCATAAAATTTAGATATAGCACAATATTTGAAAAAAAAATAAACGAAATGTAAGATTTAAGTAAGAATTTTTAAAAACTTTTCTTGAAATTAAGTTTTGAAGTTATAAATGTGTTCAATATAAAGAGCTCTATATTTATACGTACTCACCAATTTTTCTAATTTAGACATAATGTGGTTCTTAAATAATATACTAAAAGATTATACTAATTGCTCATGCATTTTTTTATTTATGTAACACATCAATCAATAACTCCCGAGACTAACATTGAAAACAACATTTTTTTTGCAAAATTTTTTTTTTATTCATCAACATAACACCTTTTGTTAATCACCTTTTAGGGTGATACAATCATTCCAATGCTTTTCCAAATCTTTTTTTTTTTTTTTTCGCAAGAAATTTTTTTTGTTGCGAGTAAATAGCGATAAACAGCTTTCTGAATCATCGACTCGTTGCTGTTTTTGTTCCATCGAAAGCAATCGCGGCACCCACTTGGAAAAAACCTTTTTTCATGCTCAATTTTTCATGAAGGATAGTAAATACACTTCCATATGATATCTGTGTCATCTCAGCAATCTCACGGAGCTTCACTTTACGATCTTTCATTATAATTTTTGTCACTTCACTCACATTTTCCGGTGTAACGGCTTCCACAGGTCTACCCGAGCGTTCCGCGTCATTTGTGTCGGTACGACCACGTTTAAACTCGGCAAACCACCGACAAATCGTTGCTTTTGATGGACAAGAGTCCGGGTAACATTTTTCAATCCATTGTTTCGCTTGCACGGTGTTTTTACCCATTAAAAAACAATGTTTTATCAGAACACGAAACTCGGTTTTTTCCATTTTTTAAACAAACTACAAAACGACTTTACTCCAACCTCGATAACTCAGCTGTTTCTGGTCCGATCGACTTAAAATTTTGACACGTTTCAAGCAAAGGTT
>BMAW01098605.1:490550-653264 GCA_019974015.1 Nephila pilipes | reverse complement strand
TGTGTGTGTGTGAGTGATGTACTCGTAGAATTTATTATGCAACGTTGTATGACACTTATTTCAAAGCCGCACGTTACTAACTGCTTAAAGTATTGTTATTAAAATATTCATTTACTAAAAATATAGATTCCGCTTCTTAAGCCGGAAACAAGTCTTTGACGTTACTGACTAATGAATTGATAATATTAGTTCAAGTGTATAATTATTTTTACTGTACCTTTTAATTATACTAAAATAAAAAAAATTATTCCCATTAAATATTTTAGACAAAATTAATGTTTAAAACACAAATGAGATAAGCGAAATTGTGTTAAGCGAAATACTTTTATTTATTGACTTTATATTCTTGGAATTCTTATTTATTCGTCAATTTTCTCCAAGTACTCACAACTTGACATTTTTAGAATTTTATCAGTATTTGAGAAGAATAAATAGTGAGCATATATTGTTACATTCAATTAAAATATTTTGATTTATTAAACTTTTCTTGCCTTCTAAACCTTTTAATATAATGCGTGTAGTTATATAATAATTCCAGTTTTTGACAATATGTGGCGCTCCACTACTGCTACTTCTGGTTCCGTCTTCGCGTTGGGTATGGCGTTCAAAACATTCTTCAAGCACGGAACAAAGTGACATCGTGTTTTCAATATTTCATTTCTAAATCTGAAATCGTAAACCATGAGCTATCTACATATTTTGAATTTCTGTTTTATAACGATCATCGTTCCATCGGTTTGCTGGACTTTCCAAACAGGTATGATTCCTTTTAAACATTTTTGTTATTGTTTTTGTGTTTTACAGTTTTATAATCATAGTTTATAAAAACTCTAAATAAACTTCATGGTTAGTTTAATAATTTATAGATAACTTTGTGTGAACAGGAAATTTAAAACATTCTTGGTTTGAAGTTCATATACATTTTTATTATGATACATTAATTCCATTTCGAAAGAGTAAACCTTTTACTAAATGGTAATATTTAAGATGAATTTATTTTACTTATCATATTCTCTTAAGCTATTTGATTCAATAAAAATACTGCACTAAATCTAAATGTCATAATATCATATAAAATGAATATTCATGTCATTGTTATTATTCTAAGAATAAGTAAATAATCTCATGCTTGTTTCTGTAGGTTCACCAAAAATTCAGAAATTTGCATTTCCTGATCTTGTATTGTCTGGATCAAAAACAAGTGCTACTTGTACTGCTATCGCAGGTGCACCACCCATGGAATTTAAATGGTATAAAAATGGTCACCTTATGAAAATGAATCAAAAATCGGTTATGCGGACATATACAGATTTTTCTGTTATCTTTTTGGAAGATGTCGATCATAATAACAGTGCTAATTATACTTGTGAAGTATCAAACTCGGGTGGTTCCGATTCTTATACAACGTCTTTGGAGGTAAAAGGTAAGGGTTTTTTTTATTTCTTGAATCAAATTTATATTTTATATCGATTCTATATTAATTTGAATTACCGATTATATAATATGAATTTGAATTAATAATTTTTATATAAATATTAATTTGAATTGATATTTTATGTAAATATAATTATTATTATTATTATTATTTAGTTTATTTGCATGTTTCTTAAAATGTCTATTTTAATTGAAGTATCGGCATTATTTTCTAAGTACGTAAGCTTACTTTTTTCTTTTTTTAAGTAATAAAATAAAACCTGATGCATCTTTAATTTAATCTATTAATTTTTGTAGAACCTCCAAAATGGATCAAACAACCTAAAGACACTTCTCTAAACAGTGAAGCAAATACTTCTTTGGAATGTTCTGCTTCTGGACATCCTTTGCCTAATGTTACTTGGAAAAAAACTTCAAGTGGTAAAGTCTCCATATTAAATCTAAACATATTACACATGTTAATAAAATTAACCGATGTTAAATATATATTATATATTCTTAAAAGTTTGGTTTATTTGCTTTATTAGAACTAATTTATATCTTTTTCCGTGTCAATAAAATTTATTTTGAATGTCTAATAAATGTTATTTTAAAGATTTAAAAAATTTTTCGATAAAAAATATTTCTCAGTTTTTCATATAAATAAAATTTGAATTAACCTTTACTTTATTAGAGATGCTTTTGTTGTTATATTGAAGGCTCTCAAGATCATTATGGCATTGTGCAAAATCAGAAACATCTAAGTGGAAAAAGTATTCTAGAAATAAAACAAGCATCAACCATTGATGCTGGCTTTTACATATGTGAAGCAGATAATGGTATTGCAACGATTAAATCGAATGGCATAATTATCTCTGTCAGCGGTAAGACTTAATATTTTATTAATTTTTTTTACTCAGAATTTTTAAAATTCATGTGTTTTTTAAAATGTACTAAGTAGAACTGTTAACTCACAAAAGTGCAGTGAATTTATAAAAACAATTTAGTTTTATGACTACATTTTTTTCGAATTCAATGATCTTCCGAAAATATTTCTGAAATTGAAAACAAAAAACTTCTTGAAATGGAATCTCAATTTTCGACAATTATCAATAAGAAATGGATTTTATGTGATGTAGTGTTTCATTATTATTTTTATAGTTGTAATTCATAAAATTTTCTTATTTCATGGTGGATTTGGTGAAGAAAAAAATAATACCAAAGATAAAGAAATATAAAGACGAATCATGTATTTGGAAGTTTCTTTGTGTGTGTTTGTCATTTACTATATTTCCTTGCGTTAATATGTTTTCGTTTAGTTTAATTTTCATGCAAAATTATTTTAAGTAAGAAATGTACAACGTATTGTCCGTCAGTAGAATATGAAGTATTTTCACTAATTCTAGTTGTTCAGGGAATGTTTTTGAAATTTATCATTAGAATATAACATGGAATAATTACTTTAATTATTTCATCTTATTATGCTTCTAAATTTTAATTTGCATCGAAGTTTTATTTGTCACTTTTTTTTCTGTAAATCGAAACTGTTATTTGAGGCAGGAAAAACATTTTATTTCAAAATGTTTCCTGGGAACTTTATACTTTTTTAGATACAAACTAAATAACTTCTGTCTTATATACAATGTGTTTTCCTTGCTTAGATAATATATTTACAATGTATCGTAGCTTTTATTAACATGTTTTCAAGTCCTTGTTTTTTATATGTCTACTAATAATTTTTTGCTCAGATGTTTGTATAATCCGTTAATGAAACTTCTTCATGTTAATAAGAAATAATATAATGAATTGGTATGACCGAAACAAAGCATTGGAAATGCATTAAGTTTCTTAACTGTATTACAGTGAACGAGTTATAATTTTTGAATATATATTGATGGATTGTTTTTATAATTCTGTCATTTAAATATTTTAGTTTTAGCATTGTTACTGAAACACGTATCAAAACATTCAAATTATTCAATATTAGCTCCAAAATATATTCGTGTACATAAATGACATTTTGAAAATTTTATTTGATATTTTTATACACTAAAAACAACTACTACTTTTGATATTTTTATACTATATATATACTATATATATATAATTTTTTCTACAATTCTGATTTATAATTGTGTGTGTAAAGGCTTATATTATACGAAATATTTTTAGGAATAGAAAAAAATTACTTCCGTTGATAAAAAATACGATTAAATATACAAAAAGTGCATCTGAAAATAGTTAAAAACTTATGAGAATTGCTCTATCAAGTAAGTCATCGTTTACAAAACACTTCATGTCGAATTTTCTGTGACCAATTAAATTCCTTCGATTTTTATTATATATAATATTTAAGTGAGCTGTCTTTGAAAAATGCAATTCTAGTGGTAACGTATTTCCCCTGTGTGTTGACTACTCTGCTATTTGGGTCTCCTTGCAAAGAAACTGATGTACAGTATATCCTTTGGTTATGCGTTATTGATGTATACGGTCAAATAGAGCTTAAGATTTTTCAAATTATAATCTGCCGTTCTAAAGTTATTAATTATTTGCAAAATACATTATTTTCATATTTTTTAATTATAAAATGTATCATAATAAATAAAACAACAATGTATTTGTATAATATTGCATACGATTTCACAAAATAAATTAAACTTGAAACTGCGTGAATACTAAAGACTTTCTCAAAAGAAAATAGCTTCCCATTACTTTCAGAATAAAACTGAATATTATTTATGTATTTATTTATTACAATTAAGAATTACAAATGTGCATTATTTTCAAGAAATATTTATTAATTTTCAAATTTGAAAATTAATGTTTCTATATGCAATTGTTTTATCGTTTCATTCTGAAATGATATCCGCTATTTTCGTGGACTAATTTAAAGTGTCGTTACATTTTATTTTATTTTCATGTGCTTCGTTAAGAATATTTAGAGATATTGTTTTTATTTTCAAGAAAAGTCTATTAATTTTAACCCTAATATGCAATTATAAAGTAAAATATATCAAATCTCTGTTATAAATTATCAAAATATTAATTGTGATATCTTGAAAATGATAATTATATCAAAAATTAGTTTCTTTATTTTATGTTATTTACATATCTGCATCCAATGTTAATGTTGGATATTTTCAACAATTTTATTATTTACTTACGTATAGTAATTATGAATTCTCAATTGTTTCAGCAGTCTTCCAAAAATACTTTTCAGTAGAGACAAAAGAAAAGTAAAAGTATCAGAACTTTTTGTGATAACGATCAATGAATATGTATTAAATATATTTGTAATTTGAATTTCGATGTATTCAGTAAATTTTCCATATTAATGCATCTACTGATATTAAATTCAAAAGGAAGAAGTATTAATGACATTATATAATGCGCTATATTTATTATTAGAATGTAAGTCGTTAAAATGAAAGTAATCAATCGTATGTTTTGAAACTTACCTCAAAATAACAAAGTGCTTGATTCATAGTATTTATATTCTAATGTAATTAACTATTATGAGCACATGTTATTGCATATATATGTTAATTCTCTTGTTGAAATATTATTTGATACTCGAGATGTTTTAATAGCTAGTATTAAAAACTCTGACTCACCGTTAGTTTTCCCATCTCTGATAATAATTCAATTTTTCGACAACATGTGGCGCTCTCTTACTGCAAAGGATCTGTATTATATGTGGCGTCTTGTTTACATGATTATCTTCATTTTTTATTGGGACGAAGAAGCTATTGCCTTGTCTTTATATATGTCTCTGTCTTTCATTAATTAAATAGCTACACGATTATTAATCAATAGATACATATTTGTGAAGAAATGTTGAAAATCCTTTTACTTTTGCTGTCCCTAATTTCTATGTTACGAAGTGGATTATCGTACAGGAGCGGTGAGTCCTTTCTTAATATTTCTGTTTGTATTAAATCTAAATTGATTATTATATGATAATTATGTGGTGAATGTGCTATTTTGAACATTTATAATTAAAACTTCTACATCTTAAATATAATTGCTCCGTATACTTTACTAAAACAACATATTGTTGATCATTAAAAGTTCTATTTATTGACAGATGAACTTAGAAAAATCATGAGACATAATATACTGCAAATAAAATTAATTTAAAGCCAGTATCTTCCAATTTTATATTTTCATGAATCCATTTAATTGGAAATTTGGAGCGTAAATTTTCTGTACACACACGCGCATGGTTAACTTGTTATACTAAAAATATACTATGAAATGTAGCATCAATGTCATTAATGAGTTTTAAGAAACTGAAATAATTTGAAAATTGCTGATTGATATTGTATTTGCATAACTGGATTTACAGAAATTTTTTCCCTTTCTTTAACATAATTATCACTTATAATGTTTTCATGTTTAAAATGATATTAATTAGAATTTTTGGGTTTTATTTGAGAGTAAATTTTCCTATTAAATAATATTTTCGCACGAAATCACGTTTATTTATATTTTATTATCTAATACTCTTTTAATATTGTTTAAATATTCAGGAAATTAAAATATAACTTATTTGAGCATTTTTAATGTAGAATTTTAGGGTTTTATTAAAATTATTTTTTTATTGTGAACAATTATTTATACTTAAACAATCTTTATACAACTTTTCTACCTTCTTTATACCTTTTCTAATAATGAAACATTTTTCAGATTTACCGAAAGTTCAAAAGATATTCTTCCCTGATCAAGTTATAACAGGTCAAAGGACAAGTGCAACATGTACTGCAGTATCAGGAACACCTCCTATGGAATTTAAATGGCTTAAAAATGGCCATTCCATCAAGCAAAATCAGCAGTTTACAATTAGAACTTCAGCTGATTATTCCATTTTATTTATTGAAAATGTAGATCTGTCTACTAGCGGAAATTACACTTGTGAATTATCGAATTCCGCTGGTACTGATCTTTATACAGCACTTTTAGAAGTTAAAGGTATGAAATTTTATTATAAGTTCACTTTGTGATCACTTTGTTTTAACAGTAGTTTGCAAATTCACCGACGTTGATATAAATGATTGAATATTACATTAAGTTCTTTTTTTTTGTAAATATTTTTCACTGCATTTTAGTTAGTTGCATGTCTTTAATATATTCGCTACTATATGCATATTTCATTGAACATTCCTAATGTTGTGAAAGAGATAAATTTGAAAAGGTAGGAATTAATTCATATACTTCTCTTACATAGAGCCTCCAAAATGGATCAAGGAACCCAAAGATGCATATTTCTCAGCTGGAGATAATATATCTATTGAATGCATAGCATCTGGATTTCCTGTTCCGAATGTAACTTGGATGAAAAGTTATCCAGGTAAATACTTTATTTTATTTATTATTATCTATAAATTAACTATGAATTTGCATTTAAACACATAAATTAATCTGAATTATTGTATTTCATACATTCAAAAAGAGAGATATTTTATCATAATTCTAAAAAGGTTTCCGATTTAAGAAAAGCATGTTTTGTTCATAACTTTTATAATCAGACATGAAAAATGCTACGGAATAATTATAAAGAATAAATTATCTCCTATGCTAAAATGATTAACAACAATATTATATTTAAAAAATTATATATATAATTTTTAAGACATTTAAATGAAATTCTTAAAAACATAAGAAAATATTTCATTTTATAGTTCATATTTTTTCACATCTGACAAAGTAATAAAAGGGTATTTCATTAATTTCTGTTGCATAAAACCATAATTTTTATATGGATCTTCCTTTTTCAGCTGGTAAAGATAATATGCAAGATGTACTGTCTCAAGAAAAGGCACCGGGCAAAAGTATTTTGAAGAAAAAGCATGTAAATATAGAAGATGCCGGATTTTATCTCTGTATAGCTGATAATGGTATAGCTAATATTCGAACAAACGGCATTATAATTGCCATTAGTGGTAAGCTGAATCGGTTGTCCGTTACTTATTCACATTTTACGAATCAAATTAAATCACTCAGACTTTATGTGAGATGTTGTGATTATTTCTATGTTCGTATTCATTGTTTCAAAATGTATTCATATAATGTTTCGAAACTGTTGTTATTCAATATTACAGCAAGAACATAACCTCTTCTATTCATTCTACAGTACATTATTGTTAAATAATTGTTTATTAAATTTTATTTTACTGTGCAATTTAATGTAATACGATATTTGAACTTGATTTTTCAGATTTAAAAAAATGGAATGGTTTTCTTTTCAATACAATATACGCTATTTTTTTACGTTTAGTAAAATGATTTGTTTTGTTGTCACTAAGGGGCGCTTCTGTACTCTTATGAATCCTCTATACTGGATGTTGGTAGCGTTCAGAAAATTTCAGAATCAATCTTATTTCTGTACGGGATTTCGCTGTGTTCATTGTATTCTAGGTATAAATACGTCATTAATGCGCATTTGATGTTACATTTTTACTCATCTTGTTCCTCTAATAATTGGAGAATATGTTTTTACGTACTTACAATATAATTGCTAGAAAAACAGATCATTTTCATTTTCATTTGTACGGCTGGACTGCAATCCTTCTACTATGGTTGAATGCTTCACCTATAAATATGGGTAAGTTCTTATTTATGACTGAATCTTTTAAAATAAGCATAAATGATAGAATATGAATAATATTTCATATATGAAATTAATTAACGAAATATAACTAAATTGTTATCATTTGTTTCGTAAATTGTTTGTTGTCTCATGTCATATAATGCAGTTATGAAAGTGAATAATTCAATATTTTCTTACATTCCGTTTTGAATTTCTTAGATGAAGTCTTTCTATCAAATCATTCTTTGAATTCCTTTTAGTTATATATTAAAGAGCAAAAAAACCTTTTTTCATTATCTGTTCTTTAAACTGAATAGCCTGACAAAGATAAATTTATTATTTTTTTAAAAAGCTCAACTTGAAAGTTAATCAAAAAACAATTGAAAATAATTATGTTTTTAAAATAATTTAGACAAATACAAATAATATTCTATCATTTCGAATGCTTTTTTGTTGTCATTGCAAAGTTTAATATTTATTGGTGTTTTTTTTTCTCTCTTCAAACTTTAATAATTCGATGTTTTCCATATAAAAAACTATTTGTGACAAGAATCTGTTTAATTTAATTCATTTTGACTCAATAAAAATTGGAAAGAAATCCATTTATTTAAAAAATAGAAGAAAAAGTATTTAATTAAAGATATATAAATGCATTTTTGTTAGTGTGTCATATAGTTAATTTTGCTTAGTATTAACTAATTAAGAAATCATCCGATTATATTTTATTATTAGTATTTGTTTTACGATGCGCTCTGTAAGAAAACTTTTTTAAATAATTAGAAGTGTCCAAAAATTATCATTGTTTAGTAATTCAATTATCAAATTTTTTGTGATTCTGTTTAAATAACTTAATTCTTATTACTCAGAACTTTCAACTATTAATTATGAAGATAATTTATTATTTATTTTTTCTTAAACAAAAGATTATCTATATTTATCTGTATCTTATTGTTTGAACAGTAAAATAAAACTGCTTGAATTAAAGGATTATACACTATTTACGATGTGTCAACCAAAAGATAATGTTCACGCATACTATTATTCATCTGTGAATAAACAATAAATTTAAAGAAAAAGTAAAATATGGTTATTTCAATCATTTTTAATAATTTTAAAATTTAATTTTATATTTCAGAATCACCGAAGATTCAACCATTTAATCTAGCTACATATTTCAGAACTGGTGAAAAAGTCACTTTATTGTGCGCCATAAAGTCTGGCACACCTCCTTTTCAATTTACATGGATGAAGAATTCCCAGAAAATTACCAAAGATGATTTTACAGATGTTCTTCAACTGAAAGATATATCAACCTTATCTTTACCTTCCTTAACATTAACTTCGAGAGGTAACTACACATGTCATGTTACTAATAACTATGGATCGGATTCCCACACTGAACTTCTTAATGTAGTTGGTAAGTATAAATCCAAAACGCTTTTACTTTTTACGCTTGTTACAATGAATTTTCTCGGAAATAGAAATTAATAATAATGAAATATAATTTTTTCTTACTAAAACTCACTTTTTAACTACTTATTAAATCTAACATGCTTGTACTTATTTTCCGAAAAAAACATTTTAACTTCATAATATTGTTATTTTGCCTATCATAATTTTAATCTATTACTTTGAATATTCTTTTATGAGTGACTTATTTAGCTTTACTTCTTTCTTTGAATTTCAACTTTTCTGAAAAAGAAAATTTTTCAAATTATTTCTGAATGATAAAAGTTGTCTCCAATTGATACTTTTTACTTCCTGATATATGTTTTATACCGAAATATAAATGTTTCATTTTTTAAATATCCTCATAATTAATACCCTTTAATTAGAAATACTCTTAAATACATTTTCATTTAAAAACTTGATTTTTTAAAATTCTTTAAATATATAAAGTATTTAATTAGCATGAAGTTGTATGAGGTATGAGATTTAAAAAGTGGAAGAGATTGGAAATAAAATTTCCATTTTCCTGTTTTTTGATGATCTTGGAAATTGTTGAAAAATTAACCTGCTATGCATACCTCAAAAATTTAACCTTAAAATATACTTTTCAATTTTGAAATATATCATTCATTTACGTTTACTTACAGTTCCACCGAATTGGAAATCCCTTCCAAAAGATCAAGAAACTATTGTTGGAGAGGATATAGCCATTGAATGTCTTGCAGAAGGATATCCTACTCCAATTATTAATTGGAAAATCCAAGAACAAGGTAAAATTATTTTAAAATTAATAAGTAATTTCTTATATTGTCATTCAAAAGAAATATGTCTTTCTAATGAATTTTTCATTAATTTTCGTATTTTAAATTAGGTTAATTTTCTTGTTTCAATCAAAATTTTGAGCAAATAATTCTTAATCGATACTTGTTTAGCAAAAGAATTTCTTTTAGTACTATAATTTTAACTTTCATTCCACATGTATATAACATACCTTGTGGTTATTACAAGCATTAAATATTAGTAAGTATTAATCCTATTATGCAAATTAGGAATTCAAATCTTCATCAATTTCATTCTAATGCATTAAATAAATTGCCTTTAATTTTCAATTTTGTACGATTTCTGAGTTTTCTTTTATTTTTTTCTCACAATGTTTCATGCAGCTTCTCTTAAGCTATTGTTTTCAAGCAATAATTTGAACATGTTTCGCGTTATTTTTTAGAGCTTGAGAGTAATGATTTTCATTTTCGTAATTTTGCCTTTATGCTCCATCACAGGAGCTAAAATTATTTAAATTGAGTATCAAATTTAAAATATCATTTTCATTGAATATTTACTGCTACACATTACCAAAATAATCCATGATTATTTTGAAATTCAGTGCCCTCTCTTATTTATTCTTTTTTATGTTATTTTATAAAGGTTATTTAAGCTTTTTCTTTGTTATCAGCCTCAACTCAAAAAGTGATTAAAATTTTTAAGAATTTGCTAATAACAATAAATGTTATTTTATGTAACTTAAGATTTTTAAAAAGTTATATATAGGCGATGAGTCTTTGATGATTTTTTTCCATTTCAGATAATTTAAAAGAGCTCAGCTTGGAACAAAAGTCACCCCAAATTGAAAAAAAGGGTGGAATTCTTAAAATAAACAATGTTAATGAAGATAACGAGGGTAATTACGTGTGTGAGGCCTCTAATGGCATTGGAGATGGTATATCACATACAGTAATCATTTCAGTTCTTGGTATGCTTAATAATAGAAATTATTTATCTTTAATAATGTAAATAACTGTAATTTTTGCTTCACTTTATAGTAATTAAGAGTGTTACATTTATTTTATAAATACCATTGTCATTACTTTAAGATTTTTTATTTCAGTAAATAAATTTCACATACATTTGAAAAATGTTTTGATTTCTTGTACACTCAGAGCTTTTTTTTTTTTTTTTTTTTTTTTATTTCTTTTAGTTTAAAACAAAAATAATTAAGTTGAAAAGAAAAAATAAAAAAAATTTCAAATTGACATAAGAAATATTATTAAACTTTTGTAAGCAGCTAAATTCTTTTAAATTTCTCCTCCGTATTTTGAATGTATAAAATTGAAGTGCATACGTCAAAAATTTTTCAAAAACTAAATCAATCAAATTGTATAAAAAATGAAAATTAATTATATTCATAAAAAAGCTCATCATTATATTTTCCGTGAATATTATTTTAATTCCTTGAATCTACACAGTGTGGCGCTAGTTATCCACACAAACGACAATTTTCATACATGATCTACAAAATTCAGCGTCCATTTCTTTGTGTAGAATCTTTTTTGAAGAATATGTGATAATTTGCAGATATCGTCTCAACCCTGTATGTTGTTTTTACTGCATAATCCTTGCGCATTCTCCATGCTGTAATGCAATAAAAAAATCGGAATTCATATTATTTTGCATTAAAATGTTCTTCATCATTTTTAAGTCACGCGTGGTGAGATTCTGTTTCATCATGTGGACAATTTTCAACATTTGTCTGGGTCAAAATCGATCTCCAGGTAAGATAATTTCATATATATTTGCTTTCACATAAATTTTTGAAAAATATTATGCTTTGTTTTTGTCTTTTTTAATAGTTTTAACAAATATTTTAAGTTATTATTCTGTTTATCTTAAAAGGAAAAGAAAATAATGACTTAAATATTATTGTAAATTAGATTACTGCATGTTATTTAAATAATATTGGAATTGAGAATAAATCTATAGTTTTCTTTTTTTTCTTCCTAATTATAAGTGATGTTTCACTTGCTATCATAATAAATGCATTTTCTGATTGTTCAATTGTAGGTTATCCAAGAATTCAACCTTTTTATTTTCCTGAAAAACTTACAGAAGGACAAAAAGCAAAAGCTCTATGTAGTGCTGTGGATGGGATAGGACCCTTTAAATTTCATTGGTATAAAAATGATCAACCACTAGTGTCATCTTCTCACCTGACTATTCAAAATCTCGAAGATTACTCCGTTCTTGTAATAAATTCTCTTCAAACCGATCACGCTGGTAATTACTCTTGCACAGTAATTAGTTCTCTTGGAAGAGATTCATATTCATCACAACTTGTTATTAACGGTATGTTATATTTCTTTCGTAAAATTATTTTCAAAATTATTTAATTTCAATAGAATTTATATTTAATAGCGTGTTATTTTATCAAATAACGATTTCATTTACAGTGAATTCGCAAAAAAAATATACAGAAAAGTTATTTCATCATTTAATTTCAGTTAATTTGTTTTATATATATATGTATTGCTTTCGTTGCTTTTCTATCGTAGTTACTAAATGAAAATTTATTCATCAATTTTATTAGAAAAATAATTTTAAAAATTTGATTGATTCATAATTCATTAGAAAAGTAGTTTCAAATCAATATTATTAGTTGTCTGTCCAATTTTTTTTTTTTTTTTTGATTTACAAAATTTAGATAAGTAATTATTCATAACTGTTTATAACTTTTTGCTAATTTAAACGTTTATGTTAAATGTGATGTTAATGTTCATGAATAAAATTATTTGTAGTGATAAATTTCATATAATTATCTATTTTTCCTGACTTAAACTGAACTGGAGCACATATAAATAGATTCTTCTAACTTATTAAAAAATGTAAATTTTTAACGCCTATTGACTTATTATTTAATTCAGATTTTTTTTTCCTTATGGATAAATATATTACTTCTGCTTACATGTCTCAATTACAGTTTTCCCTGATTCTTTTCATTGTAAAATAAAGAAATATCTGTATTTTTACGAAGTTATTCAATTAACATGGCGAGTGTAGCCGTCATTATATCCTTTGACCAAAATTGTCATAATGAGTTACATTTCTTATTTGAGGCGAAGGTCAAGACAACAGCAGCATAAGCTCATAATTAATTTAATTTGAAAATATATAACAGTTTTCACATTATTTTTAAAACAGTTTAATTTGTTTATTATATTACTTCTAAAGTATCATGATTTTTTTTTCTCAACTCTTACATTTTTATGCGTAGTTTATTTTTTAAATTTTGCGTATTATTTCAAAATCAAATATATTAATATCTAATAAAAATTTTAAAAATATTTCAATTAATATATATATATATATATATATATATATATATATATATATATATATTAGCATAAATTAAAATTCCTTCGAGAAATACTTAAGTAATTTTTTTTTCTAGAATTAAATCAAAAATTGTTTCCCGAATTGAATTATTACATCTATAAATTACATTCGCAATAAACAAATTTTAGCAGATTTATAAAATAATTTGAATTTAAAAAACACCTTTGCAATTTCTACCAAACACGTTTCCCATTTCAATGCAAAATGTCTCCATAAGTAATATATTAGTTCAGCAACATTTTTGTAGAATTGTGCTTCAATTTTTTTCTCTTCTTGTATGGATAATTTCTTTAAAAAGAGTTCTTTTTTTAGTTCCTCCTTCTCTTATACAAGAGCCAGATGATCATACATTAGAAGAAGGAAACACGGCAATCTTTTCTTGTCGAGCTACAGGTTTTCCAATCCCAATTGTTACGTGGGCTAGAGGTAAATTTATACTTTCTTTTGATATCAGTTAAAAGCTTACACCATTCAAGTTGTCTTTTAGAGTTTATTTCACGTTATGTAACCTTAACATGAAATTTTATTCTTAATACATTTTGATTTAGAAATTCAAAGAAAAAAGTATTTAAAAGGTCCGAAGTTAATTATTGTTAGCTTGAACTTTTCCTTTTTTTTTATTAGTTATAACTTTCTTAATTAACAGTGGAATAAGGAATTATATATTGAGAAATTCATCTTAAAAGACAAAAAATTTCATATTTAATAGCATATCAAATTTACGATGTTATGATGAAGTGTAAAAATTTACTTTCGGATATAATATTTACGATTTACAGTATTCATTTCTTAAAATTTATGTAAGTTATTAGATCCTTTACTTTATACGCATAATATTTATTTAGGGCAGAGCGAATTATCGTTTTTTCCGTTGACCAAATGAGAATTAATTTTTGAACAATACACTGAGGTTAAGTTTAATTACTAGCTTATTATCTTGAACCATTTTTTTTTTATTTTTGGTTGCATCTTCAAACTATTCAATTTAGAACTTTTTCAAAAATAACAACTGGAAATGAAATTTATTTTATTTGAGCACATACACACACACATACATACATACATATTATATGTATATTAGCACACACACACATATATATATATATATACATGTGTGTGTGTCTTCAATACGATTATTTTATTTAATTTGTACAATAATTAAAACATCATGTGGCTTATAATGCACTTTTTTAATCTTAAATGAAATTTAAAGAGAATCTAAAAGTATGTAGGATAATTTAGTAGAAGCAGAAGTAGAAAAATGGACAACAGAATTTTTTTAAAAATTGCCTGATATAGTACTCCAAATATTTAATATTGACAAAGTTTTATGAATTGTAAATTTAACATGTTTCTTTATATGAAAATGTATTTTCTTTTCAGATGAAGGGAACAAAGAGATGCTTGATCATGAGCGAATGAATTCGTATCCTAATGGAACGTTGGTAATTTCAGATGTTAAAAAAAGTGACGAAGGAATGTACAGTTGTTCTGTTAGTAACAATATAGGTCAAGATTTACATAAATTGGTTTCTTTGAATGTCATTGGTAAGAGATAATAAAGTGTTTTGAATTCGGTTCTGGAGTTTAGTTTTTTTGTTGGTTTGTAAACTTTTTTTCTAAATGGGTACGTTGAGTGATACATCTATGACTTCATACACATTGGTTTGATGTTTTTTTTTAAAAAAAAAGTTGTAATAAATATTGAAAAGTCCGTAATACGCTATTCCCGCTTTCGCTTTCCAATATTTTATATTGTTTCACTAATTACATTACATTCCTGAAGTGTATATTATTTTGAAATCATCATTAGTAGAAATAAAAATGTCTGTATTAATACTACAAAATTCGACTCGCACGAATTACACTTTCTGGTGTGATTGACTATAAAATTTCATATTGGTTTCTGTATGCTTTTATTTTCTTGAAAATATTTTTCATGAATGTAGAATAAAATTGTGCAAATATTTATTATTATTTCTTTCATATTTTTTAGGAATTGTATCATTAATAGTGTTTATTCATCAATTATTTTGCTGGGTACTCATTTTTTAGGAATTTTTTACAGTGAATTAATCAAATGGTGATTATGTAAGTGAAAGTAGACGAAAAAAGATATATTCTTGATTTTTATTCCTTGCATATATGTTTTATATTTTTTTTATTTCTTTCAGAAAAATGTAATGTAAAACAATGTGCATTTTTTAAAAAAAGGAATGTGCCTTTATTTTTCAAGAAATAAAATTATATATTTTTAATTTGTTAGAAATTCTTAAAATGTAAAAGTATAACAGGATACTCAAACTCTTTCTTCTTACAGTTCCTGCTCGTTTCGAAGAAAAGTTTACTATGAAAAATGTTCGAAGAGGTGAAACAGCTACTTTAAAATGTGAAGCAGTTGGTGATAAACCCTTAAGCATTACGTGGACCAAAGACAAAGCCGAAATTGACTTTAAGAAGCATACCCGGTAAGCAAATTTCCTTGAAAAATTCTTATTTACAAAATAAACTAGTTTTAATATATTTTTATCATATTTGTTTGTCTCAATAATTAACTCAGCACCTTAGTTTAATGAATTTGAAGTAGAGCTTCCGGATTTTCTTTTTATGTTCTAAAAATACTAATATAAATTCAATTGAATATGCGTTAAATATTTTAGAAAAATAAAGAACAAAAATTTAATAATTCTTTATCAGGTTAATGCTAAAACAAGAAAAACTTTGATTTACCTATCTAATTATTACATTAGTATAAAAGCATTAAAAAATACCATGTTACAGAAGCTTTTATATAGAAATTGTACAGAAAAAATTATCTGGGAATAAAGGTGAAAAACTTTTAAACTTATCATTTAGCTGTGGTAAGATTGAATATATGTATAATTATGTCAAATAACTTCCATTGTATTCTTCCGCACATATTAATAATTTCAGTTCTGTAAATTTCAACTTATATATGGGTTATTTTACTTAAGATTTTTTGGTATAACAAAATAACATTTTCTCCTGTTCCTTTTAAGAAAGTTGTAACTTTGGGAAATTTGCGCACCTTCCCTTAACTAGCATTTGGAACTACTTTATGATTTTATATTTAAATTTCCAACTCCTATTCAACCAAATGATATGTAACGTAAACAAATTAGATAAAAGTAAGAAATATGCTGAATTTATTTGAAGATAGTAATATATATAAAGGAAATACAACTGAAGGTGAATGTGGATAGTTGATACTGTGTAGTCGGTAGTTGTATGTAAGTTGGAATTTGGAGTGAATTGCAATAGCTGATCATCTGTGATTAAAATAGATTACATTCGAGTAAGCGGCAAAAGGAGTCGAAAGTGCAGTATTCGAGAAAGGGACCACTTGAAACGGACCAGCTAGTAGGCTAGAACTTTATTAATTAATTCTAAGCTAGAATTCAGACGAGTTGAGGGTTGATTGAAAGATATCGATCTTGTATAATCTGTGAAGAAAGTTAAAAAGTGGTGTTTGCATTGTTTGGACATTTCTTAAAATGGAATTATGATTTTATTAGCTATTTAAATGAACTTTATGATAGTCTGTTGAGTTAATACGAGGGTAAGCATAAATATATAAGTATATATACAGCTTGTAGCGTTCTTCCCATTATATAACTAACTATAAGTATATATATGGATGTTTTAAATTACAACTTTTTTCTTGTTATTGGTAGTTGCATTCATTTGAAAAAATACTCTCCTGTTAGAATTTTTATTCTTAAAAAATGAGAACAATATCCTTAACTATTATTGTGAGTTTCATATTTATAAGGTGTTAAAATGCACAGTGAAATGCTTAAATTTTGTTTTCACAAACACTCGAAAGTAAATGAAAAAAGACAAGAAGACATTTTGTTTTGAAAAAAAAATTTGGCATATTTATAGTAAAATAAAATTTCAAAAATTTATATGAACGTCGCAATATTGCCTCACTGTGTTGGTTACAGACCTTGTAATTTTGAACTAAAGTTAAGTATCGTCATAACTGAACAACATTTTAGTTGGTGCCTCACTTTTTCAACTTCCGATCAACGTGACGTGAGACATTTGAAGCTATTTCATTTAATGTGCAGCAACACCCATTATTTTATACAATGGGTCTGTAGTGGAATCAGGATTCAAATTCACGGCTCGTTGAGCATTCTCATCCCTACGACTCGTATAATGCTCGTTGAGCATTCTCCATAACCACTCGGCTACCATAATCCATAAAGCTTGAAAAATCATGTTTAGCATGAAATTTAATTTAAAAGGGGATAAAATTGAAGACCTGCAAAAGAGTAGTATTTTAATATATTATTATTGAATTTTTTTAAATAGCTCCCAATCTTATTTGAATATCATCATTAATCGCATTATTCAAACAGATTGGAGAAATTTGATCGAGATGTGGAAAAGGGCTTGAGTTCTGAGCTCATTATTCGAACTTCAGATCGTAAAGATGGAGCTCTGTACGGATGTTTGGCTAAAAACGAATATGGATCGGACGAACGAAACATTAAATTACTCGTCGTTGGTAAGTATTCTAGTTCTAAATAAAAACATAAATAATAATTATTATCAATATTAGAAATGTAAGATGACAATGATGTTGGCAATTTTGAATAGAATCCACGTTGTGGTCAATTTATATTTTTCAATTATTATTTTTGCCTCTCACATTCTTTATTAAAGTTTATTATAAATTTATAGCCATTTCGAATTCAATATTATTAACATTAACAATCAATTGCTGTAATAATTTTCATATAAAAAAGAAAAGCACATTTCAATATTACATGATGTACTTTTACTTGGTTAATAGATATATAATTAGATTTTTATAAAAATGATTTATACTGATATTAGAAATTAAAAAGATTCTTTTTATTAATTATACTGATAAAAAGTAGATCCAAAATAGTATAATAATTCCAAATTAAATCGAATTCAGCTAATAATTCCAAATTAAGTTTAACTTAAAGTACGTCATTCAAAGTAAAGAATAATGAAAAATTCTAATTATTGATTGGATGATTGTAATTTTCTTTAAAATTTATGAAATCAATATCTCTAAAAACTGTGATAATGGTATAGCTATAGTAAAAATATCAGAGTACAACAGAATGTAATAATATTAATAAGTCTATTTCTTAATATTTTTGTCATGTTACGTTTTAAAATATTGCGTGAGAGAGGAAAAAGTAGTATATATATACTGTACAAACCCTGAGAAATAAAACGTACAAATGATTCTCAGAAATTTTTACCAGTCATTCAGCGATACACCGACCGTATAGATCGATATCTAGATAACATTTACTCTCGTCTAATTTATTCGTATTTGATAGGAATAAAAATTAATATAAAATTGTTCAAGAATTTTTTTTCTTTCGTCGGTGTAGCTGGTAAATTTCAGTTTCTGAAAAAAGACTAATATTAAAAATTTCAAATAGTTATTTTATATCGATTTTTGCTGTGATGTTTAAGGCGGTTGGGTTTTTAAATAAGTTTTGTGTGTAATTTTTTTTAAAAAAAATGGCTTACATCTGTATTGAATTAATATTGTTACGTATAATAGTATTTAAGTAAATTTTTTTATTCATTTTTATTAGAATTTTTTTTTGTTTATTTCTAACTTATTATAATATTTTTAATTTGATTTTAAGTGAATTTGATAACTTACTGTTTTTTTTTTTTTTTTTACATTTGATTCTGTTGCATTTTAGTTTGTTTAGTTCTAAATAAATTTTTTGAAAAGGCTTTAGTGGTTGTAATTTGTATTTTCGCATGATTTTGTTTACACGTAAAAATCACATCGATGTGTGTGTATGTAACATAATATAAAAAATATTTCAGTCAAACATTTTTCAATTGCATTTTAATACGATACCCCGAATTCTAGATGTTTTGGATGGAGAAGTTGAACAATAACGCTGATGTCAATATCGATGAATATCTTAAAACATTTTTTTTTTAATTTTGAAGTTTTAAAAAATGCAAATAAAGCTTATATAATTTAATTTTCTCTTAGAACGTTTAAAATAAAGCTTCTTTATAAAAAAGTTTCATTCCATTACATTAAAATACTGAATAATGTTTGAATGTTTGTTTAATTATCTCTATTCAACTTTACTATTGCAGTATTTTGTTTTATGCCAGACGATCGAAGCTTCGAACTATTAATATTTTTAATACTCTATATGTAATACAGTGTTATTTTTTCTGAGGTAATTAATAAGCACATAATCTGATAAATTTAAAATATCATTTATTTCCATTGATAAATTAATTGTACGTAAAAAGATTTGAAATTTAACTGCATTAAAATCAAATAATTCGATACTGAAACTAGAAAATTTGTCAAATTGTTCATTGTTTCATTAATCTGCACTTTTTTGGTGTTCTGAGCTATTAATAATATTTAATTACCTTTAACACATACTAATGTCTTATGTTTTTCCTTTTTGAAAATGCAGAAGTGCCTGCTCAGCCTTTAGACGTAAAAGTTAAAGAAGTATGGAGTCGAACTTCAAGCATCATGTGGTCTGCTCCCTATTCTGGAAACAGCCCTATCACCAAATACATAATTCAATATTGGAGAGATAGAGGTACATTGGAACACTTTTTATTAAAAAAATTATTATAGTAGATTAATTTAGATTTTATATCTTTGACTGCAAATTTTGTACAAAATAATAAAATTTTCCTCAAAAATGGTGAAGATGAACAAATGAATTTTTTTACAATTGAGTTCAAAAAATTTATTTTAAAAAATACATTTTTATTATTTGACAAAAAGTAATCGTGAAAACAATTTTTTAAAGTAAAATAAATAATAACACATTAATATTACACATTATTAAAGTACATTTTATTATTATACCTGCAATTTTGGTTACAATGTTAAATCAGCTCTGTATGTATGACCATTTCAATAACAAAATATATATATTGTGTTAATAGTGTAATTAATTTATATGGATTATTATATAATAATTCTTTACAACTCTCTTCACTTTTGTAACAAAAAGATTCAATAAATATTATAAGCAATCTTTAATGTATATTGAAAAAAAAATTATCACAGGGGAAGTTTTTTATAAGGGATTCTTTAATATTTTTAAGCAACCACAAAATATGACTGAATTTCTTTTCCGGTATTAAGATTAATAATAGTAAAACTTTTTTTCTAGCAAATATTTTATCTTATCTCTCTGTTTCATTTATTGATAATATTTAATCACTATTTATTATTTCCATATTCAATTAAAAAATCGTAAAATTAATCACCGTTCATAAAATTATTCATCATTTAACGTTACAAAATAAAAATAAAATCATGGTTTCATAAAAAAAAAAAAAAAAAAAAAAAAAAAAAAAAAAACATATCTCATCATTAGCCTTGGCAACAACTTTAAATCAAACTGAATTTAAATCTACGTTATTTTTCATTTTAGTACCGGAATCATGCGTTCCATTCTTTTGTACATATGAAACTATTACAACTTAAAATTATATATATATATATATATATATATATATATATATATATATATATATATATATTTGAGCGCAATAAATGGAAAGTTTCTTTTTCAATTAATTAACGAGTTTAGAAAAAGCAGAGTGGGAAAGCTTTTCGAAAAGATATAATTCAAACTATTATATATCCATGTTAAAATATTTACATGATTTTGAATTTAAAACGAAAACTCAGTTTTGAAGAAGATTGAAACTGTGCATCAAGAAAAACTGTACTGATTTAAAATGAATACCAAATAATACATCATTTTAATTTATTCTTCATAGATTTTATATGCATTCAACTTTCCCATTTGATAATAAGCTTCATCGATACATTTATTTTAATTACTCTACCTGAATTGTTTTAATTTTTTTTAAAAAAATTTTACTTCCGTGTAAATATACATAGAGTAAGAAGAAATTTGAAGTTTTAAAGAAATATCTGTATTAGAACATCTTAGCAATAATTGACATTTTTCTTGAAAAATTAAAAGGGCCTATTTTAATGGCATGCACTGTCGTAACAACATGTGGTAGAATTTAATTTTTGGTTTCATAAGAAAGTTAAAATTCAATTATTTGCCTTGAATCTAGAATCAAATAACCTTTTGTTGTTCTTTTCAAAATTTCTTAATCATATCTTTTTTTTTTAAAAAAAATTGATACACTAGGTGGTCCACATAGACTTTTAGAAGACATAATTCCTAGCTCACAGACTACAGTTTTGTTGAAGAACCTGCAACCTGGAACACCTTACGCTGTGACAGTCCTGGGTGAAAATGAAATTGGACAAGGACAACCATCAGATATACTTAAGTTCATAACAGGAGAAGAAGGTTAACATTTATAATTACCTGTTAAAATCTGAAGTAAAATGAGGAAGCACGTAATGGTTCAATTTTGACGAAGTATTTTTCCGCGTTCTGTTATTGAAAAAGAGTTCTAATAATTGAATAATTTCTGAATTACACAAAGCTGAATAACTCAGTCTAATTGAAAGAGCACAGGGTTTTATTTTACTCTGACTTCAGTTTTGAAAAAGTATTTCGTCCTGGCCTACATTTTAGATGTTTTTTCGTCAAGACATTTTTTTTCCTTATCACTTACAACTCACTCTCGTTACATATATATTTCAGTGAATCGTTCGCAGCGCCACTTGTCTTGACGACTGAATACGTATTTTATTTCACACTTTACTTTGCGGTAAATCATAGTACGATGAAAAAAAGGATCTTTTTTCCTTACGATTTAAAGACTTGAAAGATTTAATGTAATTATCACAAGCTGTAAATTTATTTTTGTGCAATAATTAAAGAAACTAAATGTTTAATCAGCGATCACTCATATTTAATTTTGAATTTTAAGCTTACCATGTTGTGTCTGCTTTTTTAAAAAAAATCTTATAACCTTTTATCACGAAAGTATTTTAAATAATTTTATTTTTAAAAAACTGATCTCTAGAACTCTAAGTATCGTATAAGTTTATCTATAAAAACAAAGTTGCGTGGAAATCATTTAAAAGAAAATCTATTGTTTAAGTTGATGGCATTAAATTAATAGAAACTGTTCCTTAAATGATTGTTTGTTAATATGAGAATTGTGCATTAATATCATAATAGCTATATTTATTCGATAATATTGCTAAGATTGAATGCATCATAGAATTTACATGACGATTATATTTATTTCTACAAAAAATATTTGAACCGTTTTCTTTGAAAGTGGTGTAAGCTCATTTTATTATTTTATGGAGATATTTAAGGATTTGTTTTTGAATGTTTTTTTGAAAGATATTGATATATATCAATATACGCTCATTTTATGTTTTTAAAATATTAAATTAATTTAAGTTCATTATGTGATCATTTTTAAAGTATTAGTTAAAAGAAATTTATACTTTTGAGGACATCAAATGGACTTATGCCACTTTCAAAATCAACAAAAGAGAAAAATCATACATTTATGAAATGGGAGTTCTAGTGAATCAAACAATTTTTTTTGAGAATTTTTTTATTAAATATGTCAAAAAATAAAATAAAAGGGCTATATTTCAATATTTCTTCAGCTGATACCATTTAAATTACTTTATATTATTATGTGCCATTTTTAATGTTCATCATTATGAAAAAGTTTTTGAAAATAGTCATGATGTATTGGAAGAATATAAAGTAATATATCTCTTATATCATTGAAACAGAGAAATTATCTTGTGTTACTTCTGAATTAAATATTATATCTTGTAGAAAGTGGACTTAACCACTTTCAAAAAGTAATGATATATGTAATTTCATTAACTACATAAATTTATGGGGAGGAAAATTTTGTGGGATTTCTCTTGAGAGCTATTTATATATTAAAAGCTCGTAGCAGATTGCATTCATTGTTACCATTTACTAACTTTTTGTCAAAAAATATCTTACACACTTTTCAAAGAAAATTGCTCATTTCTTTTTTTTAATCACATGTACTACAAAGGTAATATTTATGAAGCCTCTTTACAAAATCGTAAATGATACCTTTGTGATACGTTTAATTAAAAAACATCTAAAGCTAAAAAAATTATTTGGTATATGACACATTGCACATGCATTTATTTTGGAAATTAGTAACGCGAATTTTTTAAATGTGTTAATTTAATGAACAATACAAAATTTAAGATGTTTTTCTGCAGTAATAAAAGAGAGTAAGAGTTGAAGGTATTCAACTTTAACGAATTAACAGATAATAAATGTTTATAAAACTTATCAGCAGTATAATGATAAAATTTATATTTTGATAACTTAAATATTTTAAGAAGTTGAAAACAAATTGAAAAAAAAAATTGGTTATTATCCTCTTCAATTTGTTCTGGCATGAAATATGAAGATAAAAAAAAATTATTTCTTAAAAAAATTAATTTATTCATAACTTTATAGTGCTGTGTGATGTTTTGTTTTAAAAATGATTTATTTGTAAATTCCTGTGAAATGTAATTTATCTATTCATACTTTGAAGATATTTTATAAATGTTACATATATATTTAATAATAGAAATGTATCTTTCAAATGTGTAACTTATTTCTCAATGCTTAATCATTTTTTCATTTATTTAAAGTAATATTATTTTTATATTATATTAGAACCAAGTGGTCCTCCAACAGATGTGTGGATTGAAGCTAAAAGTTCCAGTTCTATTTTAGTAACTTGGAAAGTAAGCTCAATTACAAATAATTTAGTATTGTGCTTTCGTGTATGTAATGAATGTCTCATCATTTTTACAGTGCATTGTTCTTTTTTGTTACTTTGCAAAGATACCACCCATAAAGTACTGTCTCATAATAAAAATTATTGTTTTTCTGGGAGTATACCATTATATTTTTGATAATAATTTATTATTTCAGTCATTAATTTTAAAAATTTCCCCCTTAATATCTGGATGACTTTTTTTCCCGAAAAATAAAACTTCTACTACATTTTAATTATTATATACAAATTTATACAAGAAAAAAAAATTGAAATGGGGATTACAAACGGATTTCACATAAAAAATTTATGTTGCGAGTACGTTAATTTCTATAATTTTGATATCTATTTGAATTGTTTATAGTGAATTTTTGCTGTAATTTCTAATGTTATCTTTGAAAGCTGTGTTTCTCAAGTGCAATTTGTGTGATTTCCTGAATAAAACCCAAATGTCAATCTTACTAAAACTCTGAAATATAGATAGTTAATTTATAGAATAACACTTATAACATAAAAAAGATAGTACTCTTTTGATGAATAAGATATATAAAACAAAACACAGATATCTTTCTAAGCAACACATATAACATTCTTTCATTCTTCATGTTCAACATTCACACTTTAAACTGGAAATGATTTCTTAAAGAATTCTAAATATTTTACTATGGTGGGATTTTGTTTAATATCCTGATAATTCTACATATCCTGTTAATAAACTGCAATCTTAAATCATATAGGCTATCCATTTGTTTCTTTTGTTGACCGATATAGCCAAGTGATCAGGATTGCTACCTCGCAACCGGTGTTATTTCAGTCGAAACGCATGTTTGAGTCCTAATTGCACTGATGATCCGCAGTGTACTGGTGCTGATGCACAATAAATCTGTCGAGTCTCAAAATTTTACATGTAAGAAATGTCTCAAAATGTTACATGTAAGAGTACTGTGGAAGTTAGGAGGTTGGATACCAACTCAGATGCCGTCTTTTTCATTTGATCGTGGTTCAAAATTACGAGGTCCGTCATCAATAGCCCTCGTGGTGCTTTTAATTCCGAAGTTAATAGGCAATTAATCAATCTACTGAAAGAAATAGTCAGGGGTTTTGCTACAATTAAAACACAAATTTGTTATTTAAAAAAAAATATGCGTTTGCACAAATTTCAAAATAAAGAATAAAAATTATTTAGCTTTTATATTTCTCTTAACGTAACCAAAAAAAAAAATGTAATAGAAAAATGTTACATGTGATATAACTGATTTCACATCTACTGATTCTAAAAGGAAGTAGGGAACATCCAGAACATATTTAAATTGACTTCGAATACAGTTTTCATTTGATGTGTGTTATCTGGGCTCATTAAGACTTGCGAATATCAAATTTAGAATATATTTTAGAAGTTATCCATAGATATTGTTCATTTGAGGAAAACTGATCCGTATATTTAAATAATTCGAGATAAAAACCAACGTTTTTAAAAACAACGTTTTTATATGGTGGCAAAGTTTATTAAAGAAAATTATTGAAATATTGGTTAAAACTGGTCGCAAATATCTAAATATTGCATTGTTAGGCAAGTAAGAAGGGTTCCCAAAATTTCAAAACTCTAGCTTTATGGGAAGTTGGTTAAATTAACGATCGAAAATTTGATGACACACACACCAAGTGAAATTTAGAAAAACGTTGTAAAAAAGTGTTTTCTAAGAAAATATGTTTTTAAAGTCAAAAACTCATTTTCTGCTTTTTTTTCCATCAGCCACCTCCAAGGGAGTTATGGAATGGTGAACTCCGTGGATACTTCGTGGGTTACAAGGTGGATGGATCCTCGCACCCTTATTCCTTCAAGACAGTAGACAATGCTGCCAACGACAGTCAGGAATATACTTTGACCAACCTCATGAAATCTACAAAATATAACATTGTTGTGAAGGCTTACAACAGTGCAGGCACTGGTCCTCCTTCACAAGATCTTGTCGCCAAAACTTTGGACGGAGGTGAGTTTTTTCTTCTTCTTTTCTTGATTAGAAACTGCTGTTTACAAATAATACACTTAATAGCTTCACATGATAGTCTATTGTGTACTTATTCCTGTGTATTTATTTTTCATAACACAAATACAAACAAATATATAAATTATAGACTTTGTTGTAAGATATATCCATATAATGTATTTCGTTTTACTGTCATTTTCATTATGTATTACATTTTTATTTTTGTGTCACTATCACTAGCATATCTTACACATGTATTGACTAAATTCTATTTATATGTTGATATCTTTCCTTTCATGTCTTACGGACTAAAGTTTATTATAAACTGTTTCAAAACTTACATCATATTAATATGATATTTCTTCCGTTGTCATGCCCGTTTGACACTTAAGTTATCACTTAGAGTGATACTTTATCACGTCTATAATTTTTATACCTTTCCGGAAAAAAAAAATTTCCGGACATAAAGTTTCGTTTTATAATTTTTAAAAGTTTAGCCCATGAGTACTATGTACCGGTTGTATACGGAACATAATTATATATATATATATATATATATATATATATATATATATATATATACAGTGATGGGCATCTTTCACAAACAAATAAGAAATACTAAAATGAAAGTTATCTAATACAAAATTGTTTCTCCTTTACAATCTGTAATGCTTCATAATGTCAAAGAAGGACTTAATATATCAGGAGGTGTTTTTGTATACTACAGAAAATTATAAAAAAAAAAAAAAAAACAGACAACTTTGAAAGTCGAGAAAATTTTTTAGGATATATTACGTAGAGATACTAATGTTATACTTAAGTTGTGACTATTAAAATGAAAATTTGCTTAATGAATTAACATCAGATATTTTTCCACAATTTTAATTGTGTTGATAAAATATCTAAATCAAATAACTTTTAGAGACATTAATGGATAAAAACTCAATTTTTTGCAAGCTATCGAACGTGCACTAAATTTTCTCAATAATTAATTTTTACCGAAAATACATTGAACAGAAAAATGAAATAAGAATAACATTATCGCTAGGGAAGGGGTGGAAAATCAGAAATTACCCCCAAGAATTTTTCTTTGAAATGAAGAGAATAGATAACTTCAAGCAGAATTGAAAACGGTTTCTACCTGATGCTAATAAAAAATTTCATATAAGGCTTGACGTAATACTCACATAAAAAGTTTAAAGAAACTACTGTATTTCCTGTGATGTAAAAAAATTGCTGGATCATCCCTTTTAATTTTTCTTATTGGTTAAGCGTTTCGAAATAACTAAATGGAAAACATACAGAGAAAAAAAACATCTTGAAAAAAGGATGTTCACTTTACATTAAGGATATGTTATAAAATAATTTAGTCTTGCCTCAATAAATTACGTTGGAAGGTAATAGAAAAGACTCGTAAAAGCTATTAAACATTATTTCATAGGGGGGGGAAATGAAGACTTTTATTTCAGGTAACAAAATCCCCTGATTTCAAACTAATATTATTAGACATTAATGCCCATGGGAGTCACGATAAAATAGTTAAAAACCTATTAAGAAATTTATTTTAAGAATCTCAATAAAATCTATGTTTAAGGATATTCAATGGAAACATTTTTGTCTTATAATTTTAGTCATTTTTTTTTAAATATTTCATTAGTTCATTTTTAATTCTATTTGAGTGTGCAAATAAACATAAATCGCGTTCTAAAATTATTTTCAGAAAGTGTAAATTCCGCATATTTCTTTATATGAAAATTGATTGTAAAATGCAATGGGAAACTAAAATTTAAAAATCATCAAGTTACATAGATACTAAATAAAATATTGCTCCAATATTAAATATATATATAAGCATTCTTTCATTTACTTACAACAAGCTAAACTCAGATTTAAAAAAATATCAAATGTGATAATATATTGATTCTGAAAAATGATATCGAAAGCAATTCTTCCGATTTTTGTACTCGGAATAATTATACGAACAGCTTCTTGAATAAGATGGCAATTGAGATGTCAGTGAAGAACTTGAGATGAAATCATAATCGAGTAATAGGCCTTAAACTATATAAAAAAAAAAGGAATTGCAAAGAGGAATAGGGAAATATTGTAATTATGCGTATAAACAACTGTGATTTTCATAGATTCTTCAAAGAAAAATGCTACAGAACATAAAGAAAATCAAAATTTCAAAACATTATGAATGAAGTTAATGAGTTTACAGGAAATTGTGTATTTTATATATACATGCTCTACCTCTGTGTTGACAAATACATAATTCTCGTATTACTCTTTCTTTTTTTCTCTCCCTCTCTCTTTCTCTGATCATCTGTTGCTGTGTTTAATACATTTCAATAAAATAACTAAAACACTTTCCCAACAAACATTTTCAAAGTAAACAAATTCTAATTACGAGACCAATATATATATATATATAATACTCAGTAATCAAGTTGAAAAAATACATTTAGGATTCCGAATACCTCCGTCTCGACTACATTAAAAGAGAGTGAATTTTACCTTGCAATTGATTTTATAGTGAGGATTTCTTCCGATCACGTTGCAACTCACGTGTTATGAGATGAAGGGATACTGAGGGATTAACATGAAGTCTATCAGTCCAGTGGGGATTATTTGTGATAGAGTTATGATTACATGAAAGCTGATTCAACAGATTTTATGAAAGCTTGGTATAATAAATAAAAGGATAGTTTGGAATTAAATCAGAAAATAGGAAGGAACTCTTTACTTTTGAGTTATAGAATGGGAAACTCATGAAATTAAATTAGTTTTACCCGCGATCATTACACACACACACACACACACACATATATATATATATATATATATATATATATATTTGAAATTCAGGAGAGCAGCTTTTAAGTTTTTTTTTTATTATTATTATTATTATTTTGATGAATACTTTTCAATACACCTTTGTACATTTTATTCCTTTTAGTCTACAAACTTTTAAAAATATATTTCTTTTTAAGCCATATTACTCTTCAAAATTTTATGGATTACTGTTTTTATCTCTGGCATACAAATATAAGCATATTATTTCAAAATTACGCAAAGAAAACAGAAAATGATAACTTGAAAGAGACAAACCATTGCATTCAGGGATTTTTATAAATTTATTGATTATTACTGTTATCCTACATAAACAACGCAGTATTTTTATTAATCCTCTGGATTACTGCATTATCATTTTCTTGTTTCTTAGGTGTAAATAAAAATAATATGCTCTAAATGTATTATAATCATATTCTTTTCAATCCTATTTTAATTTACTATGCGATTTAATTTGTTAAGTGCCGTCCAGTCATTCGTAATTTATGAAATCTATTACTTTTTATAAACTTTAATATATATATATATATATATATACACACAGAGAGAGAGAGATTAATAAAACATAATGTGCAGCCAAAAAAATTTAAAAAGTATCCGCTGTTGAATACTTTTAGCATTTTCTCATATTTTAATGTTTGTACTCTCATACAGATGAAATATTAAGATGTTAACATCTTAATATTTCAAATTGAACCCATGTTTTGAGTTAGGAGAGCGCGAACCAAAACTCATATCTTACATTAATTATCAGATACCATTATAACACGATAAATAAAATAACATTTCTGTCTTAAAATTTTGTGTCTTGCTTCTTTAATTTAAAACGAAATAGTTACAGACAAAATCTGATAGTGAAAGTACCTGACAAACAATGATGAAAAAATTACTTAAACAATTTTTTTCTCGAAATATTTCCGTTTTCATGAACAATCAAAATTATTTTTGCTATTCAAACCCTCGAATTTTACAATTATTTTTTATAAATTTCAAGCACTTTATTTATTTATAAAAAATTCTTTTTGAATAATAAGGAAGTTTTCGCAAATAATAACCTCAAATATTGAAATCTAATATCATTGAAATCTAAGTCAATTCTATAATTTAGTCGTAATATTAAGCTTTTTAGCTTAGAATCTATTACTATTAATAACAACAATAATGATATTGTTCAAAATATATAACTTCAGTTCTGTTACATAAAATAAATTTAACACTCTGTCAGTAGTTCAATTCAATCATATGACATACGACTGCAATACAAGTGCTATTTTCCTAAATTCTTTAAAAAAAATACCTTCGGATCACATACAGTGACATATATCTACTTATCTACTCGTAAATGCTCCTCCGTCTGTAACCAATTCCGAAACCGCAAAAACAGCCGCGCCTTACAATAAAGCGATGACGCAATAGCGTCTGCTCATCAATGGAGTCCATTTATCTCACGATATAGGGTTGCTATACTAAATGGTTTCGTATTCCATCACCACTGGTAGTTCGCAATGGTAGCGCGACTTGGCATGAAAATGCCGATCGATAGTAGTAAAGCTTTCTTCCTCTTCGTATATGCGTGTGTTAGCTAAATGCAACGGAATAGAAAAAAATGAAGAGTATTCTTGCGACATTTGCAATGATTGAAAAACCTTTCCCAATTCAACACAATGTAATGAAATGATTTTATTTTAACAAATATAAATGACTCGCATGATTTTACTGAAAAAAAAAATCTACCTCAAAAGAGTTTCAAAAAAATGATTCATATTTAATTATACGTAAACAACAAACTGCAATTGCTAAAAATTTGTAATGTAGTAATAAATTTTTAGTTTTAATGCATATGTATAAATATATAACGATTTAACAAATGCATGAAAAAAGCTAACAAAACTCCACATTTTCTAATACATTAATATTGAATAGTATTACACTATATAAACATTTTTAACACAAAAAAATTGAATAACATTAAAACAAGTCTATGTTGTATATTTTGACCTAAAACTTACTACTACAAATATACAAATCATATTTAATTTCCTCGTATGTTAGAATAATTCAATATCTTGACAAAATACCAGTATAATCTCATGTTGAGATATTATCCATTGATCATTGATTCAATTGGATGCTCTCTCGTCGTTTTTATCTTAAATCCGCGATATTAGCCAAATGTGGATGCCCTGTAGACAGCTGTTCAGGGTGCAAGTAAATATTGGGCCGCTTCCATTTATAGCGTAAGGGTATACGAAATGTCTAAAGTTTGAAGACCATGGAAATTAGAACACTTAGAGTATTTTTTTTTTTTTTAAATAAAATACTGTTCCATACATTTTGAAAAAGAAAATTACCTTTTAAAGGATAGTTTTCTATTTATTTTTACTATGACTTTTTTTGTCCTGCTTTTTTTTCCCGTGTTCTTATCCTCCCATAGTTTCTATTTTAATAACTTCGAGAAGAAGAATTGTATTAATATTTGTATAATGTAGTTATCATTTGTATATCATTAAAATAATTTTTTATTTAAATTTTTAAAAAAACGCGTAGAGGTTGTTATTTTATTGAGATGAATGTTTTTTTTTAACAATTTTCATTGATAAAAGTTTCATTCTTGAATTCCTTTTCAATAAATAAGCTATTAAATTAATTTATTCATTAGAAATTTATCTTATTCATATAATTTCACTGAGAAATAAAAACGTAAAGTTAATGTTCTAATTGTTTGTGATCATTTATTGATATTCAAAATTTTGTAATACAGAATATTATGTAATCGATAACTGTAAGTGAGAAATTTTAATGCTCATTAAAATAACACTCTAACAAATATTCTCATCAATGAAATTTATAAAATCTTATTCCATTTCTATATTTATGTAAACGATCTTTTTATTTTAAACAATTAACTGTTCGTCGTTGAATAACCTTTTATGTTATGTATAAAATTTCATTTAAATTAATACATTACAAAACATTGCATTTCTTAGAAGATTTGTTCTTTGTTTTCAGATAACGAATAAAATGTGTCATGTGTTCAGTGTAGCCTGACCTTAGTATGACAACTGGTTCTTCGGAACAGCTGGCTTTTTTGGCGTCGTAATTACGTCATCTGCCAGTATCCGGTTGACGTCACGTTAATTTTGATATTTTATTTTCGATTGCACCGCCATCTAGTGTCACAGAATCATAACTTAAGTTTATAATTAAATTGAAAATTTGTTTTGAATAAGATAAGTAAAAAATAAGATATCTCATTTTGCGAGAAAGTTGGCTTAAAAATAAAAATTAAAAAAACGAAAATAGAAATTTTATTTTATGATATGAATGCCTTTCTAGATTTTTGAATTTTAATTACAATGTTTAATTTAAATTATGTATGAAAGAAATCGATTAAGTTTTTCTTTTTCTTAAATAAAAATAACTTTTAACAAGTACTAAAATTTAAAGCTATTTTTTATTGCTTGCTGACATCTTGAAAAATACAACTGATATCAAAAAAATGATTTTTTAAAAAATCATGCTTTTATAAACTTTCCTAAAATAATTTCTTTTTCAATAAAGGTGGTAGTTGAATTTGTATACCTGTATAGATTTAAATAAATTAGAAAAATATATAAATGCTTGCATTTCTTTCTTTATGCGTCTAAACTAAAATGATTTCCCAAAATCATAAAAAAAAAAACATCAAATATCCAACGTGATCAAAATGTTCTTTAAAATATATTTCATTTAAATCTAAAATTATTGTAATAAAAAAATATTTATGTATAGAACTGAATCCTCCATAAACATTCGCATTCCTGAACATGAGATTTCCAAACGCCTTTCATTATATACGTTTTTCATATTCCATATGTAAGTAACATGTACGTATGAAAAAAAAACAACTTAATTTTTGAATGCATTTTAACTGTATAACTCTTTATATAAATCAAGCAAATAAAAATGTTATTATATTTTGCAGAACAATATTTACATCTTGAATATTCATAACTGGATTTTTATGTAGGCAAATTATCATTTACATGCTTTATGTTAAGAGATGGTTTTTTTTTTAAAAAAAGTTTTTTTAATAAGAAATCACAACTCAAAAGAATTTTTTTGCGTATTCTTAAATATATATTATAAATTATTCTAATGAATCTTCTTAATTGGGATCTATATATTTTTTCCCAAATTTCATTTATTGTAATGAAGCAATCGCAATTATAAATTTAAGTTTCATTTTACACAGGTTTTACGAAATTGGAATAATAAAAATTGTAGTTTTTCTAGATTGTATAGGTAGTAACCACTTTTTAATTAATATAATATAAAAATGGAACATGAGGACTGCAGTAAATGGACCTTACTGAACTATTTTTAAGTATTCCTTACAGCATCCTTAGAATAAATTTTGTTTTATAAGTTAGGTAAGATACACATAGATAACGTTCTTTTTTTCAACCTGATATAAATTAAACCATTCTGTTGTTTATAGTTATTACTTTAAAACTATAAATAAAATATCTGGGTTTTTTTGCTGATTTTCGGAGTATGATCTTATTATAATTAGGTACATTTTTAAAGCATTTCAAGGATTGAATTGAACTAAAAATAATAAATAACAATAACAAATATGTATCGAGAAATCTGTTCAATTTATATGCATTTAATCAATCTTATGAATGTTTCCTTCTCTTGTCAAACAAGAATTTTTCTCGACATTTCTTTTCTTTCAACATTTACCTATCGAAATTTAAATAGTCTTCAATTTATTTCTTAAAATTTGTCACAAGAATTTAACAATCTTTTAAAAAACTTAATTCAAATACTTTGAACCTATAGTTCCTTTTATGGAAAAAGCTACAATTCTTAATTTAAAATCAAATATAATCATAATTTTTTGATTGTAACTACTAATGAGTTTTATACTGTTGATGAAAAAGCGAATATTTTGTTTCCCAGCCATATAAATGGAATAAATCCTGTGGAATATAAATATTTTAATATATCAATCCATCACATAGTAAGTTGATGATTTTCCAAAATCTATTGAGCTATTGTTATGTACAAAAAATTTAAATTTTGATTAAATACATTTGTTAAGCTCTTTTTCAAAATATTACATCATAATTTTTCATTTGATATATATTTTATTTTATAAGAATGTTTGTAAATTTCTTTTGTATTCACAAATATTCTAAAAATAATTTTTTAATGATGGAGTTTCTAGTATAGTCTCAAGATATTTCACCCACCATTAAAGTAAGCGTACAATCATTCCTTTCAAATATGAATTTATATTAAGGAATCGTACATTTATTCTCAAAATAACAGCATTTCTGAAAGAAAATTTTATGTCAACTACAGAGCTTCAAAAAACATAATGTCTCATGCTTTTCTTGCAGATGTTCCAGAAGCTCCAGCGTTTACTGTGGTCGCAGCATCGGAATCAAAAATTAGTCTTAGATGGGGTGATCCACCCTCAAGAAATATTCCAGTTACAGGTAACATTACAAAAACTTATTATATTTCTTAATGTAAGAAATTCTGCTAATTATTTTGAAAAACACGAGAGAAATTTTGTTTATTGATTCTGGGCGTTTTATTTTATTCATGTTTTGCAATTCTTTGCTTTGTAAAATTTTTTAAATAATTTCTCTAATTGTTTTTTACCAAAAATTTCATTTTTCTACTATTGTTATTGCTACTTTTACATTAAATTGTCGTGATCATTTTGATCCCATGCTGTAAATCAGAGTGTTAGTTGTATCTAAAGGAATTAGTCATCGTCTTCCCATTCTTCTACAGAATTAAAGTTCCATCAATTTACTAAATGATAAATTAATGGACGGGATATTGGTTTTTCTGCCTAGTTTCAACTTATAATGTAATATAGTAGCGAGATTAATTTATTTGAGAGATATATGTGATATTGTTAACTAATCTTACAATATGGACTTACAATCATGCAGTCGTATGCTGAACTTGCTTTTCGATAATGCTTCTGTAATTCTGAACAAATGCCATCAAAGTAAGCATTTTATCGTTATTCCATTAGGGCTGTCTTTCCGTCTAATGAGAATACAATATCCAGGTTCAGAGCATTTTTTTTCAAATAGAGAAATGACTCGATAGCAATAAAAGCCTACACAGTTAAAAGATTCAAATACACACTCACTCATATACATATATATATATATATATATATATATATATATATATATATATATATATAATTATATATCAAGAGAGCGAAGTAAATAGTCCGTTAAAATATCCTTCTCGCTTGACATTGGAGACATTAGTGTACGATATTGTAAGTACTATAGAAGAATTTCTCTAGGCAAAAAATTGAAAAAAATGTAACCGTTTTGAGTTTAGTATTTTAACATTAGACAAAGGCAGGTTTGATCCAATATGCTGATAAATATCAATAGTTAATTTCATATTCCTCATAATTTTAAAATTACAAGGATTTTAGTTTAAAGGGTTATTCAATTATCGCCATTTATATACATATTTTCATTTATTAAACAGTTCCTTGCATTCATTGATGACATCTACATTTTTTAATGCTATGTTAAAATCTTCTACGTTCAAAATTGTACCATTTAAACTTAATTTTAAAGAATAGTCAACCTAAAACATGAATTTTATGTAGCATTATATTTTGAAAATCGTGCATGAAGATACTGTATGATTTTTTTTTCATTGTTTAAAATGTTTTTATCTATTTAAAAATAGAAAATTTAAGTGTGAATAAATATTTAGTCATATAAAGCGCGCACTCAACTAGTTCAAATTTGGAATTCAAATGGAATCTGGTCATCCGATCATTTTTAAAGAATATTTAATTCCCAAAAGAATAAAATTAATTAATGCCTAAATTTATGGCTTAAATGACTTGAATTTGCTTTGTTTAATGCAAAAATTCTGTTTGAAATATTAGCACAAAGTAAAATTTTCAACACAAAAATTCAAATCAGGAATTTTAAACTAAATTCTCGTAAAAATTGTTGAAATTTTTTTTATTCATACATCCTCTTAAGTTATACGTTATCGTTTCCTATTTCATGATAGTCGTATTAGGGAGAAAAAATGAGTGTCACATTTCCATCATGACGAATAAGAAGATATGATAAATCCTCTCGTTTCTGAACACATCAGCTCATTTTCAACAGCTGTAACAGCACATTCTGTTTCAATAAAACTTATTTGCATTATAAAATCGTTGTATCTAGGTGCTTCAAGCGAAATTCGGCTAAGATTACGGTATGACATTTTATATTCTAGAATTAGGTTAATTTTATATTTATAAAAAGACCATGTGTGAAATAAAAAAAAAAGCTATTCTGATATTTAAAAAAGTTATTGTAGAAGATATATAAATTTAGCTGTTATCATATTCCGGGGTTAATTTAATAGAAAAGTTGGAATATTTCTATGAAACAAGTTGAGAAGTAGTGCAATTTAGTAACATTGCAAAAAACATCTGATAATCATGCTATTTTTCAAGCTGTCATTGCAAGACTTGTAAAAAAGAAGCCCATACATCATAATGATAAATAAATAATCTGCTAACCTGGAAAAGGAAAAAATTTAGCTTGAAGAAATTGCCTACATCTTGTTTTTAATCTATGATAAACGGCTGAACCATTTTTCTTATTTTCACTTAAGTAAAAAGCTAACGTATTGTTATCATTCGTTAAACTCTTCCGTTGGTTTATTTTTCATCCAATTAATGGACTATGCAAGACACACACACATGCATACTGATATTCATATTTTTCTAGATAATTAATTAATGGTCTTAGATTGGTTTGGTTTTATTAACGTCGCACCAGAATCAACACGAGTAATGGTCTTAAAAGAATCATGAAAGGTGCATATAGATAATAGTTATATACGAGTATATGAATCACTTTGTCAGATTTGGCAAAATGTAGTGAACAAAATCTTATGTAGTTATGTTTATTAACAGGAAAATATTTTATTATTCTATGTTCAAATATTTAAGTGGCAATGGTAGCCTATTGGTCATGGTCTTGGACTCGCGTCTTTTGTCGAGTCGCGGTCCGAACCTTGATGCTACTAAAATCCCGCCGTGTAACCTGGTCTTATGCATGTTAAATCTATTGGGGTCCAAAGTCCTCCTATGGCGGAGTGTGGAAGCTAGGAAAGGGGATCCCAGCTCAGATGTCGCCTCGTCACTTGACCGAGGTTCAAAATTATGAGGTCAGTTGCCAATAGCCCTCGTGTTGCTTCAAGTTCGTGTTCTCATTAATAAAAGCAAATATTAAATCGAATATTTGAGAGACAGGAGAAATGAAATTGAAATGCAATTTAATCTCTCATTAGTGTCATCAAATGATTAAGAAAATTCCCATTTAAAATCGGAATATATTCTTCAAAATATATAACTCAAAGAAATTATAATATTGAATATGAGCTACCGAGAAGAATAGAAGTTTTTTTTTCAGAATTTTCCCATATTCACAATTATTGATATTTTATCAATGTATTATTATTTGAGTATAACGCTATAATTAGTACGGAGTATACTTTATTAATATTTGTCGAGGGCTGAAAATGGCACCCTAAAATCTTCATTTAAATTGCGATATTTTAATCATGTGGCTGTTTTTAATCTTGCCGATTGTGTGTCAGGGAAAAGAACGAAAATAACTAGATAAACTGAATTATTTTATAACTAAAATTCTGGAAAAATTAACTGATGCTAGCAGTAAAGTTTCCATGGAAAAGACGTTATAAAGAATTAAGAAAATGTTTTATATCAAATCATAATTTCAGTATTTTTTCCGAAATATATATAGTTCAGTTGAGAGTTTTCTTCTCATATTTATGAAACAAATTCCTTTAAAATTCTCAAAAATCTAAATTCAAACAAAATTAAAAGTAATTATAACATATCATATTAAAATAGTAACTATATTTAATGGTAAAAATATGTATAATCTTTTGATGCCTTCTGATAAAATTTTGGAATTAAATGTTTGTCTTTTCTTTAGGATACACACTCCATTATAAGAAGGATGGTGGGGAATGGTATCACATTCCCATCATTGCATCGAGTAGTAAAAATCGATTCACAATCACTGGACTGGAAAGCTCTACCCCCTACAAAATCTACATCACGGCCTCTAATCAGTACGGAAATGGAGAACCCAGTGATATCACTACTGTCACTACATCCATGAAAGGTAACAATTCATACTTGACATTCATGTTAGTGGTCACTCTCTGTCTGTCTTTTAAAATATTTTAAGCCTTAAATAAATGTATGAAAAACTGATGCTCTAACTTTAAATATAGAATTTCCTTTGTTAACTCGTATAAAATATTTTACATGCTTTGTTCTAAATTTCTTCGAATTGGCATTCTTTTAAGGCTTCGTCATCGGCAACTCGGAAACATACGTGGATCTCTCTGTCATTGTCCCAGTTGCTGCCTGCATTCTTGCCTTCATCGTTGTCACAATCGTCGTCATTATATACTACAGGAAATCGAAGGCGAGAAACAACCTTGAGAGAGGTAACAATTGCTTTTATGGAATCGTAAATTTGCACGTTTCATTGAATGAATGCCCATACTGCTACATTTTGCGACGCCTTTGAGATATTTTGAAAACATAGGCAAGAAAAAAAACTTTTGAATAGATTATAAACAATATGACAGGTTTCATTTATCTTGTGTATATCTTTTATCAAAACTTTTATTCGTTTTATTTATTTATTTAATTTACACGATTTTTTAAAATGGAATACATCGTGTATAAAAGCGCGCAAACGATGTAACTAACAGTTAAAAACCGAAATTCGAAACAAACGCTAAGAAAAAGAAGTGAAATCGAAAATGTTGAAACTTGTTTAATAAATGTAACATTTTACGTTTTTTTAACAGAAGCAAATATTTTTGAAAATCTGTGCAGTTAATTCTAATTGATTGCGTAATACTGAAAAGTTAAGAAAGACGTAATATTTCTTCAATTATTATATGTGTTTAGGAATTCCAGAAAAATCTTTATGTGAAACTGAGAATATAAGAAAAATAGAATCTTTCGAATAATTATAAATATTTTAAGAATTCCTATAAGCCCCTTGTTGAATTAATAACAGAACTGAACAATTTAAAGTTATCTTCGGAAGAAATCAAATCTAAAGCAGTTAATAATTAACTTTTAAATAAAATAAAGTATTATAAACTCTACATCAATTAGACAAGGTTTCAAAACTCAAGTGAGAATCTTAAGAATCATTCCATTGTGTCGAGTGAGAAAAAGTCATTATTTTGTTAAATTAAACATTATTTTGATGGTGATAAAGTGAATATCATAAAAGGATTTCCATGATAAATAAATATATTTCGAAATTGATATTACATATATAAATTTTTAATACATATTGTTACATATATATATATATATATATATATATATATATATATATATATATATATGAGACAAAAGCTTATTATACAAATATTTTAAACTTTACAAAGCGTAAATAAAAACAAGAAGGAAATGTATCAGTTGATCTCTGTAACGAAAAAAATATATATATTTGTTTCCCTTTCTTTTCTACTAAAGAATTTTCAGAGTATTTTAAATTAATGCTCTTGTCAAGTAATATGAAAATTTCATCGAAGAGATTTCAATTTTATGTTTCTTTAAATTTGAAATTAATTCTATTTGCACAATCGTATACTTATATTGTGAATACTTGATAACAATATGATTACTGTCTCGATATAATTTTTAAAATAATTCTTTTCTAGAAATAGAAATAAAGAAATTTACTTTTTATAACATAGCACAATAATATTGTAAATGTATTGAAAGACTTTTTTTTTTAAATTCTCCTTTTTTTTAGCAATAGAACTAAAGAAATTTGCTGTCTCTATAACATAACATTTTATTACATCAAAGATTTCAATATTATGTTTCTTTAAATTTGAAATATGAAATATTAGTTTGCATAGAGAATTACTTATATTTAAAATATTTGGTAAAAATATTATAACAGCCTTGATATAATTTTTTTAAATTATTCTTTTCTCGGAATAGAATTAAAGAAATTTACTTTTTATAACACTGCGAAATAACATTACAAATGTGACACTCCTTTTGAAACCCATGTCATAGTTTGAAAATTTTTCTTAAAATGTTTTTTTCTTTTAAATTACTTTTATAAAATATTAAATGTTTCGCACAGCCATTGTCTTGTTAACTGTAACTGTAGGCTATTTTTTATGTAACTAAATTTAAAAAAATAATCAAGCTTTGAAAACCCACTAGCTTAAATATTCAATCATATTGTTATAGAAAAAAGGAAATATAGTTTTGTATTAAATTTATTTTTCTTGAAACGTTTTGATAGATATATAATTTAATTTAATACGTCTAAAGCAAATGTTTGCAATTGCATTACTTTTATCGTTACTTAATTGTATCCGTTTTGTTGTTGTTGCTCGTTTCATTGAATTATAATCATTATGTATTCTAAATTCAAATTGAATATCACTGCTGAATAGTAATAGTGCGAATATAATAATACTAATTATCTTATTAATGTTCTTAATGCTTCCTTAACATTATATGGCAGCATTATAGCATTTGTTAGAGCCAGAGAAAGGATCTGTCACCCCTTTTAATATATTCATATGTCACTGTTATTTGAATGTATTATTTTACGTTTTTCAGCCTTGCAAGGAGGTAAACCTTTCCCGTATACAGGCTCAACCCAGCGATATATTGATATCGACAAGACTCGTCTTCCAGCTGAACCTGGCACTCTCACTTCCTCCTACGCTACAATTCCTGCTGACCAAATCACGGAAGAAGGAACACGAGAGATGAAGGCCTTTATGCACGGAGTGAGTAGAGCATATTTATTTTATTTTTAATATTTAATATTGTGTTCCTTAATGAACAACTCTCAATGGATTATAATTGTAATAAACTTTCGATATATTTCTAATTAAATTAAAATAGCGTAATAAGTTTTAAGTCATGAAATAGGTAAAAGAATTTAAAATTCGTAGAAAAATTACTACCTAAGATTAAATTATGAAATATCTGGCTTCAACAAGCCCTTTACCAACCTATCTTAACTGCTGGACTTTAAAAAAAACTACCAAATTTCTGCTGCTACTTAAATTAAAATTAAATATTTCTACATAAAATTTCAAAAAAAAAAATTACAATTTATACGGAAAGTTATTTACACAAAGCCATTAACTTGCATTGGACATCAAACGGTATATCATTTGGAAAAAACTGAAGATGATGAGGCTGAAATCTGATGCAAAATTTTTTTACTTTTATATGATCTAGTCGAATGATCTGCTTTAATATTAAATTTATTTTATTGACTCTAGCATTAACATAAATATTGTGGAAATCTTAAATTCCTGATATCTTCAAAACAGCTAGTCCTACATTGTTAAATGTACACTATTAAAGGATCTGCCATTGGTTGATAAGATAGAAATGAAAAACCTTATGTTTTATTACCAGCCTGTTTATTGTTTTTGGAAATCAATACAATAATATTTCTGTAATACATATCTCTTGCATGATTAGACTTTCTCATATGATAAACAATTATATACAGCATATTGTTCTTTTTACTCCATTCATGTACAAGACTCCATTCATTCATTAAAAAACTCCATTCATGTACAAGATTATTAAGATCTAACCATTCTAATATAATTACTAGAATAGTTGAATAATGGATTAAATAAAACGTCATTGACTTCCGGTAATACTAATTGCTACAGAGAGAGATTAAATTTACAGAATTTTTACAAGCGTAATAAAATGCATTATAAAAGAAAAAACGGTACACTCAGAAAATGAAATAAAGTAACAAATACCAAAAGTAAAATTTAAAGATCAGTTAATATGAAATAAGGTACAGTATATCTAAACACCGATGTTATAAATATTTTTATGAAAAATTAACTGAAAATAGGGACTTAATGCGAAATGGTGCAATAATATTGAATATTACAACACCTCAGTTCATCTGGACTTTATGTTACACAGCTGGTCACCTAAATCCCCTGATATGGACCCATGCGATTTCTTCCTTAGGGGGTTTGGAGGTCTTTGCTACCTGTGTTTCGTCTTGTCCTGAATATTTGTGAATAGAATGTCATTTGCCATTATTAATCGAATAGAACTGTTTTCACATTTTTAAAGGATTTATTTAAGCAATTAATGTAACATTTTGAATGTAAAAAGTTTTCTTTGAGTTAAATTTTTCAACTTAATCAACTCTGCCACACTTTTTTAATATACATCAAAATAACAAAAGTACTAATCAGTATTAGCATTAAAAATGTCCTAGAATAAAATAAACTTTGAATATAAACTGCTTTTTACTAAAAGTATTTTAGGATTTTTTTTGTAAAGATTTAGGAAGTTTTAAATTAAAACTGTCAAAAAATAAATATATTTGTTTCTCCCTTTCCCATATGTGTGTGTGTGTGTGTGTCACTTTTAATGAGCAGTTCTTTTAAAAAGAATTGTTCATCAAAAGAACCATATTTCCATTCAAACTGTAAATCATAGCATATAATTAAAAAATAAAAACTGGATAGTTGAAATTTATTCGATATCAAAATTTCAATTTAATCTAAAAGTTATACATCTTATAATACAGGTAAAGAGTGATGTGTTGTGAGGAAATGCAAATTGGGTAATAATTAAAAGTGGTTTCTTCACTAATCTTTGAATGAAGAATTATATATATATATATATATATATATATATAATATGTTTGTATGGTTATGTACGTGCGCGCGTGTACGCTATTTTGTAATCGAGCTCGCGACTTCTGTTTTTATTCCAATAAATACATTCACACTTTACTCTGTATAAGTAATTTTTTCTCTATTTTCAGAATATGAAGGATAGGCCCCTCCCATCTAAGCCTTCTTCCATGAAAAAGAAGAACAAAGGTCATGTCTATGACACTGCACAATGAATGCCAAGAAAATCTGCGAAAGATCTTTTACTCTACCGCTCTTCGATAAAATGAACTATTCATAAATAATTATACTCGGAACAAAATAACTTTTCACAATATACTATTGGGCTTTTTATATTATATTCTAATAAAGGAATATGAAGATACAAAGATATCTAAAAACAAACCATAAACTTTAAAAATTAGATTAAATGACCTATAATGTAATCCAAATAATTTTTTATATAAATTATTTTAAAATAAGCATTTTTTTTTTTTTTTTTTTTTTTGAAAATATGATTTTAAAAAACAGGATTTAATCTTTTCTAAATAATGGGATCTAAAATTTGTTTGCATTAAAAATGTGTATTTTGAAGAATTTAAAATTTTGGCTTACGAAATCCTTTATTTCCGTATTTAACCCCTTTTTCGTTCTGCAGCTAAATATCCGTAAGTGATATCCTAAATGGATAATTACGGTGTGTTCATATTAGTGTTAACTTTTTTTCTCGCAATTTTTACTTTAGATTTTTCTTAAAAGATGAGGGGAAAGAAAGAGGATAACGAATACACAATTTATGTCAATATATTTTACAGTTTCCCTGAATCCTAATTTTGTATTTGAAGGAAATAAAGGCACAAAACGGTTTTCTTTCAGTCTGATGTAAAATGAGCAACCAGAAAGGAATATATTCCCTTCCTGATTCCCTCATGCTTTTCTTTTTTTTTTTTTTTTTTTTTTTTTTTGAAAAATAGAAACAATATATGATAATTAATTAGATTTTTTTTAAAAAAAATATTTAATATGGGAAGATGTATATGATTTTTTCCTGAATTCTGAATAACTATATCACCATTAAAATCATTCCTCAGACTCTTAAAAAAAATGAATTTGTGTATAAGTTTTGGACCATCTCATGTTCTCCTTTCCATACCATCATATAAGATATGACCTCAACATGCTTAGATATATAGCTTTCGAAATCTTTCCAGTAATCTCTTGTTGCATATGATGTGAACGTATGCGGTTTCAGCAGGCACTATTCAGGTGTTTGACAGCCTTTTTTATATATATATACCCCGGATAAACACTTGTGAGTGACGATGACTGAATGTAAATTGTATTGAAAGTATTTTCTTTTAGCTTCGGCAGTTTTTTATTTTATATGTTTATTATTATATGTTAGATTAAAGTAGTAATTAGATCTTTGATACTTAATTTTGTTTTGTTTTGAAATAAAAGCCTTTACCTTTACGTGTACATATTATTTAAGCTATATAATGAGACACACTCATATTTGCTCTACATTTTTAAAAAAAAAAAAAGATTCGTAAGTCATATTCGTGTATTTCAATATACATACTGATGTCCGAAATTAAAGTCACAAATACAAAATCTGTGATAACTGGAGAAATATTTGTTTCATTGCAAAGAAATTTAGCACAGGGTGATATTACTGTGTCAGAAATCATACTGCAACATAATAATATGGAAAAGAGATAAATTTCTTGTTAAAATAAGGTTCTATCAAAAATTATCACATCATTATGCATTATATATCGAGAAAGGCCCATCTGATATGGAGTGTAGCCATCGTGCACTGTTATACTTGTCTCCCAACGAGCCATCATACTGTTAGAAAGAGTGTCGAAAAATGCTTGGGGCAATGAATCTCATTATTTTAAAAGCGCGGCTTTGAGTGTCTGGAAAAAAAAAAAGGGGGGGGGGGGCGTCATATATTGCTTATCTAAACAATCCCAAACATATTCAATGGGATTAAAATTGGGGGTAGTTTCGGGCCAGTGCATACGACGAATATTCTCAAGATGATCTGAATAAAATGAACTATGTATGACCTCAAATTATCGTCCATAAAAAAAGACAATCGAGCCTGCAGCGTCACGGGAAAACCTCACATACCCTTCAAGAACTTCATTCCTATGGTGCTGTGCGATAGCACAACCCGCATCAGATACGTGCAGTTGTATACGAGTGCCCAACATTGTGTTGTAGACAAAGATTCCTCTGTCACCAAACTAATATATTTCTCTTTTGTTGGAGGGGTGGTAGTGAATCACGTTCTCTCTGGATGAAGACTTGCTGAGAATCACACTGTGTGCTGAATCTCGACTCATGATTGAAAAAAACATGCCTCCATTCTTGGTGAGTGTGCCAGGCTCCCCGTCAAACGGGCTCTTCTGTGTGATACGCTCAGATGGAAACATACCAATGGGCGCCGGACGTAAAGGGTTCTATTTATATGGCATTTGTATACGGTTTACCTGAAAATTCTTCAAAGAGAAAACTCTGTATCTGTTGTCTGCCTATTCATTGTGCAATTAATGCTAAGTAGCGACCTGTGTAAAAGTTATTCAGCAATGAGAGAATAGTTTCAACTCAATTCCAAGAGCAATCCAAGAAAATTCAATTCCACAAAAACAATTCTAAGAGCACAATTCCAAACAAATGTGTAACATATGTAGTTCGCGAAATCCCTCTCTTTACTAACATCTGGGTTTCTTTATGACTTTATATATAAGTTTACAGCTTCTTTCCAATCATATAAAGCGATGATGCAAATTAAGTAAACTTAAGAAGTAAAGTGAATAGAGATATTATTAAGTCTTATTGAATTAAAATATCATAATAAAGTTACAGAAAAAGGAAGGCTCGTAGTGTAATGTACATGAAAATCTTTTTGCATGTCTTGTTGACTCGTTGAGATTAAGATCCAATGCTGTCTGACTGAATATTTGAAGGATGTACTCGCATCGCATTCTGGTAAACGTATACTTTAATATATTATAGAAGTTGTTAGTAATCGCGAATAAAAATTTGATACTGGTATACAGCTTCTACCTTTTAGAGGATTGAAAATATTTTTTTTAAAATATAGTTGACTATTTTAGTTTCTTTGCCTGTGCTTGAACTTAAGATGAAACTTAGATTTTGTGATTAGAATAACTTTTATGATGACCGACAAGACGGGTAATAGGATAACGTCACAAATGGTCCCAGTGATAGTATCAATTGTTTGGGATTGATTTCATAACCTAAAAATCCCTTTTAGTGTTATTTGTAACCATCGAACCATCCCCTATTGAGACTGCACAGCATCAAGCCTGCGAACGGCTTCCATTCGCTTTGAATCATCTAAACGATTATGAGAACTCATTCCCATTGCATTCAATCAAATTTATGGGTTTTAACGTAATATTCATATCATTATAAGCTCCTAAGTGCTTAATGGGTTTAATTTCACGTTCTGCTAAACACTATTTACTTTAAACTGGATGCTAACAGCGTGCTATTTATTCTTCAAAATACATGCAACAAAAACACATCCCCTATATATAAACCCCTAGCGGCCTATCCGTTCAATCAATCGCAAAGAAATTTCAGATATTGTTATTTGAAGGTATGCGATCGAGATTATGATTTAAAATAACAGGGCTCTCAAGGTTGCGGTTACAAGGAAATATTTTCGAATGGCAACATTCATTTTCTTCCGTGCAAATGGACCAGCGCATTGAAAACCATAAATGCCGCTCGAACATACATGAATAATGAAAATTGCTAGCGTAAAACATTTACAAAGAGCATCATTGTAAAGGACAGGACAGCACTTTTTTTCGGACAATATGTCAGAACATTTTTAAATTTAATAAATATATTCAACTTAAATGTTATAATTTCATGTTTTTAAATTATAAAAAGAAAATCGGTGTGAAGCAAAAGTGAATTGAAACGTATTATTTTCTAAGTGCATTTATATATATATTATTTTTAACTGTAATACTTGAATTCAAAATCTGGGAGTGTCTTTTTTATTATTATTGCGTGTGTGTGAATTGATATGCGATGGTATTTCAAATCAGTCTGCGATCCCATAAGCCTAAAAGAATAAATGCATAAATAATTAAATTTCTTCTCTCAGAGAAAGTAAACATTCTAACTTTCCCATGGGACAACCTCGGCATTCGCTTAAACAATGAAGTTCGCTATTTTGTCGCACTGAGTCTCAATCTATGTCAACTCATTACTTTGTAAAAAAAAATTGAGTTTTGCAGACTAGTGAATTCTAAATTAATCAAATTAAAAGTGTATTCTCAAAATATATTATTTTACTATTTTTGATTATCTGTTTATTCTACTATATGTCTGAATATTTTTTATGATTATTATCTGTTCCAAATAAATTACTTAATATTCTTTCACGATCTGCTTAGTTTTTGTTGGAGATTTTAACGAAGGGATTACAGAATGATATGATAAATAATTCTTTTTTTAAAGTACTTTAACATATCATAGAATTCCAATAGTCTGAAAGAAAGTTTAAATATTTATAAAAATTTTCACAATTTGTCTATTTTAAATATCTTTGCATTTACATGATATACAGTGGTGGCCAAAATTGTAGATACTTTTAGGAACTTTTATGTTCTTTAACTTAATATACTTCTAGAAAATGTTGCGTTTCACAAAATACAAAGTTGTGTATAACATTCTTAAGAAAATTTAATATTAAATTCAACTGAAAAAGAAATTAAATATTTTCAATTTTCAATACAAAAAACGCTATGCGTACTTTAATCGAACAAAAAAAAACCACAGTAATAAAGTTGTTTGTAATGTCTAATTTTCCTGGCTAATCACTGTTCTTGTTCTGGGAACCAATCAAATGTTAACAACTGTCAGCAGGAGCATGCATCATGTTTACAATTGGAAGAACCCATTATTGTGCTTGATTCTTTAGAAGGGGAAGACTGTTTCTTATGTAATCAAATTACAAGTATTAGTTGTAAAAAATATTTAACATTTAGTCGAGAAGCTTTGGTTTTGGTTTTATTAACGTCGCACTAGAAGCAACACGAAGGCCATTATTAGTCAAGAAGCAATGACATCAAATAAAAGAGTAGATTAAACACCTAGGAAGAGATGTAATATTATCTTGTTTCGAGAAAGTAGTCTTTCCTATGCAGAAATTGCAAGACAGTTGGGAGTCTGAAAGTTTTGTTTACGATATCAAGAGAAATTCAATAAAAAACAAAGCAGGAAAAGGCTGAAAAAGGTGCACTAGATCTGTTGATGACAGAAGAATAAAAAGACTATGTCTCCCAAATCGAAGAATGTCATCAACAGCCATCAGAAGTTATCTGAATGAAGCTGGTGTTTCTGTCAGTTCAAGAACAATTAGGAAAAGATTAAAAAAATTTGGACTAAGAAGTAAAATTCCACGAAAAAAGTCTTATTTAAATTTACAGCAACGCAAAAAACGATTAGCGCGGGAAAAAGAAAATATTAATTGAACAGATGATCAGTGGTCACAAGTTATATGGAGCGATGAAACTAAGATATCATTATTCGGTAGTGATGGGCGAAAATATGTGAGACGTAAGAAATAGGAGAAGAACTACATCCTGATTGCATTAAGGTAACTGTGAGGAACCCACTTAGTGTTGAAATTTGGTCATGCATGTCAGAAGAAGGTACTGGTCGCCTTCGTGTCATGAATGGGACACTGAATGCCAGAAAATACATTGACACTATTCTAGAACTAACACTTCTACCTTCCATCGAGGATCTCTTTTCCAACAATGCTTCATTTATTTTTCAGCGAGATTTTGCTCCCTGCCACGCAGCAAAATTATCAAAAGCGGGGTTTCGTTCAAAGAGCACTGAATTTTAGTCCTGGCCAGGAGACAGTCCTGACCTCAATACTATCGAAAACGCGTGGCACTGTTTGAAAACTCTAGTCAAAATGAGGCACCCATCAAATTAAAGGGAACTAATTGAGGCTATAATTGTTTCCAGGCATCATGTAATAACGAACGAAGAGGATAAAACTATCGTCAGTTTAATGAAGCATCGATGTGAAACTGTAATAAGAAATAATGCTACCTACTATGCACTGATAACTCACTTCCATCATCAGTATCTAATCTATATAGATAATTATTGCTGCTTAGCTCTTTTTGTGTTTCAAATATTTGAATTTTGTTTTTTTGCATCGAATTCAATTTTAAATTTTCTTTAAAATGATATATACGACTTTGCATTTTATGAAACTTAAAATTTTCTACACGCATACAAAGCTCAAAGATATAAAAAAAAATTTCCAAAACTTTCCACAATTTTAGCCACCATTAAACATATTAAGCAAATTAATTAAACAAAGTTTACCATAATCGGCGTGTTTTATTTTAAAATCACTTACTATTATTATTACGCAAAAACAATTAAAGTATTTTTTTAAAAATAACTTATTTGATTTAACTAATCACTTATTAATTTCAAAATGTCGGAACTCACTAAAGGACGTAAGGACGATATGCTTATCCTCGTGGAAAAATTAATTCTAAAGCCTGATTCTTCAATGACAGTTAAGAAACTTAAAGACTTAATCATTAAAGATACCGATTATGATGAGGAATTCACTAAAAATATGTTTTCAAGTTTAATAGAGCAGCGATAAATTAAAGAAGAAATGGAAGAAAAGTTGCGCTAAGGAATTTACACATCACATTCAGCAAATAATTTTATAACAAAATTTGGTAAAAACCATAAATCGAAAGAAAATATAGCTAAAATACCAAAATTTTTGGACTCAAGAAAAAGCAAAGGGATATAAAAGAATCTCTAAATAATATAAAATTCTAGATAAACTTATTTAGAAAAAGTTTTCACATAATTTTTAATCCAAGAATAATTAGCATAGGCTGATATTAATATTAAATCGTATTTTAAAAATACTTAACTGCTTTCTGTAATACTTAATGTCGGATCTCTATTTCCCGCCTTTACTAACAAAAATAGCGAAAATTTAGATTAGAATATAAATAAAAAATATAAATAGTAAAAATTCTTTAAGATATTGTTGTCTGAATAGTTTTTTAATTTAAAAATTATGAAACTCATATATTTCAACTTATTTAATAAAAAGTAATTGTGTAAGACTTTAAAATGCAATATGATCTCCATATAATTTTATTTGCAAAGGAAAGTGTCATTTGCTTTTAAAGGCAAGCAGTTCTCAGAAGTTTTGAAGATTAGAATAATTTTCGAATTACTTTTCAATATTTTTTGTTAAAAATTTTCATATATTGTTAGAGGATATCTTTACTGCAAATGAAAAGAAGAATGCTACCGGACCATTTAAATAAAATAAAATAAAAACTAGATGTTATTTAATTAGACTAACATTTAATAGTCCAAACAGCTTCAAAAATAATACTAAACAATTATTCACAAAATAAAATATGAATCTTTTATAGACTATGTATTATTTTTGTTCCTTTTTTTAAAAAAAAGTTAATTATCATTACTATTACTTTTCGTGTATTGATAATTAATAATTTTTATCAGTTTTTAAAACAACTCTAAGTATTTATTCTATAAAAAAGTTCCTCCCATTTTTTTTATTTAACAATATTAAGTTTTTTAAAGCATAGTAGAGCAAAGCAATTTTTGTTTATTAATATAACATGATATTGTCTTTCCTTTTAAGAAGAATCTTCAATAAAAAAATTAGTAATACAAGATAAGAAAAGTCATAAATCTTACTCCCTAATATTCATTCACTATTTGGAGTGTTTTTCTTTCTCATGTAACATTTTATTGCAGATATTGCTTTCAATTTTTGCTACTTAAATGCGTGAAGCTAAGTCTTTTTCATCGTCATTACAATCTATGGATGCTGTCAATTGTATTAAATTATGGTTTTTTTATAAAAAAAATTTAATTTTCGGAGATGAAAAGAATAGTCGCATGGATTCTTTGGACCCCAAGAGTAAGTGAATAGCGGAGCTACTGAAATATCGTATTAAACAAAACGTTCAGTAATGAAGCACTAAAATTCAGTTATAAAAAATAAGGGGCATTATCATGGAGTAGCATCTAAGTGCTTGGAATTCTTGTAATTTGGTTGAGTATAGTGAGATTAGATTTTATTCATCACTAACCATCCTCATAGGCAATCGATGGTTGATTACATATTCGTAATTATTATTTCTTAAATTCCAATATTCCAACAAGAGTTTAGAGTGCTAAATTGGTTTCTCCAAAAAACTTCCCTTATAATTTCGAATGTTGCTGTCGTATAATGCAGAGTGTACATTAGATGGTCTAAAAGACCTGAAAGACAGCAGCTGCCTCGGGGTTATAGAAAAATTCCTGTGGTGATAAATATATGTGCAGATATATCTCTAGTTTAAAAAAGTTTGGTAAAATAGTTGAAAGTTATAAATGTGCCTCTCCCCCTCCCTCCCTGCCTGTGTCGATGTAGATTTCGAGCAATTTCTACAACTAACATAAGTTCTTGTGTTGTCAGGCAGAATTTTCATGCTGTTTTAGTTATCTGTTCTGAGTTTTGTTACTGTGGACGTTATTGATCTGGAGTAGTTTAATTTTGTTACTGATCTGATTAGTTTAGGTAACTAGGAGTTTATTTCAGAAGTTGTTCGAAAAGTCTGCCCTTAATCACAGCGTTTACATCAGCTAGTATGATGGTAGGAAAGGTTTGGTAAATATTTCGTTCTTCCTTGGCTAGCACATCTGCACATTTTTAAAGTCTGTGTTGACTCACGCAGGAATCCATTAAAGGTAACAGGATTTTTTTTATTGTAGAATTGTTGAAACAGATAGCATATGGTAGGAGTATTGTTAAGTAATTCATTTGAATTGTCTCTAAAACAAATTTTGAGTGAGAAAATAACCAATCCATCAGTTGAAATTATAGCCGTATTCATTAGGTCAAAGAAGAGAACCTCCTTAAAAGCAATTAGTTTGCTATTATAGTTAGATAGTTTGTTATTATAGCAATAGAAGCGGTATTAACTTTCATAGTTTCTAAACAAATTTAACTATTTATAATTTCAATACAGTTATACCTCACAACAAGGGACACCCACCGGACTATATATTACAACGTTTTTCTGTGTTTCACTTAGTGTGTGGTATGTGTGTGTTTATGTCATCAAATTTTCGATTGTTAATTTAACCACCTTCCCATCAAGCTAGAGCTCTGAAACTTTGGGAATTGTTCTTACTCGTCTAACAATGCAACATTTAGATATTTGCGACCAGTTTTAACAAATATTTCAATAATTTTCTTTAATAAACTTTGCCACCATATAAAAACGTTGTTTTTAAAAACATTGGTTTTTATCTCGAATTATTTTGTCCTTAAATAGTGTCCCTTCTTCAGAGGATATTTCCAAAAAAATATAATTAGGAATTTAGTTTACATCTAGCTTTAAATAAATGTTATATGAATAAGATGCATAGCCTCAGGTATTTATCTGAATTTGAAGTTAATAAAAAATGAAAATTCTTAATTTAAAAAGTTTAATTATTGCAAAAATATATAAAATGAACAATAGAGGGGTTTTTTTTACTTATAACAGAAGTATTCAACCTTTTAAGCTTTGGAGGACCCTTTGAGCTTACCATTTTCTTAAAGGAACCTCTTGATCAAACAGAAGAAAAAATAGGATATCAAAGCTTTATCCTACTCAAATTTGCAAAATTATTATTGCATTTCCATTTTATCACATCAGAAACGTCTTAGTAAAGTAATGAATGGAAAGGTGGAAATAGAAGATGATGAGAATTTTTGTTTGTTTGTTTGTTTTTTCTAAAATGTATTCTATGAATATTAAACAAAAACAACAATATTTTAAATTACAACAAATTTATAAAGAGAAAAAAAAAATTGATGACTTGTTTGTGATTGTTTTTTTATTGAAAAGCACTTTTACGCCTAGAATAATTGTTGAAATCTGCAACCTAATGTCATCTTCAGCATCCAATCGGATCTTTTTCTGAATTTTATTTTTGTCGCAACGTACAAAGAGAAATAGTTTTGCCTATATAGGTTTAAACATTTGATATTAGATGTTTCACATCTCTTTTGGCGATTTCAGTATAATATTTTCTAATGTCAGTCCAAAAATGCATAATGACTTAATTTTAGTTTCAATTGAGTATCGGTCGATGTATTAATTAGTTGTTCTTTTTCTTTTATTGGGAGTTCGGTGGCGTCACTGTCTTAAGAAAGATTTTGATTCCAATATAATTTTTCTTTTTGAACAGGGAAGTATTCAAGAAATCTTTTTTGCAGCTCTGATTAATGTTAGACCAAACTAATTTTTATCGAGATTAGAGTTACCGTCTACTAAAATATTAAGCAAAATAGGAAAGCATTTAATATTATCTTTCAAAATGTAATCTGCCCAAAATTTCAATTTTAATAGAGTGACGTCAATTTTACTTTATACCTTGAAAATAGTGAAATAAGAGGCCAAATAAGTGGGAGATTCTTCACCTGAACCAAAGAATGGAGACTAATATGTGACCTATTGCGTCTCGATTAATGAATTCGAAGCACGTGACTTTTACACAATTTAATATTTTATTTTATCTATAAACTATTTATTTATATTTATTTTTACAAGCAAACTGCATTTAAGATTTCGATATTTTATAAAAATAAACATTTTACTAAAATTTTTACGCCTTAAGAAAATTGTGATCTCTTACGGAATCTCTCTCAAAGTTCCAGGGAACCTTAGAGTTCCACGGAACCTAGTTTGGAGACTTCTGACTTATAGAAATTTACCGAAAGTTATATATTACACCGGTTGCTTAAAAGTGTGCATTGCACTTTTTTTCCCCCACACGAATATTAAAGTCATGATGATCTTAAGTTCTTCACTATCACTAACACAGTTATGAATTTTTTTTTAATTGGTAGAGTATTTTAAGGCATCTGTATAGTTTTTTTTTATATCACACTTTTCACTCAGGATGTTACATAAAAGTGGTTATATAAATGAAAAGAAGTAAATGTTAAATAATTTTTTGAATTTCAGAAGCCCTAATTTAAAATATATGTAATATTGCTCTTCGCATTTTCATTCTGCTTTTATTATGTAACATAATTAATGTTTTAGTCATTAAATGTTATTATAATTTAGCTATTGTTAATGTAGTCAACTTATTAATTTTAGATGGATCCATGCACACACATTTCTCATTAGTTTCTGTTTTGGATTGTCTTACGATTTGCTAACACTGTTTTTTTCTTCTATTGAAAACTGTAGCAAAATTACTAGATATTGAATTTTATGAAAATGAAATGTTCTTTTGATTGCACCACAACTTGCTTTTTCCTAATGTATTGTTCTCCTTTTCCCTACTGAAAAGCAGTTTTCAAAAGAGAGGGGTTAACCTTTCACTTGTCATAAAACTGTCTTTCACTGAGCGCAAACTTGCCTTTAAAACTTCAAGTCTTACTAACAAAGAGTACTTCTATTTTTTATTTATTTTTCTATCTCTTCTCACTTTTTCTCTATTTTATTTAGGAAAATTTTTTTTCAGTGTCCTTTGAATAGAATGTTCCTGAATAAGAGATAACTGTTCCTTAATAAGAGATAACTTAACATTAAGGTGCCGGGACCAACATAACAATCCCTTAAATGGAGGTGTCCCTTGCAAGAAGTATTGCTGTATTTTAATTTTTACTCTTGAAAGATTTATTATAGTAAAGTTAACTCAGTGGACACTTTTTAATGTTTTCGTTGCATATTTTGCAGATTCTACAATATTATGTAAGGACTTTTATTATTTATTGAATTCTATTGATAACTTCAATTGTTTATTCTATTTTTTTTTCTTTATTGTTTATACAGAATTTAATAAGATTAAAATATGTGGTACAGGAATAGTAGAATAGATGTAGTGAACTTCAATCTCATTAGGTTCATACTAACAACTGAAAATATTTTTAATTTTAAAATCTTTAAATATGATAAATAAATAAGTCTTCCAATATATCATAAATATAGTAGACATTTTTCGGTTATTTTCATTCAAATATGAACAGAAGGGAAGTACTGTTTTATCTAAAATTCAGTGTTAGAGTTATCAGTGTATATTCTTATTCATCAAGATAATGATAGAGTAATCGTTTAAAAATAGAATATGGAACGGAAATATGCTCCGACCCCATAAAATTTCTTTCTCATATATCTTCATCCGTTTTATATAGTCAGTATCCTACTGTATGTCCTGAAAGTTTGTATTCTTGGTAAAAAAAAATATCCTCCATACGTATATTAAAAATATTTAATTCATAATTCAAACCAAACTGAATTACTCATTTAAATTTAATATTATAATTTCCATGGTTGTACATTTTAATTTAAATAGACACATTTAGAAAATACACTAAAAAAGGTTCATACTTATGTCAATGAGCTGAAATTCAATCTATTTCCCAGTTTGTATGCAAACTGGTTAAAAAAAAATCCCAGTTATTAATTTTTCAAGAGCATTAAAGTAGTATTATTCCTTGGGTAATAACTTTTTATTGTTGATGGTTTTAATATCCAGTCGCTGAAGCACAAAGAACTGATTTTAATGCGCACATTTAAACCTAACGTGAATAATGCTGAAATGAATGTAATAAATTGAATTTAATAGATCATATAAAATTAGGCTATATGTTATGAAAGAAATAACAGGAATTATTAAATATTATCTGTTTAATTTTTTAATAAATTACAAGCAATGAATTTCTATTCGATTTCTTTATGTATATTGAACATATTTAAATAGTAGTTTAATTTAAATTTCGGTCTTCTCTTACGAATTGTTCTAATACCATTTCCTATATTCCGTCAACAATATATCGATAGAAATTCAACTAATGAGTCGATCATTTTCATTTTCGTCTTAAGTCATTGTTTTTAATTATATTTCCTTGATAACATTCTAATTATTATCAGAGAATATAATGCAAAATTAAAGGAAATTTATTTTATAAAATGTAAATTAAAACGAGAAATTCATTCTGACAAAGGAAAATAAGCATGTTACTTAAATAGGTGTCTGGTAAAAGAGCAATTCATTTAAATAATAGAATATTTATCATTGAAATATAAAACGTAACAGCTAGAGACAAATTTCAAAATCTAGAACTATTCATTTGACGATATTATCACACTCTAATTGTTATTAAATTTTATGGCATCTGTCTACCAGCCATTTTGATTTCTTGAACATAATCCTATGGAATTTCTATCTTCCTCGAATCTATACTACTTTATTTATTTGAATACAATAAAATGCATCTAGAAGAGCAAAAAATAAGGAAAGTTTCTACTAAATTACATTCTTTCCCCTGTTTTTGAAAAAAAGATTGATATTTTTAAAGTTCGGAAAACCCGTAAACGAATCTTGAAATTGACATAAAAGAATTTTTAAAAATAGAAAGGAAAATGAAATTCTACTGAAACATTGATTATTATTATTATATATTTATTGTATTCAAATAGATAAAATAGTTTAGATTTGAGGAGGAAAGTAGAAATTCTCTTGAATTAACATTACGTTCACGAAATCCAAATGGCTCGCAGACGGGAGCTTTTAAGCTAAATAAGTTTTTTTTTTTTTCAAAACTACTCGATAATTTCTTTTGTTACATTTCATTTCTTTATAACTGACCACGTTATTTCAACAACAAAAAACTCCATTTACAGATATCACCTTTTCAAATCAATTAATGCCTAACGTAAAATTTTAAGTAAATAAATATAAATTTACGTTAATTTTTCTTGATATTAATTTCATGCTTCAATAACAAAATTATTATTTTAAACCATTTTTTTTTAAAAAAAAAAAAGGAAATGCATACCAAATTATGCATGTTACATCAACATTTCTTCAGCTTTAAGTTTTTTTTTTTTTTTTTTTTTTCAGATTTGTATATATCGAACATCGTACATAATTTTTGAGGGTGGAAATGCATATTTAATATTATTGATATTTCCCTTTTACTCTTTCTGTATTCGTCAAAAAAGTGAGTAATTTATAAATTGCAAGTGGTATCTTTTTTTTTTTAGTGTAGTATTTATGATACCGATAAAAATTATTAGTGGTATCACAGATACACGTATCATAAAACATATTCGTATTTCCAATAAAAAAAATAGTTTTTAAAAATCTAGCCTTAGATGACAGCCTCTAAGCAAAAAAAAAAAAATCTTAATCATCACTTGTAGAGATAAAAATAAAAAATAATTTATCACGTACAAATATAACTGTTCTAATATATATTTTAAAAATGCTAACTAAAAAACCCAAAATAGCTGGTAATGATAATACCTCCATTATGTTTCATATTTTTTAACACCCTCCCCCTTACTGAACTGTTTTCCCGCAATTCTTCCTATATTAAGTTTTTGGAGAAATTGTATGAAATTTTGATAGATAATCTGATAAATTTCTTTAAAGTACCAGAGTTTTTGTCATCACACAATTCAAACATTTCATAATAACTATCACCCTAATAGAGCAACAATGATTTTTTAAAAAATAAATCAAATACTTTTTAACCTTAATAATTTTAAGTGCTTTACATAATTTTACACCCTAGATCTTATATAATTTTTCATTACATTTTGAAAGACAAAGATGTTAAAACCTAAATCAGTTTCATATGTAACATATTTAAGATAATTAAATATATCTGATAATATAATAAAAGTGCGATTTCCAGCATGTCAATCTGTCTTATGCGTAATCATTATGATATTATACATTTTTAAACTTTTCGTTACTTTACGGTATTGAATGTATACGCAAGCAGAAGTAAATAAACTAAAATAACTGACAAACCTTCAATATCTATTAAGAAAGGGTATGAGATTATAGAATTTACTCGGACAAACTGCGACTCTCCTACATCTTTAATGCAATTCTATTTAAAGCCGAAAGATAAAGTTAACATAAAAATATTCTTAAATACGAAAAGTAAAAATTAACAATAACACATAATCCGATGAAAACAAAATTCTACGTATTTAATTTCGAGAATTTCTTAAGGAATCAAAATCATCATCTGAAGCCATCATGTTTCAGTCAATGCTTAGAATTTAAAATAATTCGTTTATAAAGATACCACTCGCGGGATCAATATCAAGAATACGCTTGATTTAATTATATCGGTAAAACAAGTATACCTCTAGAAAATCGTATAATTATGGAAACCGGTGGAGCCCCTGTGCAATGTTGGGTAAAAACATAGATATTATGAGTTTTCATTTTAATTTTAGCATTTATTTATTATTTTTTTAGTTTGATTTAATTGAACTAATTCCAAAAGATAACTTCAAAGATTGAAGTTATGCAAAATCAAAACAAAATTTTGGCCTCTAAATTTTTCACGCATTCTGATTTGATTTGCATGCTATTTTGTTTAGAAACGAACACGAATGTTCAACAGAAACATATTTTATTAGGAACTCATTTCGCAGGCTTTCAGTCCTTTTTTACAACACAATTCTAAGAATTTTAAATTTCCTTCTTTCCTTAGAGATGAGAGGCCTAATGCAAATTGCTTTAAAAAAAAAAAAAAATTATCAAACACCCTTACTCGTTTCTCTGGAAACTGTTGATTGTTGTTGCACTTCTGCGCTGTGATAAAAATTACAGAATGGTTGCCTCTTTGATGTTGTCGCGATTCCGGCCACTTGAGTTGGCAATTTATCTTCCAAATAGGAATTCACCATACACTCTTCGTTTGTATTTTAATAGTTTTACTTGTGCAAAATTTATAAATACTATTAAAATTCATACACAATATATTTATTAGAACAATTAAAATTTTTTGAAGAGCGAATGAAGGGAGCTTGGATTTTATAGTTACCTAAGTAATTAATAATTATGTTATAGCATTATTTTTATCATCACAACAAATGGTTATCCTGTAAACCAGGTGAATTGGTAAGCATAAGTTCTCAAGAACTTTTAAAACTGGATGTTTCTTCCAAAAGAAAAATAAGTTTAATGTCTTTTTATAAGTATATAAATCTTTGTACACTATATTGATTATATATACTGTGTTTATTAGTTTTGAAGAGCTTATTAATAACAAATATGCTTTATCAATAACTCAGAAATAACCTGAATTTTTTTTTTTTTTTTTTAATTTTTTAGTATCGGATTCCCAACTTAAAAAAAATAGTTGGAAATTAATGAATTCTTACTCTCCAGAATTCGCTTATTATCTCTATCACAGAAAAGTTTATATATTAGATCTACTGGAAAGTTATGTCCATATGGGAAGTGAAAGAAAGTAATTTTTAAAACATTTATTAATATTTATTGTACAATACAATTTTAGTCTATACTTATGTCCTCTTGCCAATGTGATGGTAATTTGCAAATACAATTTTTTAAGCCGGCATTATCTTTAGAGGTGAAAGACTCAAGTAGTGCTTTGTTGACATCTTCTTCAGTTTTGAATTTTTGTCACTCAAAAATTTTACTGAATGGAAATAATTGGTAATCGGATGGTGTAAGGTCTGGAGAGTTTGGTGGATACGATAGAATTTCTCAGTCTAGCTCTACGATTTTCTGACGACTCACTAAAGCAATATCCTGATACAGTATAATATGCTTGCTATCGAGGCCGCGATAGCCTAGTGGTCATGGTTTCGGATTCGTGACCTGTGGTTTTCGTTCAGTCGTGGGTTCGATCCTTGGCAGCTAAAGACCCGCCGTGTAGTCGGGCCTGATGTACGTTAAATCTGTCGGGGCCAGAAGTCTTCCCGTTGGCGTGGTGTGGAAGTTAGGAGAGGGTGTGCCCGCTCAGAAATCGTCTTCGTCACTTGACGGAGATTCAAAATTCCGAGGTCCATCGCCAATAGCCCTCGTGTTGCTTCTAGTGCGACGTTAATAAAAACTAAACTAAAGGCTTGCTATCGAACATCATCGGCCTCTTTTCCGAAAGTGTTTAATTTAAATCATTCATTTGTTGTTAGTATCGCTACAAATTGAGCTTTTCGTTAGGTTTAAAATTTTGCAATGTATTGATCTTTGGACGAAGCACCATATGCACAGCAGCCTCGTATTCAGGCTCAAATTCGATTTTGAAGAGGAGGCAGGCAGATTGTCCGGGCACATAGTATGCTCTTTGCCTTTCGAATTTATTGTGGGTAACCCACTTTTCATCTCCAGTTGTCATCCGGTCCAAGAAGGATTCGTTTTGTTCGGAGCATGCGACTCGATTAAGAAAATTTTTTTCGTTAAACTCATGAGGAACACATCTGGAATATTTATAGACTAATCCGACAGCAATTATAATGCACAATTAATATTATTTAATGTTTGAAAAATGTATTATTTCATTTCACTTAAAAAAGGACAGAAATTTCCAGTAGTTCTGATTAATGTAGGTTTTAATACATATTGCACAATTCCTATTTGAGGATTTTTAAGGTAGGAACAAGAACAAAAGAATATATTAGATCGTGAAGAAACAAATTATTTCATAAATGGGTGAAAATAGTATTTTGTATTTCATTTTATCTGGATTTAAGCATAATTTTTCATTTTGTTTCAGGGATTTAATAACTTTGCTATTGTGGCGGCTTAATGAATTTAAAAGATGATTGGTTCCAAATTCTCGGACTCGTTATAAGTTGCTTACATTTACAGTTTATATTTACTGTCTGCACTTTTATGAGTTACTTTTACTTTAACTTTAAATCCCACAATGTTGCCGCAGTTCAAGATGGCATCATGTATGAATTGTTTCAGACGATGTTGTGATGGAAATGTTGGAGGGAGTTATGTTCAAATGAAAGAACAACCAGCAGTTTTACTTGACACCTCACATATGGGTGAATACAAATTAATCATATTTATATTGTTTATGTAAAATCAGTTATTTCATTTGTCCTCTGTCATTTACTCAATTAATATCATATAATAGCAAAGAATATGTATTATTTTAATAAAAATAAATTCATGGTTTTAATTGTGTATTTCTATGATCTCTGAACCGATCAGTACAAACTGCCATTGATCTTAGACTACTAAAATTCCCAAGTGTTTGACAGCAGAATAATATCCTTTTAGCACCCTCGCTTTTTTTATAGTCAGTGTTATTCAGACATACTTTATATATTCATGAAGACAATATCGATATAACGTATCATTAAATGCGTGATTTTTCTATTGTTTTTAATTGGATTAATTTAAGATACGTATGTATTTGTTATGATTTAAAACTGTGTGTAATATTTTTAATCCAATGCCATTCAGATATTTTTTATACTTACCAACCAAAGTTTTTTTGTTGTTGCATGATTAATTTAGGATACATAATTACTTTAACCTGAGAAAATTGTACCAAATACTCGCAATTCTTGAACTAGTTGACATGCAATGCAAAATGTATCATGATGCATAATGATGAGTGTGCCCTAAAGTTTAACTGAAGTATATACCTAAGAAATAAATACGATGCGATATATATTGTATCCATTTTGTACAATTTAGTCTCATATTATATTAATTTTACAATTATAAAACTTCTACTTTTAGTGTAAAAAATAATATAACTTAAAAGGATTTTGAATTGATATGTGTTTTACATAAAAGTAATTTTTGAGTGTTTGCTTCAAAATTAACATATAAATTATTTGTTATCAAAATAGGAAGAATTAATTTGATTGCATTCTAATATTTGATACATCACACTTTAAACATATACTTATGTACCTCATCAGGATATCATCCTCTCTATTTAACTATGGCTTAAACTTTTACACGAGTTTGAAATATGAATAAGTTTCAGATAATAGTAGTCAAACTAACACAGAAGAAAATTCATCTTACTAAGTATATTGTAGTAATTAGAAAATAATACTTTTGTTCTGATTTGAAATATTTAAATTTTTTGTTATTAAATTCTGTTAGTTTTTTTATATGTAAGAGAGGATGTCACATATGATCTAATATGAATTGAATATAGATTGCATTTGATTTAAAACTTTTAAAATTAAATTTTACTGCTTAAAGAAAGGGTAAGATTTCTTAATAAAAGAAACCCTTATCATATAGTTTTTCTTGTATATATATTTAACAGTTGATGTGAAGCAGTGTCAATAGTACAATTTTTCTGTACCATTGTCATAAAAATAAACTTATTTAGTAATGATACTAAATTCTGAGTGAAACTAGTTGACAATGTATTTGAAGATTGCATCATGTTAAAATGTGTGTTATTTTCTTTATTTCAGTGTAAATGCTGTTTGGTGCAAAGTAAAGAAAATTTTATGTTGATATTTCTTGAATTCTAAAGAAATTTACCAAGATTTCTTTGGAGACTATGTAAATTTTATCCCATGAAAGTTTTCTGATTACTGTTAAATTTGTCATGTATAATCATTCATTTTTGTGAATGAAGAGGCTTTTGTACAAATTTTACAGTTTTTCAGAAGTATCGATAGTATTTCATAAATGCATATTTACAAACAAAAAATTATTTTATAAATTAAAGAACAAAATTTCATCCTATTAAATACCAAAATAAATCATGAAAATTTCTGCAGCTAATGTTAATACAATTGTTTGAAACAAATTGCTTTCCTACTCTTATTTTATTTTATTAATTTTGAAATCATGGAATAAATTTTAATTCATATTAAATCTCTTTTGAAATTCAACTTTATTTTCTCTTTTAAATTAACAAGAAAATCTACAAAAATATGTAACAAAGTTCTTTAATGAAGCACGTACACATCTTTGGGTTATATATATGTTTGAAATTATTTTAAAAGCAGAAGAAATGTGAAACCTTTGTATTATTTTTTAACAATGCATAAAAATAAGTCGTGTATATATATGACTTATGTACTCTAATAGTTATATATATTTAACTGCTAGATAATTTTTCCAATGAAATTGATTAAATATGATTTGATGATTCGGAGATGGAGGAGGATGGTTCAGCAAGCTAAAGCTAGCAGAAATTAAACTATTCACTTTTAAATACTAAGCTTTTTAAAATAATTGGAAAGCATTCAAAATGGTAATTAAATTAAGTGTTTCCACACTTTCAGTTGACTCTAATAAGCTTTTGCAATTAATTTGATATTATAACTGAGATGGTATCTGTGCTATGTTTGAATGTATGTATTGGAGGGATTTAAAAAATATGTTCACTTAAACCCTGGAATGCTACCCTTTCAAAAACTTATGGAAACTATACCCATTAGTCTCCTAGACTAAGTGGTAAAGTAAAAAAAAAATATTTACCTGCAGATGATTTCATAATTCTGGATCTTGATATTAGTGAAAATCAATAATTTATTTGTTTTTAAAGCAATTTTTACTCATGTTTGTGTGATGTTCACCATAACTCCAGAACACATTAGACAAAATTTGTGCGTCATTCTGTGTAATTTGTATGGGCAAAATGCATGAATTTTTCTTTTTTTACTGTGAGATTGTTCCAACACTTCGATAATTTAACTGTAGGAGTTCAGGAGGAATTTCTCTTGTTTTTCGTAAGAGTTCTTACAATTGTTAAGTTCATTGGCTTAATCAAAAGCTTTTCAGTTAAGGGTATTGAAGTAAACCAATTATGTAACGTAATATTTCTATTAGTCCCTTGAGTGCTCCTTGTTAATTCTTCGATGAAGTAAGATGCAAGAGGAATACCTTTGGTCTGAGTTGAGAGCCCAAATAAGGTATTATGTTAACCATATAGTTGATTCGTACATTGTAATCATTACTATTTTGATGCCGCATTTGGCAGGCTTATTTGGCATGTACATTCTAAAAGGACATCTTTCTCAAAAAGCTAATAACTGTTTATCAATAATAACATACCATTCTGGTTTGTAAGTATTCATATATTTCTAAATAAATTCATCCCATAACTCTCTGATTTTTTTTTTATGCAAATTTATCGTTTTCTTTTCTTTCTTCTTTAGTTTTTTTTTTTTTTTTTCTTTTCTTGCATCAAAAATAAACAATTCAGTAAAAAAGCAGAATATCACCACTGACTGCATAAAGTTGTATCAAATAATTCACTTGGAAGCTAAATTATTATTTTTTATAGCCACTGTCAAAATAAGTATTCCGAATATTCAGTAAAAAAGCGGAATATCACTTCACACATTCCAGCTTTGTACTGCTGATTGCATAAAGTTGTATCAAATATTTCACTTGAAGCTAAATTATTATTTTTTATAGCCACTGTCAAAATAAATATTCCGAATAATGCTTTAATTTCATCACTACAGGTTTCTGAGACTGAAAATTTTTGTTCAGCATCCCGATCTTTTTATCTTCTAATTTCAGAAATTGTATGCAAAACAATTTTTCCAGCATCTGAGGAGTAAAAAATTAGTTAAAAGTTTCTAGAGGACTTTTAAGTTATTTTGCTAAGTCCTTCGAACCTTGGATAAAATGGATAATGTTTTGTGCTGTTGTTCTTGTGTTGCTTGACTTAGAAACAGATGTCTACTTAATTTATCTGTACCAGTGAGCTAAATTTTTCCTTGAAATATTATAGATTTGTCACTGAAATAAAAAAAAGTTCGGGATTTTTCAACCCAATCGCTTTTATTTGATATTTCTGTATTAGCCTCAGGTTTTAAATTCTTATTTTCATTTCCTGGGTTTGTTTTCTAAGTATTTTTCCTTCATCTTTACTCTCAAACGATAATTCATCATTTTCATCCTTATCACTATCTGTAAATTCGGGATTTTGACTTTCAACACTATCTTCCTTTTCCGATTCATCTTCAGAAATATAATTTTCTTCATCACTTAGCTCTTTTAATGGTTCAGGGATAGCCTCGGGTCAATCCTCAAAAATTATCTCCTAGAAAACACTTTGACATCATCACGTGCACAGAGGAAAAAAACAAAGTCTGAAACTGAAATGCAAATGTTACTGCTATCTATTCATCTCTCAGGCTAACATTCCTCTGAAAACACTATATGTGAAAATATTCTGAGAGTAACAAATATCCTTATCTTTAGTAGCCAAGGTCATGTAAAGGTACTGAGTCGCAATTTCCATTTCTTGTTTTAGGGGAGGCAATACAAGGTTATTTGTTAACGGCTTCATCTACCAGTCAAATGGATAGCAATCCAAGGTTAAACAAAATGATTGCGATTTCATGAAATTAATGTATTTAACTTATAATCCATTTGAAAAAGAAATTGAATTTGTTATCCAAAAAAAATTGCTGGTAGAAAAAAAGTAGTGAAAAACTTTTACATGGGAAAAAAATTTAATTATTTAAATTAATAAGCATCTGTCAAGTTACTGTTCAGATGGTAACCCAAAAATAAAAACATTCTTAAAATTGATCATTCTTATCGTAAGTCTAATTTTTAAAATTGTTGGGAATCTATTACTAGCATGTAAATAGATGTGTTTGCTGTTTTGTTTTTATAAATTATATGAAGAAAATACTGGTGAGAAGGAAAAATATTTGTTGCCGGTGTGCATAATATACAAGTTCATCTGTATATATAGTTGAAAATGTGTGAAATTATCTGCAATCAACTTGGAGGAGAGTAATTTAGGAAGTATTTTAAATATTTAATTACTCTCATAGTAATATATAAGTAGAAAATTGGTCAGATGAGTTTTATGAAGTCTTATTATCGATTATTCTATGATTGAAGAAACATTGAAGGATATATATGTTTAAACTATGAAATACAGAAGCCTCACTGTCATGCAGCATTACTTCAGCCTTTACATTGGCCATAATTTAATTTTAGGAGATAAAAGTGAAGCATATTGGAATTTTTAGAAAAGATTAGTTAACATATAGCTTTCAGTAAACATTTAGCTTTCCTTATCTGATGCTGATTTGCTTTATTCACATTTTACATTCAGAAATTGCTTTATTCTGAGTATAAGATGTAATGAAAAAGGATGTTTTGCAGAAGGATATTTTATGCTGCTTACTTACTTACTGTGAAATCTTTTCATGTTTAAAAAGCCTGGCTATTATATCTCTTTCATAATCAATAGTTTTTCAGTAGTGTATTTCCAACATTATAAATCCTGTATATAGTTTCAAATAATGAATAATGCTCATTTATTGTAATTATTTTAGTAATTACTTTTTTAAGTATTAATTATCTAATTCAGCAATGTTTTTTAATTTTGGTTTCAATTACTGTGTTAATTAGAAGGATTCTTTGTGGCAAAAATTTGAAATAATTTGAAAAGCTTTTTTCTCACATTTTAAAGCACTCAACTGAGATGAAATTTTCTATCACTATAGTTTTGGATGACAACACGATAATTTAATTATAATTAATAAAAATTAATTAGTTAAAACTAATTATTTAAAGAATTAAATTTTATTCCAAGTTTCTCTCCAAATCCATTGTTTAATAATTTATTGTTTGCTTTAATTACATGTTGTTTAATTAATTAACATAATGCTCAATTGTTAAAAATGATTTATGTGTATTTTAGATGATAATTTTAATAAACATCAAATAATAGAATTAATTATTAAAACTAATTATTGAATAAATTCAATTTGACTCGACATTCTCTTTTGCTCTTAAAATTTAAGGTATAAAAAAATAATGTTACACTAATTGTGAAGTTTGAAAGAAAAACCATGTTCAAAAAGCTCATTTTTTACCGTTGTTATTATGATTCCAAATTAATTTCACTCTTATAAGCATTGTTGGAATGAAAACTTTGATTTTTTTTATACTTAAAAATTTTTCCAATGTTAAGTTGTCAGAAATATTATATATATATACAAACACACTTTCACTCTCTCACACACACATATATAATGGTACCTAGGTTTACAATGATTTTAGTGTTAATGATGCATGCTTTGGTTTATGATGGCTTCTCTTTCCATTATACACACACTTGTTGGACCATTGTTTTACTTATGGGACTTTGTACTTTGGATAATAATTGCTTTGGTTAATGGTGATAATCCTAGAACAATTTACCATCATTGATCAAGGTACCCACTGCCTATGTGTGTATATATGTTTTTTATATGTGTGTGTTTTCAAGGAAATTTATGTCTGAAAATTCGTGAATGTTTGTTTATAGGTCAGGAGGTTGTAATTGTTAAAAATGGACACAGAGTATGTGGTACTGGTGCTGCTTTAGCTACTGTTCCAATCGTACAAAATAAAGCTTATTTTGAAATGAAGCTTCAGCAGTCAGGTACATTCATCCATTTGCATTTTACCTGTTATTTATAACTGCCTATAATAATTAACTTACATTCATATATTTCATCTTTACTTAGGAGTGTGGGGTGTTGGTTTAGCAACCAGGCATGCAGATCTGAATCGTGTTCCCCTAGGTAGGGATAAGGAATCTTGGGTCTTAACAAGTGACGGCACTATTGTACATAATGGAGATGTTTTATATAAATTATCAGAAATGCCCATGGAAGGTGATATTGTGGTACAGTATATTTTTTATTTGTTCACAAGATTATGGTTTGTGCATAAATACATATATATTCTTGTTACAAAATTTTTAACTTATAAATAATCATATAATTTGCATGTAGTCATAAGTTCATTGTCAACTTAAAAATAAACAGGAAAAAAATTGTCTCCTAAATAAATATGTTTTTGTTTATTTATAATTGGAAATGTGAAATATGAGGAAGGTATAAAAAATATTTAAAATCCAATTTATTTGTGTTCATTTTTACTTTTTTCCACTGCAGGGTGTCTCTTATGATCATGTAGAAATAAATTTTTACGTCAATGGGAAAAACTTAATGTGTCCTGTGACTGGAGCCAAAGGTGAAGTGTTTCCTGTTCTGTATGGTAAGTTTATTTTTATTCTAAAATCAAGAAATTTTTCTTGTTGAATCTATCATTCCTTTAATTTGAATTTATTTAAATTTAAAGAAATTGTTATGATTGATTTTACCTCTCGCATATGAAATAAATATTATTGTTAAAGAAGTTACTAAATCCTATTTATTTTTTTAAACATTAAATTTCTGCTCAGCAGTAAAATTTCTCAACAAAATCATACAAAATGTGACACAAATTTATTTGCTAAAAAAATTACTAATTTTAGTTCAACTTGTTTATTGGAAAATTTTACATGTGTGAATTGTATGTAGAATTTGAAATTGGACTTATAGAATTGTTTATAGTTTAAATCATTAAAACAATTCTGAAAGAAGTTAATTTTTTTAAAAATATATCAGAAAATTAATTTTAAACAGTTTTAGTATACCTTCAAATTAAAAGAAAAAATCTAAATTTTATTTAGTAAATTTCTTATATTAAGTAAGAAAAATAGAAAAATTCAAAGTTAAATTTGTATATACAATTTATATGTGTTATAGAAAATGTTGGGCTTGTTTTCTGCAATAATGGGCTTAAATTTTAAAAATATGTTATAACAATGATAAATTTCTTTTTTTAAGTTCTTATTGGATTTTAAAAAAATTTCATGCAAAAAATGAACTTTTATCTATTGTCAAACCGCTTTAATTTTTTTACAGTTTGGAATTTAAGGAAGTAAAAAGATGAAAATATTTAGATTTTTATGAAACTAATGAAGCTTATTTACCCTATTTCTCAATTTCTGTGAAATGGAGAAACTAATATACCCTATTTATCTCAATATCTTTAAACATTTTTTCCCTCTTCATCTGGCTTCTCATTTAGCAAGTTTTGGGAACCAACAAATGGTGGTGGTGTCATGAATTGTCTTTGCTTTGTATTTCTTTTGTTTTCTCCATTTCACAGAAATCTTTGCGTGATATTATGTTCTGTGAACATGTTCTGTATCGAACTGTTTTGACAGTGTCTTTTACTTTTGCATGTGGGGGTAAGCAAGGTACTTTTGTGTTATAATGACCAAGGTTGAAATAGTTTTCGAAGGGTAATACTTTGTTTCAGACACAGAATCATATAGAGTTGCCTATATGTAAACAGAACAAAAAAAGAATTTATATTGGATTTCAATTTCTTTTTCAAAACCTTTCAAGCTTCTTTAAATGAAATTGGAAATTATATTTTAAATGAGTTATCTTTTAATCTTCTGTATTGTATTCATTATATCATTTGCATGGAATTTATTATATCTTTTATGGCTTTCCTTTTCAAGTTATACAATTATAACAGGTTTGGAGAAAAGGAATAAACTGTTAGAACTCTTTCTTGAAATGTTACTTTTTTAATTGTAATGTAATTTAAATATTTTATTAAGTATGTAATGTTTAATTATTAATCTAATTAGAAAATAGTCATTTCACTGTACTATTTTGGATTTTATAATTAATATGAATGCAAACTTTATGGAATTTCATTTCTGCCACTAAAAGTATAAATCTATTTGTTTATTTTTATTCCATTTTTTTTTAATAATTAGATGCATATATGAATTAAACACTTACATTGAATATTTAAAACATATAATAAAATTTCTTTGATTTCCACCAAGGTCATCACAATATGTAAATATAAAAAAAAAGAATTTTTTTGTTGTTGTTACTTAATAAATTTGCTTATAATTTTGATATATAAATGTTTTTCTCTTATTAATTGCATGTCTAAACAGTAAAAATTCATCTCATTTTTAATCTATATTTTTATTATTATATCATGTTTTACCATTAAAGTAAAATTTCTATTTTCGGAAAATAATTCAATCTAATTATGCTTTTTCTTCTTTAGTCGATGATGGTGCTATTTTAGATGCAGCCTTTACAACATTCACTCATCAGCCTCCTCCAGGATTTGACAGAATAATGGTTGAGAAATCTTTATTATAGTGTTCAAGTCCATTTTTAAATTATCAAAAAAAAAAAAAAAAGTGAGTAACATTCTGTCATTCGAATGCAGGTTTTACATTCTAAATTAGACCTTTCACCTATCAAGTTAAACCATTAGTAAGACATTTTTTAAAAATTTATATATGTCATTTTCTAATATTAATCTTTATGCAGAGAATAATTTGAAAAGGCATTTAAGAATTAAAAGTTCAAACTGGGGCTATAATTCCCAAAGTGTAATAAGTATGCATATTAATATTGATCATGCTAATAAATTCTGATATTTTAAAAATTATAAGTAAAAAGAATATTTTATGAATGAAACTTATTTTATAAACATCAATTTATATTGTTAAGAAAAAAACTGTATAAACATTTGAACTTACTTGAGAAATGTGCAATAATGTTTTTTAACTAGAGTAATGGCAAAGGGCAACTTTGAATTTGTTCCAGTTAATTGCAGCAATTTGTTCCTGCTTATTTGAAAGTTACTGCAATAATTATATTTCTGATGAGTTTTTGCTCTTAGAAAGATTGTTCCATGCAAAAAGGTGATTTTGGTATGCAAAAGTTGTGTCAACTGTCATTTTATAAATTATTGGTTGAAAACTTTTCTCTACTTACAGTTTTTCCCCAGGAGCTATATTTTTCCTACAATCCAGCAGTACTGTGAATCCAAAAACGAATTCTATTTTAAAAACTGGAAAAATTATTACATACTTTTAAAAAATTACTATAAAAGCATTTATTTTAATTTTAAATAAAAATTCAGATGGATTGAAAATTTCAAGCTGCCATGAAGCATGTGTTGGTTCCTCACTTAATTTTTATGGATATTTTGTGTTACTGTATGCATTTTATATTATATTTTATGTTAGAGGGATGCACCTTTTAAGTTTTGGCTAATAATGTAATATATATTTTTTACGTTGGTAAGGAATCGAAATCTTGAAAATTTTACCTTCTTCTGTTTGTGGCCAGTATTATCATGTAAGTTATTTAAATAAACAATTACAAGTTGTTAGTAATGTTTGAAAAAAAAAATTTTAGACTGAGGGTTTTATTTCATTTTTTTACATGGATTTGTCAAAATCAAATTAAGGAATATATATTTCAGTAATAATTATATAAAATATATATGGTCCAACTGTAATCATATTTTTTCTCCTTGGTGGAAAAAGATATGTTATAATATTCTTTCAAAAAAATTATGTTGAGTGATTAGTTAAGAGAATAATCAAATCTTGAATGTTGAAATATATTTTTCCTTTCCATTGAAAACAACTTATGTACAAATCTAATTATGAATTGTGAAAATATTTTGAATTTTTATTTGAATGATCTTAATTTTGATGCTTCTTGCCATGACATATATGTACATTAAATGTATAAACTTCCCTGTATGTAGAAATATTACAAAATGTTATATATCTGTTCATTTATAATAAAACTGAAAAAAACCACATTTGTGTGATTCTTTCAAGATAATTTAGTGCTCAAGAGCAGAAATATTTTGTAGTTCATAGAATTATCTGTTAACATGGTATTGAAAAGGAAAAGCTATTGTAATATTAATCAAAGTGGACTATGAACTACATATTCTTTTATATAGGATGAAATTACTACAGTGAGCTATATTCAATTGAATAAGTATACATTTCTATAAATCTTTTTTTTTTATTTATTTTTAATTTCAATCTATATAGCTTAAATAACTAGATTAGAGTATACTTCAAAGTATACATTTCATATGAAATATACCTTTATTAATTTTCATTATTACATACTCAGGCTTCATATGTGAAAATAGGAGACGGTAATCCAATGCAACTGGAATTTATCTTCAGACTCTAAAGCATGTGTGTCTAAACTATGACCGTTTGAAGGCCACATTTAAAAAAAAAAAAAATGCTGGGCTGCACATACGTTTTTTTTTCAACAATTTGAAATAAAAAGTAACTCTATGTAGTTTTATTAAAATTAACTTCTTTTTATTGTAATTTTTTTAAATTTGAATTAGATATGTATAGGTAGATATTTATTGTTTCGTTTCATTTAGTTTGAATTTCATAAAGATGAAAAAAATTCAAATTAATGAGATGGATGAATTTGCTTTTGTTGAATAAGCAAATCGATATCGGGTTCATTAGACGAGGTTGCAATCCTTGCTGCATTTTCAAGATGTTTGTCAGTGGATCTTTGTCCTACTTTTGATTTTTGCAAGCTTCATTCTTGAAAATAATTGTTCACAAATATAACTACTGCCAAAAGCTGAAGACATTAATAAAGCATGATTGTGAAAAATAGGTTATTTATCGCGGGGTAGGTAATCTTTATAAAACTCCAATAAAGAAACATTCCCACATTTTTCTTTCAGTTGAATGTCACTTTGCAGTTCAATGCATTCCATTTGAAGGCATTTTATTTATTTATAGAGAAAATAAGGTAGAAAATATGTTGAAATATTCATTTTTTTCAAAAATTTTGAAATCTACTTTCGAACTCTTGAATTATATCAAAAATTAATGCAGTATATTTTGTGCAAATCACAGGTTTATGTGCAGCCAAAGTATTGAAATGTGTCAAATCTATTTTTATTTGATTAAGCCAAAATTTCAATTTTCTTTCAAATGCTGTAATTGTTTGGAACATATTAATAAATTGATTTTTCCTTAGAAGTCTCAAATATAAATCATTCAAATGTTCTGTTAAGTCTACTAAAAAAGCTAAATCTAAAATCCAATCTTCGTCCTCAAATTCATTCACAGATTTTCCTTTTGTTTCCATAAATATTTTTATTTCAGTTCTCAAATCGTTAAATCTTTTGAGCATTTTCCCCTTACTGAACCATCTTGCTTCTGTATAATAAATAACTTCTGCAAATTCAGTGCCCATTACTTTAAGAAACTTCAAATTGTCTATGATTAAATCCTTTTGCTCTTATTATGGTTTTTTTTATAACAACATTTAATACACTTTCCATTTTTAAAATTTTTCCACATACATTATTACCCTGATGTATATTACAATGATATGCCATCAAGATCATATTGCCGGCAGCTACGGCTTCATTATTAATCATTTTAACGAGTCCCCCATTTTTACCAACCATGGCAGGGGCTCCATCCATTATGATAGCCGATAAATTTTTCATAGATAAGGAAAACCTTTTCATGGAATAAATCTACAGACTTGGTTGTGTCTTTTAACGATACTAAAGCAACCATTTCTTCTGTGATATTATAATGTTCATAGATTACTCTTATAAAAATTGCCAATTGTGCCGTATCAGAAGCATCGGTGCTTTCGTCCATGGCTAACGAAAAAAATTTAAATTAGTACAATTATTTTTTAAAAGACTTTTCAATTGAATGTGTAAATTTAAATATTTTCAGAATTTGGGTTTGGGCCAGCTCAGATGTCGTCCTCATCACTTGACTGTGGTTCAAAATTACGAGGTCCGTCGCCAATAGCCCTCGTGTTGCTTCTAGTGCCACGTTAATAAAAAAAAAAACTAAATTTATATTTCAATAGGTTTTATAAAAACTAGAATAAGTTGCAGATATATGGTAAAATTTACCTGATTAATCAAAAAGTACACAATTTTCTAAAAGCAATGTTTCATATGAGAATCTATAAAATATCCTTGAAGCTTTCTGAATGATTTGATTTCAAATTTTGTGGTAAAGAAAAAGTAATAAAGATCACGATATAGATATATATCGTGATATCACGATAAAGATATGGTTTTTCAGAGGAAAAACCATAGTTAGAAATGAGTTACCATGTTTATATAAAAGTGAATGAGCTGCATTTTTTTTTTTTTTTGTATCAGAGACGTCCAAAATATGCTGATCTCTCTTAATAATCCAATAGATATTGGATCAGAGATCCGCCGGATTGCTGAAAAATCACTAAAAATAATTAATTTAAATGGCAAAAGCTATTTATTATTGAAAAAATTACAGCACACGCAAATACGTTTAGTGTCAAACACATGAAATAAATAATTCAAAAATACACTATTTTGTATTGATAACCTACACTGGTGAAATAAATTAAGAGAACTTGCATATTTTAACGAATTGCATAAAAAGAACTGAACTGAAGGGAAAACCACTTCTATATAAAAATGCAAATATGTAAGCGTACACGTGTGTGTAGGCGGAGTCAGCAGAAAAACAGGCTTTATAAGCGCGTGGAGGGTAAGGCGAATTTCCTTCGCTAGCACACCTCGGCGAATTTCTTTGTGTTATTTTGCAGCAATCGGTTTAATTCACATCGGAACAGTAAAAATGAGTAACCACAAACGTTTAGATGATGGAATGAGGTGGGGAGGCTAGAGGCAGGCCAGTTGCAAGTCCAGATATGCAGAGAGTTTAATTTAACGCCCAGCATCGTTTGTATATTATGGAAACAGTTCTAGGATACTGGATTCATCGAGAGAAAGCCTGGGCAAGGTCATCCAAGAGCTGCGCCGGCCAGAGATCACCATTTATCTATTTTAGCGAGACGTAACAGAGGGGCTACAGCTTCTCAGCTCTCTCGGGACCTGTATGCAGCCACAGGAACCCATGTAACGAGGGTGACTGTTTCCAAAAGACTGAATGAGAGAGGGTTGTTTGCCAGAAGACAGGCGGTTTGAGTCCCGCTCACGTCTACGAACAGGAGAGTCCGATTAGCATGGTGCAGGTAGCATAGTGATTGGAGTATGGAGCAATGGGCGACCGTTCTGTTCTCCGATGAATCCCGTTTTAGCCTAAACACCGATTCTCGCCGTACTTTCACATGGAGAGAGCCAGGGACCCACTACCTACCCTCCAATGTCCGCTAAATCGACAATTATGGCGGTGTAATGGTCTGGTCAGGCATCATGTTGGATGGCCGCACACCTCTCCACGTCTTTGACAGAGGCCCTGTGACTGGTGTGAGGTATAGGGATGAGGTCTTGGAGCCTTATGTTCGCCTTTTCCGAGGTGCAGTGAGCCCCGAGTTCATCTTAATGGACAATAACGCGAGGCCACATAGTCGACGAATTTCTCGAGAGTGAGGATATTCGCCGGATGGATTGACCAGCCAGGTCAAAAGACTTCAATTCTATAGAGCAGTGCTCCGCAACCTTTTCTCACCTACGACGCACCAAAATTCTTTCTAGAATTCCGCGGCACACCAAAAGCTAAAGTATATAGGTATTAATTGAAACACAAATTTTACAATAAATGTTTGTTTTTTATTTCAAAAGTATACATACTTAAAACCATAACATATTTATTTCTACGCAATCATAATAATTATTAATGTGATACCAGCGCTTGTTTCAATGAACACAAAAGTTTTATATTCGGCTCAATATTTGACAACGCAACCCGAAGTTCTTGGTCAAGATCTTTTAAGCATGACCGCTTATCATTTTTACTTAATACAAGAGTTGAAAAACTTTGCTCACATAAATATGTCGTCGAAAATGGAAGTAATGTTAAGATTGCTTTGTAGGAAATGTGAGGATATTCTTTTTTAACGTGAATCCAGAAAACATCTAATGGAACTTCGGAGAAGTATAATTTTAAAGTCATGTCATTATTTAAATCTGTAAATTCCTCTCGAATTTGTAGAGGCAGTACTTCTGTAGAATTTATTGCATTGGTTGCAAAAGGATTTCAAACCCAGTCGTATTGTTCCGTATTAATGGAATAAAAATATTGATCAAATTTCTGCTGAAGCATACTTAAATGTTGTTGGGCCAGATCCACAATTAATTGGTTGTTTTCAATCGTAATATGATTGGTCCTTTGGTACATTTCCAAACATCCTTTTTGCAACTCTTTCTGCCAAAGTTCGAGTTTTTTAATAAATCCTTGTAATTTGTTGAAGCACGTCAAAATATTCTCATTTCGACCTTGCATTTTTTTACTAAGTTCATTTAAATGCTCGAATATATCAGCCATGTATGCAAGTTTGGCTATCCAGTAATCATCATCGAGGTACTGGCATATTTCGAGCATATTCTGTGTTAAAAAAAATTCACGCACCTCGTGACGAAGCTCAAATAATCTAGCTAAAACTTTGCCTCGGGATAGCCAACGAATTTCTGTATAAAATAATAAGGATTCATATTCGGTTCCCATTTCTGCGCAAAGTAATCCAAAAATTCGCGAATTTATGGCTCTTGATTTAATTAAGTTTATGATTTTAATGCATTCATTCATCGTGTTCAAAAGTTCTTCCGGCAAATTCTTGACCATCAATGCTTCTCGATGTATGCAGCAGTGTGTAAATTGTACCGTCGGATTTTTTTGTTTTACACAAGAGACAAAACCTTTTTTACGACCCGTCATTGCCGCAGCGCCATCCGTGCAAACAGCAATGCAGTTTCTCCATTGAATATTACGGGGCCGCGGTAGCCTAGTGGTCAAGGTCGTGGATAGCGGCTGGCGGTTTTCGTTCAGTCGCGGGTTCGATCCTTGGCCACCAAAGACCCGCCGTGTAGCCGGGGCTGATGCACGTTAAATCTGTTCGGGGCCCAAAGTCCTCCCGTTGGCGTGGTGTGGATGTTAGGAGAGGGGGGTGCCAGCTCAGGTGTCGTCCTCGTCAGTGACCGTGGTTCAAAATTACGAGGTCCGTCGCCAATAGCCCTCGTGTTGCTTCTAGTGCGACGTTAATAAAAACTAAACTAAAAATCATTGAATATTACATATTTTGAAGAAATCATCGGTTACTCGAAAAATTTCTTCACCGGTAGTTCGCTCTAGAACCTCCTTACAAAATAAATAATGTACTTTAATGAAGTCCTCGTCAACGAAACGTACAATAGCTATCAGCTGTGCTTTATTTTTAATATCAGTTGTTTCATCGATCTGAAGCGTAAATTTTTCAGCCGATAACAGTTTTTTAATAAGTGTTCCTAAAATATCGCTTGACATATCGTGAAAACGTCTTTTAACAGTATCAGCAGACAACGAAACTTTATTCACTTCTTTAACTTCATTGGGCCCAAGCATAAGTCTAACAATTTCCATGCATGCTGGTTTAATAAGTGTTTCGCCGACAGTAACTATGTGGCTTCTTCTGACGTGCAATTAATTTTACAACATGATAGCTAGCTTCTAATGCCTTTTCAGAAACTGTTACGGCCGATTTCATAAATTTCTTCTGTTTTTTATTTTGTTCTAAGCACCCCTTAAAATATTGTTTGTCTTTGTTGGCGCAGGTAGGATGGCTTGAATATAGATGCCACTTTAATTTACTGGGTACCATTGACTCGTTTGATAGCTGATCGCCGCAAATGATGCACTGTGGTCTTGGTGCCGTTTCGTCACCACACCACGAGAATCCATATTTAATGTAGTCTTCGTCGTACTTTCTTTTCACTACCTTCTTTAGGTTTTTTGTAACACTTGTGCTGGGTTCTTTATCATCTGTACGTGAAGACGAATCTTTCCAACGTAAAAATTTATCCATATTTGAAGGGGTATAAAACTTAAAAAATTTTATACGAAGAACGTTAACCATACATAATTCAGTAAGATAATTAATAATAATTATCGTTAGTGGTAGGAACGTGTTTATTTAACTTTGTGTTGTAAAATAGTGACAACAATGACATACGAGTGAACGTGATGTACCACGCGCAAATGCAAATAACACATGCGCATGAATCTTCAACGACACGCATAACGGTCATTTTGCTTTATCTATGATTAATTTGGTGGGCCTTGGTGTTTACACAACACACTGTGCAGTTTTCAACTGTTCTCACCAGGGGACCATTGAATAATTATTTAGTTATAATAATTATTCTATAGTATATTTAGAAAAATAGACATTATTATGAAAAAAAAATTGTCATTGTGTATTAAATACATGGTGAAAAATTGTAAAATGTCATATACCGCGGCACACCTGTATCTGGCTCATGAAACACCAGTGTGCCGCGGCACACCGGTTGCGGAGCACTGCTATAGAGCATGTCTGGGACGCTCTGGGGAGGGCAATTGCAACTCGCAACCCCCCTCCGAGAACCATCCAGGAACTGAAAACAGCGTTGGTGAATGAGTGGGACCAATTGCCACAGGCACTGATAAACTGCCTTCTAGTAATTTCTAGTATGACATCACGCTGCAAGGCGTGTATAGCTGTAAGAGGGGACCATACCCCCTATTAACCCATTTCTTTTGTGTATTCTGCAACCGCTGTTTCAGACCTTCAGACTCCCATGAGTGTTACGCACAAACATGTGTGTCTATTATAACTGTTGAATGTTTATTTTGTTTGTATTATATCAACCTATGTTCACACCAAATTTTATTAAAATCTGTCCAGTAGTTCTGGAGATCGTAGATAAAATATGAAAATTCTTTTTTCTTACTCCAGTGTACATTATTCAATTGAAGTAGAAGGGGAAAAAAATTATTACTTGAACGCCTGTGTAAAAACGCTGGATTAGTGTCAAGGCCGGAAAAGTGAAGTGTCATTAGATGATTGAACGAGCGCTTAGCTATGTAACATCTTCTACGAAATCTTGAATATTCAGTAAGATAACTTTGGAACCGTCGGACATTATTTATTTTTTTGGACATATCCACTGAAACAAAAAAAGAATTGTTAATGATTATTCGAAAAAAAGTGAGCGATTTTTTTCTCCACAATATTTTTACTACAAATAAGATTTACATTTCAGATATGTTCCTCATTTTCAGGGGTAATTTTTAAGCCTTTGTAAAAATCATTTTATGAATCACTGTGTATCGCAAGATTTTGGATCATTTATTTCCTATTATTAAATTAATGACTTCTCTTGTAATTACATAAATTATTTTTAAAAATGATATTAAAAGCTGTCCCAATGCGTGTGACATTAAATAGAATATATTATATGGTAATGCTTACTGATGAATAAGAAAGTTTACTAGTGTGATTTAATAAAAAACCAAAATCAATAAACATAATTCTTAATCGGAAATCTAACATCCATGTTTAATTTTTGCGAAAAAATAACCAATCATTAGAATTGTTTTGAAAAAAATTTCAATTTATTAAAATTATATTCTAAACCTTTTGAGTTCTGAGAGCTTAAAAAATGGACCCAGTAAGTGTCTCAAACGTTTGGCGATGGAAAATTTAAAAGATTTTAAAACCAAATGAATAGATATTTGTTACCAATTCTAAAAAAAATGTAAAAAATTGAAAATTTAACTTTGTTATAAAAATATGAATAATTTGATGTAATAGCCAAAAAATAGATGTCGGATAGAAAAGTAATTTTGTATTTTGAATTGTTCGGCGGTAAAAAGAAACTCCTCTCACAATAACAAGTCAATTGAAAAGTCCCCAGCCTACCATAGTAAAACACATTTTTTTGGCAAAATTAGTTTTTTTTTATTCAACATAATGCCCTTTAAGGGTGATACACTGATTATAGCAAACCTCCAACTTTTCGATACCATTTTTGTAGTACGATTTGTCCTTTGCTTCAAAATAGGCCTCAGTTTCGGCAATCACCTTTTTATTCGACGAAAATTTCTTCCCAGCGAGCATTCTTTTGAGAACTGAGAACAGGAAATAGTCGCTGGGGGCCAGATTTGGAGAATACGGTGGATGAGGAAGCAATTCGAAGCCCAATTCATGGATTATTGCCAACGTTTTCACTGACTTGTGACACGGTGCATTGTCTTGGTGAAGCAGCACTTTCTTTTTCTTCAAATGCGGCCGTTTTTCGGCGATTTCGTCCTTCAAACGGTCCAATAACGCTATGTAATAGTCGCTGTTGATGGTCCTTCCTTTTTCAAGGCAGTCAATGAAAATTATTCCATGCGCATCCCAAAATTCAGACGTCATAACCTTGCCAGCCGACTGTTGCGTTTTCCCACGCTTTGGAGCGGGTTCATCGTGTGCAGTCCACTCGGATGACTGTCGATTGGACTTCGGAGTGAAATGATGGAGCCATATTTCATCCATTGTCACATATCGACGCAAAAACTAGGGTTTATTACGCTTGATCATCTTCAAACACTGCTCCGAATCATCAACTCGTCGTTGTTTTTGGTCAAAAGTGAGCTCGCGCGGCACCCACTTTGCACAGAGCTTTCTCATACCCAAATATTCGTGAATGATATGATGTACACGTTCAGTTGACATCTTTAGAGTGTCTGCTATTTCATTCAATTTCAATTTACGGTCATTCAAAATCCTTTTGTGGATTTTTTTAATGTTTTCGTCGGTAACAACCTCTTTTGTGCGTCCACTGCGTTCACCGTCTTTGGTGCTCATTTTACCACGTCTAAACTTAGCATACCAATCCTTGATGGTTGATTTTTCTGGGGCAGTGTCCGGAAACTCGGCATCAAGCCAAGTTTTTGCTTCAACTGTATTTTTTCCCTTCAAAAAGCAATATTTTACCAACACGCGAAATTCCTTTTTATCCATTTTTTTCACAATAACAAAAGTTGCTTCACTCAAAATGCTATAATTCACAAACTAATGATCCGACAACTGTCAAATTTATACGCGCATCTTTTGAGGGTTAGGGCTAACTATAAAACATATGGATTTAATTCTAGTAGCGCCATCTATGTGTCAGGCCGGGGACTTTTCAATTGACCTGTTACGTGATACACACAATGTGAAATTAAAAGGAATACATTCCAAAACTCTCTACGAAGTCGACATGATTAGTTCAGATCGAATTTTGTAAGTTTTAACTAGGTTAATTGATAGGAAACTGAATCAGCTTATTAAAAACAAAAGAGGGGTTAGAAGTTACAGATTTTTCTAAACAAGCTGATCAAAACTCTCGAGAATTTCAAATCTTACTGGTTGCAAATGTGTGGACACAAATTGCTACATTGTTTATCGTAAATGTTAAGAGAGATTTATTACTTGAGAAAATTTTATTAAGCTGAACTGTTATATCGAATATATCTATCTGCTCTAGTTCACTTTGATTTGAGATTTCTGAAGAACATACTTCTTAAATTGAGAAACAGAACTTTCAAATGTTTGCAATTGAAGAATCTGAGAGTATTAAATCCTGCATAGAACACTAAAAGAGAGGGAAAAGATCAAAAATCCATTAATTTATTTGAGAAGACTACTAGGCGTAAACCACTGGTCGTTATGCAGTTCGACTCACTCTCGTGGATTCATGGCTTTCCATACCTCGAAACAAATCTTGAAATCGAGTTTCATACCTTCCTTCATCTCTCTCTCTCACTCACTTAATCTTAAACGTTTGCACAGACCTGATATAACTTCATGATTTGATCAGATTCATCAGTAGCTTTAGCCAGGATATCAAACTAAAACCGCTAGTCTATATTTGTTGAAAACCGAGATTTTAGCAAATCTGGAAATTGGAAGCACGTGAAAGGAGCTCTGAATCCAGAAGATTTGTTATTTAAAAGTTTTCGACTACAATTGTTAAAATCTTACTACTTAATCTAATGTACTTTAAATTGTTACGACTGAATTTTGACTTTTCATTAGTTCCTTTCCTGATATAGAAGTCTGCACAGACGAAAAATAAATGTATGATCAAGCTTTCTGTATATATATATACTAGCTGATATCCGCCCGCTCCCCTGGACAGACGATAATATAATATTTTGGAACCTATACGTTAGATATTACGAAAATTTTCAATTTTTAAGACTTTAATAATAATCTAAATATAAAATTTTAAGAAATTGATTGCCTATAATAATGGTAACCATCGACATTCAAATATATGAGAAAAATATAAAAAAATTAGTAAAAAGTCACCGCATATATATATAATTTGGATAAAATTCATTCCATCGTATACATGTTACACCTAGAATTGCCAAAGATGAAACCTTTAGCCAGCATATTCATCATGTGCTAAACTTTCAAATGAAATACTCTCGCAATGGCATCGTGTTTATCACAAGATTTTTGTCCTTGCCTAAAGACATTTTGATTTCTGACCATTTAGGATTGCAAGTGACTGCAATCCTAAAAAATAGTCGTAAAAATCGGGACGTCCAAAATATCTTACGTATGTCATAGCTTCTTCAGTTCGTTCACGCATGTAGCAAGGTCCTCCAGTAAACGAAGATTGTTTTGCGTGTGTGCTACTCCGTAAGAAGTCGCCGTTTTAGTAATTTTAAAAATCCCGCACAGCTAAACTACACTTTCACCAACCGTGGGATTCCAAACTCATTTATTTCTATCGCTAAATATGTACGTTTTCTATTTTCGACATGTACAAAATTTCACATAAAGAGCCCGTTCGCCAAAATCTTGCCAATCCTCCATCAGCGCTTCAATGTAAAATTATTTGGTATTTTTCCATTTCGCACGCGCAAATCTCACCAAGTAAACTTAATTGGTGGCAATACACAGTATACATGTAAAAAAATATATTCCGTTTGGCGTCGGTCATGTCATTTTTGGCGATAAAGTCGCCAAAATTACATAACCGACGGTTAAGAGTGGATTAACGGATGAAAATTACATTTTGGATAAGAGTTCCGTAAAATCTGTTCTTAGAGAGCGTCTACATCGCAAAATGAGTAACTATGCTAAATTTCAAGTCAATCAGTTGTATAGTCTCAGAGATCTCGTGATGAGTCACAGTGGTATTTCGCTTATATATATATAAGAAGAAGATATATTGTATACGCTCAGGCGACACCAGCGACATTCTCTGTACCCCCGGATGTAAGCGGGAGAAGGAGCGCACTTTTGTCCCCAGCAGCGCGCGCTTACTTAGGTTTAACAACCTGTAGATTCGTCATTAAATCTCCTTAAACATAAACATCTCTTTTATTCAACATATCCCTAGACACCATCATCTCTGTTACATGGGGGCTCGGCCTCGCAATCTTAATGGTTTTTGAACCCGTATTAAAATCAAAAGTCGTCCAAAACAAACGGCGCACTTCGAAATCGCTTAACACAATGGCGAATGCTTAATCAACGAATTCCTCCTACGCCTACTAAGAGCCAATCCTCCGCTCTGAGACCAATACTACCGTCTCCTTTGCCAAGCCAAACCAAAGCTTGAGACTTAACCAAACAGTCTCTTCGGCATCGTCCAAAAGTGTTCCCGTAAAACAAATGCCAATTTCCCCGCCTATTCATCGCATCAAATGTAAACTCCATCTGCTTCGTATCTACAGTCATCGTCGTGAAAAGCGGTGAACTCCTCGCAAACGGATAGCTTTTTAAAAGCGAAGCCTACCTACAATCTACATATACTCCGATATCTTCAAATCAGGTAGGATCAAACCTTTTTTTATTCAGCATGTATCGTAATACTAAGAAAGAAGATCTTATAACTGCCGCGAAAAATTAGGTGTTACTGTCCCAGAAAATGCTACACTTCTATGTTTAAAAGCACTAATCGAACAAACTGACGCTTTCAAAAATGAATCTGAATTCGTTAAGGATATGCTTAAATTACTCGTCGAAGAACGGAAAGAAGCAGAACTAGGAAGAAAAAAAAAAGGAGTCGAGTTAACTGCCAAAAAACTAATTCAACTTGAAAAAGAAATTGAACTCGTTAATATTAACTCCGCTATAAATTCTAATAATTCAAACAATACTACTGCAACATTTGAAACACCGTCAACTAACCTCCTAGAAAGTCTCATTAAATCCGTTAAGACCCTTAGTATGCCAGTTCCTTGTAAACCTGAAAATTATAATTTATTTTTTCATTCACTTGTATGTGCATTTACAACCAAAAATGTTCCACAGGAATTAAAATCAGAGATCTTAATCAATATTCTAGGTGAAAAAGCTAACAGTATTTTGCTTTATATTCCCGAAAACGAACCCCAAGATTACAAGAAAGTTAAACACATTATTTTACGAGAATTCCAACCAACCGCACAAGAATGCTCAATTAATTTCCGTAGGGCTCAACGATTGCTAAACGAATCGCACGTACAGTTTTTGTCACGATTAATAAGTTCTTTCGAATATTATTGTAAACTTCGTAATGCGAATGATTTTAAAACTTTGTGTGAATTAATGATAGCCGACAAATTATTTTCCACCCTCGATCGAGAAACGCAACAACACATCGCAATACGCCGAAACGAATCTTGGCTTAAGCCTACTGAATTGGTTAGGCAATGCGATGTTTACTTTGTAGCAAAGCGAAAGTCGTATTCTGACAGCACACAATACCGTCAACCGCCGTATGACAGCAAACAAAAATACAACCCGTCTCAGGGCTTTAATCGCTACTACTCGCGTGATAAAAATTTCACAAATTATTCACGAAACGCTTCAGCAAATAAACCACGCGGTGATTCTCACAGAAACGAAACTCATTTCAATTCTAGACCTAATTCAAAACCCGGTCCTGTTTGTAAAGTCGAAGGTAAAATGTTTAAAGAATTCTTACAAGAATTGCAATACGAAAATATTTTTGTTAATGATAAAATCGTGAAAACTTTAATCGATTCGGGAGCGAATATTGTGTGTGTCCTTATTCCACCCGAAACAAAATCTTTTGGAACTGTTCAATTAACCTGGAAACGAAATTCAAGCTCAACTTACGAAAATTAAATTAGCTCTTCCAAGTTTTCGTGAAAATCCGATAATAGAAACTGCAGCTATCTGTAATTAATTGTATTGTGATTTAATATTTCTGCCAAATATTTTTGATGATTTTAATAAAGCAGAAAAAGAAAATGCTCGGATTTCAGAAAAAAATCCTATTTCCTCCTATTCTAAAAATAACTTTATTTCCCATAAAAATAAAAATGATAGACAAAATAATTTCGCTTCAGAATCAGTCAGCAAGAATAAGTCGAGCTTTAAAAACTGCATATATCATGAAGCAGAAATGCATTATACTATCCCAAATCATTCCGGCGACGGTTCAAGGCCAAATGGCTCAACTCAATTTCAAAACATTGACAACGCCAGCAACGTAAAAAACCCACTGAATAAAAATGAATTGTTAAACTCTCCAAAACAGAAATTATTATTCGATGAAAAAGAAAATAAGAAATATGAACTGACGTCACAGCCCATATCCGATCAAATATGTTATATAACTGATTTTCAGCCCGAGGCTAACATAAACATATCTTTTTCTAAATTGAAAATTAGCGATTGTAATTTTTTACCGGTTAATAATAAAAACGAAACTCTCGCTTCGCGTTTTATAAATGAGGATTGTTATTTATCGAATTTAAATGTAATGTAATGTATCGAATAAAAAGGTGTGTACACAGTTGTTAAGTGCAGTTACTGCACAAACAGCTTACTTTCAGAATATACGCCTTAAAAGTGAGTGAGTGAGTGAGTGAGAGTAGTTTTTAATGGCGCAAGAGCCAAAAATAGGCTAAGCTGCGTCAAACATTTGTTAAAATTAATTAAAATAAATAATTTCTAAAATACGAAACACAAAAAAAGGTAGTTATACAGGTTAAAACATTAAACATTCAAATTTGGTGTAAAAGGCCAATGTGTTTTAAAAAAGCAAATAAGTTATGGTGGGGGTTTTCCCCCACCAAGTCAGACAGTTTTAAAACAGAAGAATGAAAAAAAGTCCGGCGATGATGATCAAACACCGGACAGTCAATTAAAATATGATGAATAGAATAAGTGACATGGCAGGAAGGACACTCGGGAGCATCTTCTCCAAACAAAAGATGTCTGTGAGTAAAACGAGTATGTCCAATGCGAAGGCGAGACAATCTGACATCATCTCTTCGCATTGGAAATACAGGCCATTCTCCGATGATCGGCTTCACCGAGTGTAATTTATTATTAATCTGTAAATTCCACGATTCCTGCCATGTCTGATGAATGAGATTTAAAATGTGACGTCGTAAGTCCTCAAATGGGACTGCAAACTGCAGAGGATTCGTTGCCGAACGTGCAGCCGAGTCCGCTTGTTCATTTCCTAAAATACCTACATGACTAGGTATCCAGCAGAATTTTATGTCATAACCCCTGCTATAAAGCTGACAAATAACATTAGCAATTTCAACCACGATAGGATGACTTCTATCGTCCAGATGTACCAATGTTTCCAGGACGCTCCTGCTGTCAGTATATACAACGAACTTTCGAGAACTGGATGTCTCGACTAATTTCAGGGCACAGTAGATGGCGACTGCTTCGGCATCTACTGTGGAAGTAGATGTGGAAGTCTGTCGGTAGACACTGCAGGAAGAGTCGAGCCGGTAACTGTGCCTGATGTCGTTTGAAACAACACCACAGCCGACGTATCCAGTTCCTTTCGATCCATCCGTGTATACAGGAATATAATTCTCATACTGACAGCGATGGAAGGCAAAGATCCTCTGGAGAACAATGGGACATGTGGTGCTCTTGCTGTAAGAAGCAAAGGGGTTATGATATATAAACCTTGGAATATTCCAAGGTGGAAATTTAAAAAAATTTCGTTGCTGAACATCCAAGTCATGTAGGCCGAGTTCCTCGATGGATACCTTCACCCTGTCAGAAAAAGGCCGGATGAAGGAAAGACGAGCACTGTACAGTCTCCTTAAAGACGGTCTGGTATTCATGTTTTGTGATGGATGAGATGGCAGAGATGACATTTTGAAATGATAGTAGAGCGACAGTTTCAGGCGCCGCAAAGCCAAAGGTAGCTGGTTACAGAGGACATAGAGACTCTGCACAGGTGACGTTCGGAACGCACCACAGCAGATTCTCAGAGCATTATGGTGGACAGGGTCAAGTTTCCGCAAGGTAGTTTTGCAAGCAGATCCGTAGACGATACATCCGTAGTCGATCTGAGACAGAATCACCGACTGATACACTCGGAGTAATGAAGTTCGATCCGCTCCCCAAGAGGTGTTGGATAACACCTTCAAGATATTCAGGGATTTCTCACATTTCCTCCGCAGATGTAAAATGTGCGGAAGGAAAGTGAGTTTGCGGTCGAAAATTACTCCGAGGAAGCGGACGTCAGGGACGACAGGAATAGACGTATTACGGATGCGAATGTCAGGATCGGGATGGAGGCCCCGTTTCCTGCAAAAATGCACGCAACTACTCTTACTGGGAGAAATACTATGCCCATTAGCATCACACCATGTAACCAGGTTATTGACTGCGGTCTGAAGTCGTCGCTCAATGATACGCATTGACGATCCTTCGCAGGAAATCTGCAGATCGTCGACGTATAATGAACCATTAACTGATGGTTGTAAATGAGAAAGTATGGGAGAAATATGACATATAAAAAGAGTGGGGCTCAAAATGCTCCCCTGAGGAACTCCTTCAAATTGAATAAAAGATGAAGATAAAATATTACCAACCCGTACTTTAAATGATCTGAAATTTAAAAACATTTTAATAAAAAGAAGTAAATTGCCTCTCAGACCATAATCGAAAAGAGTGCGCAGAATCCCATAGCGCCACGTACGGTCATATGCCTTTTCGATATCAAAGAAAATAGAAACCAAATGATTCCTCCGTACGAAAGCAGAACGAATCTGACTTTCGAGTAGAAGGATGTTATCTACTGTGGATCTTCCTTTACGGAAGCCACTTTGAAACGGAGGAATGCATTGATCCTTTTCAATTTGATAAACGAGACGGGCATTGACCATACGTTCTAGCGTCTTACACAGGCAACTCGTCAGAGCGATAGGCCTGTAGTGGAGAGGGTTCTTTGGATCCTTACCAGGCTTCAGAATAGGAATAACGATTGCTTCCTGCCACTGGCTAGGAAACACATGCTCCCTCCATATTCGGTTGAATAGGTAAAGGAGACTGACAAGTGAATCCTCGCTCAAGTGGCGAAGCATATCGTATGTTATACCATCAGAGCCTGGACTGGTATTGTTAGATAAGGACAGAGCCTTTCTCAATTCCCACATGTCAAAAGTCACAGTTGTAAGGGAGTGGTTGCCGACACCTGAAGTTGATAGGTGTCTGCTCAGAACGATTCTTAGTCGCTAAAAATGAAGCACTGTAAGAATCGGAGCTTGACACACTAGCAAAAGAGCGGCCAATGACATTGGCCACTTCGACAGGTGAAGAATGCACAGCATTTGCAGTTTCCAGTATCGGAATGGAAAATTCCCGATACAGGGAGTTTGCAGCTTTTATCTTTCTCCATAACTGTTGACTTGTGGTAGACGATGTGATGGAAGAGACATACCTGATCCAAGATTCTCTCTGACTATGTCGCCTTACTCTGCGAGCAATTGCCCTTTTAAAGGCTATGAGATTTTCAGTTGTGGGTTATCGTCTGAAGATACCCCACAATTTCCTTTGTTCCCGGTAGGAGGATTGACATTCCTTATTCCACCATGGTTTACTCATCTTCCTCTGTGATGTTCCACTCTTCGGTATCGCTGCATCAGCAGCGTCCACGATAGAGGCAGTGACATTGTGGACAGAGTCATTAATATCTTGATCTTGAACCATTGTACCGGTAATAACTGCTAACCGTGTGAATAAATCCCAATCTGCCCGGTTGAAGCGGTAAGTGGGGGGACGTAAACGCACCCCACTACCATGAACCTGGGAGATCAGGAGAGGGAAATGATCACTATTATAGAGATCATTTAAAACCTCTAAATTCAGCGACGGTAGCAGTGTCGGTGAACAAATGGCTAGATCAAGGGAATGAAAAGTCCTAGTGGGAGCATGGAAATACGTCTTCTCGTCGGTGTTCAGCAGACAGAGACTGTGATCAGAGATCAATCGCTCGATCTGCCGACCACGAGAATTTGTACCATCATACCCCCACTGAGGGCTGTGTCCATTAAAATCACCAAGCAGAAGGAAGGGAGCTGGTAACTGATCGACTAATCGGTCTAAATCCATTTGTGACACTACATCGTTAGGTGGCAGGTAAATGCAGCAGACTGTGATTAATGTGCGAGTGTGAATTCGCACAGCCACAGCCTGCAACGATGTGGTCAGTGTAACGACGTTATGAGGACAATTCTGGGATGCCAGAATGCAAACACCTCCAGAAGAAGGTGATGCGACATCAACATCCCGTCGTACACAATGATATCCACGCACGCGGGTTGTCATATTACTCTTCAGAAAAGTTTCCTGAAGAGCAACACAGACAGGTTGGTGCGTAGATAGTATGGATTTGAGATCCTCTAGTCTGGGTCGTAAACCACGGCAGTTCCAGGAAACAAAAGCCATTAATTGGGCGCACTCGAAGTGGAAGGTCCCGTTTCCAGGACCCCCATGGAGTCATAATCTTCGGGCGATGGGTGTAATACCACCGCATCCCCGTCAATGACTCTAGTCTTTTTGCGAGGAACACTGTTCTTCGCACTAAATTTTAGTTTTTGCCTCTGCAAAGCTTTAGACCTGGCTAATGGCCTAGTCTGTTGAGCCTTTGCAGAGGAAGGGTTTTTTTGAATAATTAATTTTTTCTTTGTTTGCAGAGCTGTGTTAAGTAATGGAGTCTTATTTTTTGGTTGCGGTTTCTTAGTGGTAGGAACAGGTTCCGGAAATTGGGTGGATTTAGAAACTACTTTAGTGTTCTGGGTTGCCGTAGCGTAGCTTTTCCCCTGTACTGGGGTACGGGAAGCTACTACGCGACGAGCCTCGGGATACGACAAATTCTGTAGCGTCTTCACCGTAGAAATTTCTTTTTCTTCTGCCCATTTAGGGCAAGAACGAGAGTATGCAGGGTGGTTGCCCTGACAGTTGACGCACTTTTCTGCAGCGTTACAGGAAGCACTATCGTGTCCTGTTGCTGTACAGCGAGCGCACGTCAACTGTCCCCTACAAGCGTTCTTGGAATGGCCATATCGTTGGCAATTAAAACATCTCAGAGGGTTCGGAATATATGGTCGGACGGAGATACGCGGCCTGAACTGTCTGTGGCAGGGTAGGAGTCGAAAAGGTCAAGATGAGGTGCTGGGTGTTAAGCACCTTACCATCTCTCCTAATCGTAATCCTCCTGACACCACAAACTAGCTGGTCCTGCAGATTCTCCAGAATCTCTTCCTTCGACACGTTTTCCAAATCCCTTGAGGATACCACGCCACGAGAGTAATTCAGGTTTCTATGTGGTGAAGTCACTACAGGATAAGGTCCTAAGGTCTTCATACTCATTACAAGTTGAGCTTGTTTTGAGTTTGAGACCTCGATTAATAGGTCCCCAGAACGTAGTTTTTTAATATCCTTAACAGTCCCTACCATACCTTGAATTCCCTTTTGAATTAAAAAGGGAGATATGGTAGAGAAAGTTTCAGTCTCTCTTTTTATCAAGGAGAATCTAAAATTAGTAGTTTCTGTACATTTGTCTATTTCTAAATTTTCATTTTCAGAATGCCGCTCAACACGGTCTGCCCATGATTCACTTTTTGTTTTAATATTTTTTTTAATAGCTTTGGGAGCCAAATCTGATATCATTTTATTTGTCGCCATAGTGCCTGAGAAAAAAAAGGGAAAACACGGAAAGAATTCTAGTTCGATGGGTCCCCGCCAGACCCATCTCCCCACCCTTTCCTAACGCGGAAATGAGTAACCGACGGAGAGATTCGTTCCAGCCGGACAATGTGACCTGCCCCATTACGTGCCCAGGCAGAGGCACAGGTCCAAGGCCGAAGCCAAGGAGGATTTCTCGCAATGGGAGGGAGGTCACACCATCCAGCCACACGCAACCAAGGCTCTCCCTCTGGGAACATTTTAAAGGATGACGTTCCAAAACTGTAACCGACGGCGCACGCAACTCCTCTCCTCGCACACCCTTCTCTAACCAGGGCCTTTTCCAATCACGCCCATGCGGTCTCCCACTAGGTACCTCCGCATGAGGAGTACTGGGGCCCCGTATTGCCAGAGCTAGGCATGCAGGAAATCGGCATTGATACGCCGTCGGCCTTTTAGTGTTTTAGTAGAGACACCACAAATATTTTTTTTTTAATTTTAAATATTTTTATTCATTTTTTTTTCAACACAAGAATTATCACAAACATTAATAAAAAAAACTATGTTAGTTTAAACTGTTTTCCGCCTGATATTATAAGATATCAAGCGGAAAACCCCCCAAAGCAAAACACATGACAGGAAAAAAAAAAGGGGGGGGGAGAAGAAGAGGAAAACAAAGATCACTGAGGTACCTCGGGGTTGTGAAGCCCGTACTCATCTCAGGTAGATGAGCCCCCTGAGGGGATACGCCTTAAAAACCACGTTTAGCCAAGACATTTCACCCTAAATTTGAAATCATACTACGTATTAAATTGTTAAGAGACACTCACAATCCCGAAATTACTTTCCATTCATACATACCGGCTTCAGTGCAAATGAATATCATATATAAGTGAATATCTTCCATTTAACCCACCCATTCTTTGCGAGATTGGGTCGCCGCGATAGAGCCATGTTTGGCCAAGCTGCGCTAAACATTCGTTAATTTAGGGAGAGAATCTGTGATCTTCACAAAACTAAACTTAAAAAAAGGAGAATGCGTATAAATAGGATGACAGGAAGAAGTATAAAATCAAGTGAGAGATCGCTAGTGAATCTCGGGATTGTATTACCCGTGTTTACCAGACAGCAAACCCATTGCAGAAAATAAAGACAATTTGAGACAGCAATACTTGTATTTTGCTTGAGAAAGTAGGCTCCTGTGGGGAAAACTCTTAAGAAGTTACAAGTATCATCTGTAGCAGGAAATAAGAGAAAATAATTGTAGCAAAAATGCTGCAGATTCTGGAAGCAGTTACTATAGTACATTGCAAAAATTGAAATAAATACTGCAAAGGATAAATTAAACCAATGAGACAAAAATTGAAATAGAAATGAATGACTGATTTGTTGTAAACTAATCATCATTAATATTTCAGTCATGTTTTGTCACCCTCCTCCCATATATTACATTAACATACTTATCGTATGTTGCGGCTCAGATTTCAAAACCTGTTTTTTTTTTTAAAGTTAATATTATGAATTTTCGATTCGTGTTTAAGATAAGATGCTATCACATACAGATCTTGTATCATTATGAAAATGTATGAGAAACTTAGTGGCCAGTCTATGGATAACTTTAGGGGACTTGATTGATAAGTTTTTTTAATGCAGATAAAACCGAATAATTATCAGATAAAGTGAGCAGATTTATTAGATTCCATTAGTTCATCCAAAGCTTAGCATATAGCCTGCACTTCAGTAGTGATTTAAGAATTGATCAGATTTATTTTACAAGTGAAAGCATCATTTTGAGTAATATCTGCTATAGAAGTAATGTGTGAGTGTATGAATGTAACTGTTATTAGCACAAGAGCCAGATGTGTCTATGCTGCGCTGAACAAGGTGTGTGATCTAGAGGTGAAAAAATGAGGGGGGGGGAGAGAAAATTTGGTCGATAAGGAGGGTCGAAAATTGAGAAGGATCGCTAGGGTATCGAAGCAATGTGATGGCTTTTAAATGCATCTGTAAATATTGTGAAAAATTTCCGAAATCTATATTCTATCTATTCATTCAATTAGCTATTAATTATAGTAACTGGTAGGATTTTGCCTTTTGGAAGCTCAATTCATCTGTATAAATCAGGTAGAGAAGCTTTTTTAAATGGAATCTCTCTTAGGATGGAAATAATCTGCTCTCCAATCATATTCAAACATTGAAGGATATTTTTAACACTATTTTTATTATTTTCAAGTAGTTTAGTCTTTATTAATGTCACACTAGAAGCAACACAAAGGCTAATGGCGACGGACCTCGTAATTTTGAACCTCTGTCAAGTGACGAGGGCGACACCTGAGCTGGCACTCCTCTCCTAACTTCCACACCACACCAATGGGAGGACTTTGGGCCCCGACAGATTTAACTAGCATCAGCCTATGATCACCCAATCCTATCTTACCTTTGGATTCTTATCAGAATGTTATCTCCATACCAATAAGGTAATTGACCCAGAAACAACTTTTAAATGGATAGAATTTAAAAATTATATATAAATTTTTTAACTTGGAACAGGTATACCATTGGTTTTAGCTGTCGAGTTTTAAACTTAATTAAAAAAAATTCCACATACACAAGGCAAATTAGAAGCATTTTTTAAATGCAAGGCTGCTGGATTGGATAATATTACTTAACAATTTTTTTGTTTTAATTGAACTATTTTAATCTGAATAAATTAGACTGAACGGTTTAACAAAAACTTTAAATTATGAAATAATTACATCATTAACACACAGTAACTTTAATGAAACATTTTTAATTGTTGATATTTGAATTTTAAGTTGAATTTCACAATTCTTTTCCAACAGATTTTAAACGAACAGAAAACAATTTTAAGTGTATATTTTTTTTAATCAATTGATACTTTAAAACTAAATATCTTGTACTGGACATACTTCAAAATAAACATTACTTTAACATATCTATTACTTTTTTTTCTTCTTCTAATATATCACAATATCGATTTAAATTGAACAATGATAAATATTAGCTATTTTTTCATTGGCACAATCTATGGCAACAAAATTATTATTTTTACAACTGAAAAGAAATTCTTTTTAAAACAATGTTTTTTGAATGTGTTGCAAATTTTACCCCTTCATATGTAAACAATTTTTATATATTGTATGAATAGAAAATGATAACAGCCTTTTATTACCCGACGAATTTGATTATATTCTCTGAAAATAACAACCTTGTACAAAACTAATTTAAAACATTTCTTTCTATATATTCTGATGTACAGAAAAACTGATTAAAACTATGAAAAATATTAATAAATAAAAATATTGGCCATTTTTTCAAAACTTTCATATACATACAATGTATGGTAACATTATTTTTAAAACTGGAAATAATCCATTTTTACCACAAAGTTTTAAATTTTGTTGTGCATTTTACCTATATACATAAACATTATTATTCTGTATTTGGTCAGTTTAAAAAAATTCTAATGAATATACTATTTTCTATATGATTTTTATTTTTTAAATGTCTTATAATTTCTTAATTTGAATATTTTATGTTTAGATATATTGCATTTTTTTTTTTTTACTATATGCTTATTTTTCAAAAATTACATTTACATAGTTTCCCCAATTGTGTTATTCTTTCAATTAGATTCAATATGAACATTATTACAATAAAGAAAAGTTCATTGATTTTCATTTGCTAAATAAATTAATATTTTTTTAACATTTCTCTTACACATTTTCTGAATCAGAAATAAATTTAACAACTTCAATCAGATAATATTATTTAAGGCTTTATAAACAATTGAGAACAATTAAATTTTTGGCACTGGGGAGTTCAGTTGGGTGAGAAGTCTGTATTTTAAAGATTAAATAAGTTACCAACACATTTCCCTTCGCATAACTGCTGCATTATTATCACATATTTCTCCTGATCATAATGAGATTACAATTTATAGTCCAACCCATTGCTGCCATCACACATAAATGAATTTCATTACAGGCATTTAATATTTTCTTTTACAAGAAGCTAGTTGTGCAATCACTGGAGTTGATTTAGTCCAAGCACAATGTCAGGCTTCGAGAATATCGTAGAAAAAAAAGACGGTCACCATGACTGGCTACGATTAATGGAAAATTATGTTTTACAAGAAAATATGTAAACAGCACTTAAAACTGTTACATCACACTTGGACATCATTCTTGAAAAATTAATCAGATTTCAAGCATCTGTTATTCAATTTGCAACATATTTGGAAGTATTGATATGACAAGCAATGTCATATTGTCCAGCATGGGAAATGCATGTCAGCATGACGTATAGTACAAAATGCATAATTTTCCTCCTTTTTTGGATGGATTCAAGCAGTTAAATTCTATTTTACCTTTGTAAGGCATCATGGAAGGGGGGGGCACTGTCAAAAATAACAAATTGTTAAAAAAAAAAAAAAAAAGCATAATTGAGGTAAATTAAAACATTCTCAACCTTTTTTATAAGAAACTAAATGAATTCTAGAAAGTTACTACTGCAGAGAAAACACATTGGAAGAAGGAGGAACATGCCTACTGAGACCATGTATACACAAATCAGCACAGAGCAAATCTCCAACAAAATACTATATGCAGGAGGAGAAGACAGAAATCATGTCTTTATTTCCTTCAAACCCATGCAATGAGTTATATGGCTTTCGTTGCAAACCAATTTTCTGTTGCCGTGTGTAGAAAAAAAGATTAATGAGCGGGGGAGGGAACAATAGCAGATGGTAGAAAATTTGTAAGAAATGCATAATAAGCAAATTCAGTATAAATTTTATGTGTGAAGTGTAAAAGTTGGCACCTGATGAACTTATATGTCACAGGATTTTTATTGTTTCAGAATAAATTTTCTTTTCATATGACTGGCAGGAGCACACAATATATATATATTCACTTTTACTTAGCACATATGCATTACTGTTAATATATTCTTAAAACTTGAATTTCAGTTAATATGACAATAACTAGAATTAGATGAAATTTATGGAAGTTATGAAACTAAAATACTTGTTCAGGTAGTACATTTTTGTGAAGATTTTTTAAACCATACCAATTAATTTATTAATTTTACATGCAATATTTTTAAAATCATAATTCCCCCCCTTCGCACTTTTCAAATTAACATCCATGTTAATGTATTGAAATAAACAACAATCATGACATTTTTCTGTTTATTGAAGTTGCTACTAACAGAGAATGATTAGACATGAAGACAACAAGCTAATATATAAAAATAAAGAAAAAGAGCAATACAGCTGTGATTGTGAAATTTTGAACAATCAAATTCCCAAATGAAGTAATGAATATTCTCAACCTTTTAAGTCCCCTCAAAAACTGAGTAATATTCCAATAAATAATTAGCTTATTCAAAATTTTCTAGGAAAAATGCAAAGAAAAGTGCAATTGGGCCTTTGTCATAAAAAAAAAATATCAAGCATTAAATGATGCCCATTAAGAAGTAAAAGCTATTTGCTACAGGTGAAACTTGATATCACATGAATAAATGAAACATGAGAGTACACTCCTTACATTATACACAATGATTTAAACCGAAAAACTTGTTTAGCATTTGCTTGCTAATAAAATGAAGGGAAAAAAATATATATTCCAATTCTTGAATTATGAATTGTAATATAGAATATAAAATACACAATGAGATTCATTCATTTTGTACAAGCTAATTAATAAATACTTTGAATGTTTCAAATTTTATAAATAATTAAAGAGCTGATTTAAATTCCCTACATAACTTTAATTCTTTCATATTAAAAGAGGCCCAAGAAACAGTTTTAAATAATGCATTTTTCCCAAAGCAAAAAATACTGTATTGCTCTTCTTAACACACAACTTCGCTAGAGGAAAAGTTTTGTAAATCAGTTTGGTAAAACACACATACACACTTGAGTGAATAATTCACAGTTATTTTATAAGTTATTTGCCAAAGCCTGCCATGAAACAGACAATATCTTTACAGAAATTAGAAGGAAAATAAACCAACAAGCAAGTGGCAACAGTGTTTTGGGAAAAAAACACTGACCAATAAAATTTCTTATCTAAATCACACAATATTGATATTCTTTAAAGTATTTTTTACAATAAATACCCAGTGCAGGGGCTATTCTTTCTGGGAAATGAGAACTTTGTCTGCAGTAGAGTAATATTAAAGCAAGGTTTTCCTGCCTCTTATCATGGCAGAATTAGCAAAATCTGATAACTACAACTAGAAATCTGATAATTAATTACACATCCAGCCTCAATTGGGCTTTGTTGTCTTCATATGTGATCATAAAATAAAATAATAACTAGTGATAAGTATGCATCGTTCAAAAGTGGCAACAAATTGGGCCACTCTAGAGCGTCAGCAGTTTTACCACTATTCAGTGACTGTCCTTGGCAGTAATTGGAATGGTAGACCCAGTTTTAGGATTACTGCCAAGATCAGTAGATGGAGAGTTGGCCAGCTTGGGTGCAGGACCTTGTCCAGAAGTAATGTAAAGACTGAAAAGCAATAAAAATTTGTTTTACAATATGTCATGAATATTTATGCACAGAAAATAGAAAAAAAATTTACAGTGTATTCCCCCCCCCCTCCTTAATTAGAAAATTATTCTCAATACGTTAGCTAAAACTCTTCTAAATATCTCTTAATTTCTTCATCCATTTTTAAGAATACAATATTAATCATTAACCAACCTCAAATTAAAATTTTGTTTTCTAGGTTTTAATATAATGATTTTGCAATAATATTATATTATTTTACAAGTCATAAACATAAAAAAATACACCTTTGAGTTGCAATTGTTCCAATCACCCTCCTTTAAATAATCTAAATTTGCTATTGTGAAACATGATCTTGTGCAACTTTTTATTACTAACTATGAAGCAATTGTAATTTATGAGATTCCATAGAAGTCTATGCATAGACATCAATACAAAATTAAAATAATTTTTGAATGCTCACAGAACATGAACAATCAAAATTTTATGACAAGTTTTTTTTAATAAAAAATCAATATATATACATACACATAATCATGGAAGTGTTCAGATCTAAGGTTGATTTTTTTTAAAACTTAAAATCAAAATTTGATAAATAATAAACATGAAATCCATAGTTTACTAAATTATTATTTTTTTTTTTACAAAATCAATAATTCTGAATAATAGTTTAAGAATGCTCATTTTAAAATACATTGAACTATAACATTGACTTCTATAACAAAATCAGTAGGAGTTTACTACTATAACAAAAACAGTTTTGTATAGCAGTCTACCCCTCCCTCCCCACACACAATATACATCCTGATTACGGTTTAAGACTAAAATATCCATAACACCTAAAGCTTTACATATCACCAAAATAAGAATATCTAAATAATGCCTTTAGCAAAAATGTTTTGGTTGTACAGCATTCATGTACAAATTTCAGTTTCCCTCTGTTTCTTACTTAAATTAGTTTTAGACTATAAAAAAAATTGAAATTCAACATTAAGCACTTAAATTCAGAGCTATTCCTATTGAAAAAATACAATTCCTTCTTCACATTCAAGCTTCTTACACTGGAAAAATGCACTAAGACATATTCATATACACATAGATTTGAAGATAAAAAAATATCTGATGGTAACTAACTCTTTCTAGATACTGTGCAATAAATTCCCATTCTAGAATACGATTTCCAATTAACTTTGATTCCCTCAATTTGCTAAGATTGTTCCAATGCTTCACATAGGAAAAAATGTAAATTTTAATTACGGCGTCATTTAAGAAAGGATGTACAGTAAGGCAAAAGAAGGTAAAGTGGTCAAATCAAAGGTTTGTTCAGCATTACGGGACAAAATAATGCCAAAAATCAACAATGTTGGCAGAAACAATTTAACCATAGCAAAAACCAACATGAAGAAGGTATTTTGATCGATTAATTTTATAAATGTCACAATTAAAAGCAACATGCAGGCTATTGACAACAGACTTCATAATTTTGAAACTTGTACAAGTGATGAGCTAGTACCTTCATCTCCAAACTTCCACACCAATGGGAGGACTGGAACCTCTACAGATTTAACATGAATCAGCCCTGCCGCACAGGTTTCCAGTGGCATCCGGCAGAAACCAGCAATTCATCTGAAAAAATGCTGCCTGTGAACTTGTGATCTTGACCATAAGGCTACCATGGTCAGTTGAAAGACAATGGATTTTGCAGTATCTGTCATTACCAAAAATTATATGTGTAACCAGTACACCAATGACTACAAGAATGATTGATATGCGAATCAGGGAAAATAATCCAAATTCACAGCAATAATTGTGCATGAACACACACAGGCAAGCATGTTTGCAGAGGTGTAATGACTCTTTCATCCCAACACACCATTGAATGGAATAAAATTTCCAGTGGTAAGTACTACTTTGAAATGAGCACTGAAGATTTAAAAAGAGAGAGACAGAAAGTATCTTGAGGAGTTCCAGACAGCAATGGGATATTAACCAGACATTCTCAAGTGTGAAACATTAAAATTTTCCCAATTTTATCTTCTTCTTATTTTTTAAATAAATGAATATATATCATATTAACTAGTTTTTTGTCAATTCCAGTAAATCTTTTCTAGTAAGTTATTTTCTTTGTCTAAGAGGATAAAAATATACTTTTTTCCAATTTAAGCTGTAATTTTAACCATATTTTTTATTATATTAAACAGAGATTTTACAGCAGGAAGACATCTTGGTTTTTGGAAAACTAGTAAAGAAAATCTAAAATATTTGGATCTATTATATACAGACGTGTTATAATAGATACGGATATTATATACAGACGTGTTCTGATTTTTTTTATTTTCCTGAACATTCTAGAACCTTGTGTTGCTACTTACTTTTTGCTCTGTTGCAGGGGTATGATTTGATACTAAAACATCTTGGTCACTGAAGATACTTGTATCTGTACTGTTAAGTTAATTTTCTGGAAACTGTTCAAGGAAGATTTTTCCTACGTCTTTTTTAGAGGTACAATTACTTTTAAGTAAATGTTCAGCATGCTAATTAGATAAATTGCAGTTCAAAATTTAAAGACTTGTGATAGTTTATTAATATTGATTATAAACAACTATATCTAACTCACCCATCTCCACTTATGTTACTGTTTTCCTTTTTTACCCCGTCTTGTACTGCTTCCATGCCAAGTTCAGCAAGACAGCGCAGAGCCCCAAGAGCAGCCTGATCATGAGCTGCTTCAACAGTTGCACCAGCTCCGTGTTTCACTTGATTTGGATTAATTGCCACAGATACTAAACAGATATGCTCTAATTTGGCACCCTAAAATTAGAAGGAAAAAAAAAAACATTTACATTTTTTATTAAAAATGGTTAAAGTTATATTGTCCTCTCCAAAATGAAATTATCTTGGAAAAATAAAAAGGTTCAAGTTTTGAGCAGTATATTAATATGAATTTGCAAATGCTTTTTGAATACATATCAAATAATTTTATATACATATTACACTCTCAGTAATACAGCAGTGTAGCGTAGGCTATAAATAACCCCTCCACAGACTTGTTTTGAACCCCGTTTTGTTCCCAGCTTCCCATTCATTAAAAATATATAGCTTAAAAGCAATAAAAAACAAAGTCAGGTGGCTTGGACATTCAGCCACATTCATCAACTCTGTTACACAGGTGCGGCAGAGTTGAACCCTCTTTGTGAGGTATTGTTGATCCATGTCATGGATATAATGGGAAATTATGGCCTAGCTGTGTGACGGCTAGCTGGGGAAGACTGACATTGGTTGTTCTTTGAAAAAAGGAAAATAACTCAAAAGGAAGGCGGGGGACAGACCTACCCGAGGTCTTAAAAAGGGTGAAGAAAAAAGAGGAATTTCTGTGGAGGAGCGAGAAAGCGTTACAGCTATAAGTGGGAGGCGATTGCCTTCTCTTGCGAATTTATAATTAAATCGTACTATATTGGATATTAAAATATTGGTGGTTTTTCAACTATATATGTTAGGACTTGTGCTGTTTAGATATATGCGATTTGCCTCAGTGCTAAGTAATTAGATGTGTTTTCAGTGTTGTAAAAAGAATCCAGGCGGAAACGATTAAACATAAGTTAATCTCAACTTTGTTAAATAAAGAATTATCTTCTCTTAAGCTGTGTGATCCCTTCACGTTACCACTTCATTCTACGCATTCAGGGATCACTACGTTACAGCAGATATGCAATCAGAACACCGCTGAATTACTGTAAAACAATAAAAGCTATATGCTATTGCACAAAATTCAATGCAGTACACAAAAAAAAAGTGTCAAACACAAGACATAACTAACACTACAAAAAATGAAGCACTTTGTTTTAATAGCCTATATTATTCCATTGAAGCATACAGTTTAAAATAGTAAGTAATGAATGAAGTAGAAAGATCGCAAAATCACCAGATTACTGGAAAGGTGAAGAGCCAGATTACGGTTTGCACAGATTAAAATTTAATTCAAACACTTGTAACATGATAGACATCTAATACAATAGTTTCTTTGATATTTACTTTTAATATAAGAAAGAAAAGGCAAATATTATTCAATTCATTTTTTAGGGATGCAAATCTCTCTTCCTGTGAGACAGTACTTTTTGATTCTCCTCTACTCCCCCCCAGGGAATGCCCCAAGCAAATGCGTGCCATCCTGAAAGGATTAATATGCTATTTTTTGGCACCTTTTTATATATATATATATATATAAAAAGAACACTCGTTAAATATTTAACATATACATAACAATATTAGAACATATAATTCAGATCTCCACATGATCCTCTATATGGAAAGAGAAAGAAAAAAAAATTGATTCAATAGTGATGAAATAATAAATGAAGAATTATAAATATTAAAAAAAGACATGAACTCACAGTTAGAAAATAAAAAAACAAAAATTGACAATACAATGATGACGGACAATGTTTTTCATTATTTTTTATTTTATTTTTATTAAATTTTATAAGAAATTTAGTTACAGTATATTTGGGAGAAATCAAAGACTCTGGAATAAGCAGATTTAACTAACTCAAATACTTTTTGAGATTTTCCTAATTTTCTATTAACGACTGTCACAACATAATGTTCAAATTTCATCCTTACTCATCAACAAAAAGCACCTTATTTCAAGAAACATTACTCTCCAAATAATTAACATTTTAACAACTGAAAGGGGAAAAATAGATATTCTAGTTTTGCTTATTATTTTCTCAAATAACGATGCACACACGAGATTAATATCTTAATTACTTTCCTAATGTATGCAATCTCTAATTATATTAACAGTTTTACTTAGTTTGATTTTCTTCCTTATTTATTATGTGGCTATAATCAGAATTGCAAGGTTCAAGACTTGAAATATCTTTTAGTGGGAGATCTGAACAGTGATTTCAACTCTAGTTAATAAAGTTGTTACAAGTTCTTGCTTACACTGCAATGGATTACTGATTGGTTTGATCTTCTATTGCCAAAAACACAAAATTAAAGACTATTTAATAACTTAAATATTCAAATAATTCCAAAACAGAAGCTACCTACAATCACTTTAACAATATTCTCTTACATTACATAATGTTGACAATTCAGAGCATTTAAAAAAAAAAATTTAAATTATATATTTTGAATTAGTTCAGATAGATTTTTTTTTTGGCAACTTATAAATAAATAAACTTTTTAATATCAGCTTACTCAAAAATTTACATTTATCTTTATCATGGTAATAATAGCAGCGGAAAAAAAAATTATGCTGCATTCATCCATACAAAGCCGAAGTTAAAATTTGAACATTAGAGCCACAAAAACATCAAATTAGATTAAATTGTCACAAATGGTTTCAGATTTAAAAATTTTATTCATTATTCATCATTTTTTAGAGTAACATCATTAAAAAGGTATCAATTTTAAGAAAATCTAGAAGAAATCAGCCCCCCCCCCCAGTATTTGTAACTAGATAAAACAAAGATTCCAGAAAATACTGATTTTATTTCCTTTAAAATATAAAAATAATTACAAAATACTTCCCCCAAAAAGCATAGAAATTTTTAACAAAAAATGCACAAGAAATAACATCCTATAATACACACATTAAAACTGTATTGTGAAGGAATCATATCTTTTTTATGAGAATATTAATCCTGTGAATGATTTGGGGGGGAGGGACACACCGAGAATATTGTTATTGTGAATAATAAGAATCGAGCATTTTTAAAAAGTCTAAATCATATTAAACAGTTATTTTTCCTACGAAATTCCACAGCATTTAACAGTTGCTTTAATCAATGCAAAAAAAAAAAAAAAAAAGTACATAATGTCTAACTACTCTGCAAAGTGATAAAATATCAGTAGTGCTAATAATTTGATATGAGGAACCACAAAATGCTGAATTTAATGTTGAATATAACAAAAATTTTTCGTTCATCTCCATCTAACACATCGATCAATAACTCCCAAGACTAACCCAGAAATGGCGCTCGTAGTAAACCAGTAACCAGGTCTTTCTAGAGTACTAACCTTTGCTTGAAACGTGTCAAAATTTTAAGTCGATCGGACCAGGAAAAAGGTTTTTTGAAGTGAAGTGAAAAAGGTTTTTTCCAAGTGGGTGCCGCGATTGCTTTTGATGGAACAAAAACAGCAACGAGTCGATGATTCAGAACGCTATTTACTCGCAACAAAAAAGATTTCTTGCGGGGGAAAAAATTGGGGGGGGGGGGGAGATTTGGAAAAGCGTTGGAACGATTGTATCACCCTAAAAGGTGATTAACAAAAGGTGTTATGTTGATGAATAAAAAAAAATTTTGCAAAAAAAATGTTTTCAATTTTAGACTCGGGAGTTATTGATCGATGTGTTATGTTTAAAACTAATACAAACTTATAAGTATCACTTAAAAAGATTAATTTAAAAATAGATGGGGAAATAAAAGAAAAAAAAAAATGTTATAATCAACATTTTTTGGGTGGTTATATCCAATAATTTTAAACATTTTAATTTTTACTTTAACTCAGGTCAATTAACTTTGCGATGAGATATATTTGCTCAAATATGTCTCATCGCACATAATTCAACAAGTTCAACCACTATTTGATATTCATCTAAATGAAAAAGTTGACATCTTTGAGAAATACCAATTTAAACAGTAAAAGTGTAAGGACTAACACAAAATTAGGATTCTGTTCAATTAAGTTTTTCCTGGATTATTTAAGACAGTTAAACAAATTCTTATTTTAATCAGAATCATTTAAATAATCAAAAATATTAATTAATTTAAACTCGCATATTTATTGTGTGTGACTAAAATATCATCTACAGCAAACTTAGATTCATGTATTTTAATTTCAAATAAGTAAAAACATGAACCCTTTGATGGTTATGAACAAGCTCAACTTGCATTTGAATAATGCACATAGAGGATTTAGCTTGTCTCAAGTATTTCGACCCAAATGGATTGTTAACTTCCCTACTTAGAGCCTGCCTCTAGAGGGCGTTCATTTTGTAAAGGGAGAGAGTGTGATGTCACACGATCCTCTGACGGGACCTGACCGAATCTCCGAGAGGAGCTGTTGTAAACGAACGGTAGTAATGAAAATAAATATTGTTGTTGTTATACAACCCGATGTGTTTTTTTTGTCTAAGGACAACCGTGAACTGAAATCTGAGGTGATGATGATTAGTTTTAGAAGTGAGTTATAAAAAATCAGAAGCGGGATTTATATTGAAGCCCACGGTCAGACTGACATTTCTCTGAGAGAACTGTAAGAAAAGGATGTACTTTGTAGGCCGCTAACCTACCGGAATTGTGAAGGACACAAAAAAGTGTTCCCTGGATTATATAGTGAAACGTGAAAAAAAAAGTACGTTGCATGACTCTAACCTACCGTAACTGTGAAAAAAAAATGTGCTAAGAAGTGATTTATTTTGAAGAGTATTGAAATATTGTTAAAAATGTCGTTCCTCTCAAAAGGACGTAAAACTGATTTAGTTGAGCTTGTGCTTGAATTAGACGAAAGTGTCCCTTCGGATGCTACCTATGTGGCAATAAGGGACATCATAATTAAAAGCGAATTCTATGAAGAAGTTTTCGCCAGAGGATGTCTCGAGAGGATAATTAAAGATAGGAAAGAAAGAGAAAAAGAGTTAGAAAGGGAGAGGATTGAAAGAGAAAAAGAGTTAGAAAGGGAATTTGAACTAGAAAAATTAATAATTGAAAGCAATAGAAGAAAACAAAGAAAAATCCAAGAGTACTATGAAAAACAATTTCAGCCTCAGCAGGAAAAGTTTGAATCTGAATTGAAAGAAAGGGACGAGAAGTTTACCGAAATTCAGAAGGAGAATGAAAAATTATCCGAAGCTATAGGGTTACAGGATACCAGTATTGAAGAAAAAGTGCTTGTTGATGGAAGACGACTTCAGTCTCAACAGGAAAAGTTTGATTCTGAACCGAAGAATAAAGAACAAAAATTATCTAGAATCCAGGAACATAATGAAAAGTTAACGCAAGCCATACGGGAACAAAATGTCGCTAACAGAGGAAAAGAAGAAGCGTTATTAGCACCAGCGATGCTACTGAATGATGAAGAAAAAGTGCAAAGAGAAGTGCAACGGAAAATACAGAAAGGAAATAAAGAGAACGGAAAAAGAAGACAGCAACGATGTCAAGAAGCATTCACACGTGTAGAAGGACAACAATTAACTAGAGCTCAGAAAACCAATGAGAAAATTTTAAAGGATGATACAGGAGATAATATTCCCATTGATGGAAAGAAGGAAGCAGAGTTCTTCAAAACAGGCCCCATACCAAATCCAATACAGTTGGGAAAAGCTAAAGTCTTACGACAGACAATTAGGTGGACAGAACGAGTGGTTAGCCAGTTTCCCCTCCGCAGAAAAAAGATACAATTTAAAATGAAGGGAGCGATTTCAACGCAAAGGAAGAAAAACAATAAAGGAACCCGCAACATTTCCCCGTCCCGTGAAAGAGTCACCAAGAAACATGTTTTGGAGACAAACATCGCATTTAGAAAAAGTTCGTACAGACAGGACCTTCAACAAAAAATAAAGAAAAGAGATATCGAACTCCAGTGGAGAGAGTCCCCCTCTCGAAAGCGAAAGGAAGCTCCGTTTGACCCAGGGGGTTCGGACACCTGCAAAGTTACGCAGCTGAAGAAAAAAAAAAGAGAGAGCAGAAGGGCAAAAGAGGACCACAAGTTCGTTGACCAAGAGGGACGGTCATTACAAAGTGTGGGAAATTTTGAAGGCCGTATAAACGCCAGGAAACAGACCCTACTCCCCGAAGCCGACAGTGAGAGAAAACTCCCGCCCCCACTTATTGACAAAGAAGAGACAAAATTTCAAGGAGGAATCAGGTCAGTGGACTCTGGGAATGTGTTTCCCCCTCCCTTTGGAACCGAAATGGCAACATTACGAATGGGTGAGAGAATTTTTTTAAAACAAAAAGGAAAACAATTATTTTGTATTAAGAATTAATGAAGTTATTTTCTCATGGAACATTAGAATATTTTAAAGACTGAGTATTTAAGGAACTTTAATTTGATTATCTTCAAAAAAAAAAAAAAAAATATTGATTGAATGTTATTTTTAAGATGTATTTTATTTAGTTTTTGACAAGGATAAGTAATTTTAAATATATCAACGATGTTTTATTTTGATTTCATTATTTTGAAACAGAAATTATATATTTTGTGTAAGAATCTAAAGCTAATGAATGTGCTAGCTTTTAATGAGTGTTTATGGATTAAACGGTTTGAATCTTAAGTGTGCCAACAAATGTTTTTATGTTTATGTGATCTTTTATGATGAGAAGAATAATTGATATTTTCAAGGTAATATGCTCAACGAATTTTATTTTGTAATGATGTAGGAATATTTTATTATATTTTGTGATGATTAGGAATATAATTTTGTAAGGATTTTGGAATATATTGAATTAGGAATGTAAAGATTTAGGGATACAATTTTGTAAGGATTTATTTAGGAATGTGCTTTTGTAAGGATATAAGAATGTGATTTTGCAATGATTTAGGAATGATCTTTTTGTAGGAATTCTTAGATTTGTGTTTTGATGATTGTGTTATGTTAAAGAATTTCTTTGTTTCATGTGTGAACCTTTTTGAGTCTATAAGAGTTAAGCATATTCTATGAAAATGAGAATATCGAAAGGAGAATTAATATTTTAAGTATGTAAAAATTAAAAAAAAGGAGGAAGAAGAAAAATTAATATTTACAACTGTATGAATTAACCTTTATGAGGATACAGATATTCGATGTTTTGAAGTATGAAAATAGTAATTTGTTAGATATGAGTACTTTTTAAATTTGTTTACGTGGCAATCAATGCTTGAAATTATATTTGATAAGAAAAATATGTGTATGAGTTCAATATTTTGAAATATGAATTTTGTGTTGATATCTCGATATGAATATATTAATGTGTTCATGTAATTTTTTTTAAAGAAAAAAAGAGGTGATGTGTATGTAAGCACGCTGAAAGATGTTGAGAAGTAGTATTTTAAAGTGTTTTGGTAATTTTAGTATTTTGTTATGAAAAAGAAATAATATTTGAACTGTATGATAACTAAGATTTTTGTTTAGAAGCCTTAAATTAGAATTATTACTTAAGAAAAAAAAAAAGAGATTTTCTTTATATGTGCGTTGTGGAATGAAAGATAATTTGTTGTGAAATGTAGATATAAGGGTGATTATGTAAAATGATTTGTGCATGATTATTGATATTTTATCTGTATACGGTAATTGATATTGCTATTTTAAGTATTTAATTAAGTATTGATGTTTGTGTGTAATCATTGATATTTGCTATTTTAAGTATTTGAGGAATTTAAGTATTGATGTTTATGTATAATTATTGATATTTGCTATTTTAAGTATTTGAGGAATTTAAGTATTGATGTTTGTGTACAATTATTGATATTTGCTATTTTAAGTGTTTGAGGAATTTAAACATTGATATTTTTGTGTATGATAATTAATGGTTTTAAAGTGTATCAGATATTAATGATTTTCTGGTAATTGAAATTGCACAATTGTATATCAGGTTGGCCGAACTGTTAACTTCCCTACATAGAGCCTGCCTCTAGAGGGCGTTCATTTTGTAAAGGGAGAGAGTGTGATGTCACACGATCCTCTGACGGGACCTGACCGAATCTCCGAGAGGAGCTGTTGTAAATGAACGGTAGTAATGAAAATAAATGTTGTTGTTATACAACCCGATGTGTTTTTTTTTTTTGTCTAAGGACAACCGTGAACTGAAATCTGAGGTGATGATGATTAGTAGTTAGTTTTAGTAATGAGTTTTTAATAGGATGCAGCCAAGCCTTACTTGAGCAACATACCCCTCCCCCATGCAAGCTGATGAGCTGAATTTGTCCGTGTAAGTTATCCTGTATTGTTTTTGTTACAAACGACACCTACTGACAAAATTTAATAGGTTTGATGGCATACTGATAACAATATGGGTACCATTAAATTTTTTGCATGAGAAAATGTTACTGGTTTAATAGTTTTTTTTATCTCAATATTTTTTCTAGTGTAATTTGGCAGGAGTCTGTTATTGAAATGACTCAAAAGTGAAAGCTAGATAATTCTGAAGATGAATAATTCTTATGATGATATTTATATCATGAATAATTCAATGATTTTAAGAAAATCACACACAAAGAGTTTTAAGTAAAAATAACAATTTAATGTTGCATAAAGTTTTAAATTGTGAGCATTTATTTAGATATTTCAATTTAATATTTTACAGATTAACATTTATTATTCACTTAATTATTTAAAAGGACCTGTTATAATTGTTATAAATATTACATTAATGTACTGCAAATAATTCATTGAGAACTCTATTAAAAGTGAGCGAGCTATTTTGAATCATCACTATGATATTTAAGGTGATTAAAAGGTGATATTTTCCAAATTAACATGAGGGAAAATGGATGTCACTTTCATTGACCATAGTGTTGCACTTAATAAAACGGCAAAAAAGTGTTGATTCTTCTTATCAATTGATTTTATTAACATCATATTAGAAGCAACACAAGGACTATTGGCGATGGACCTTGCAATTTTGAACATTGGTCGAGTGACGAGGATGACACCTGAGCTGATACCGCCTCTCCTAACTTTCACACCACGCCAACGAGAGGACTTTGGGTTCCGATGGATTTAATGTGCATCAGCCCCAGCTACACGGTGGACTTTTAGTGGCATCAAGGCTCAAACCCACAACTCAATGAAATCGCCGGCCGCGAGTCTGATGCCTTAACCACTAGGCTACCTTCTGACTATCAAAGGGCTATTTATAATCAGAATATTATGCACAAAACAGCACATCTCAATCAACTAAATCAAAAAACATCTTACTTTCGGGAAATCGGTGAAATGAACAGGAAAACCCACAACTTCCGCCAAGTACAGCAATTTTTGTTTAAATCCTCCCATTGCCTGATGAGTAACTGTTTTCATAGAAGCTTTTCGAATTGCTTCAGCAGTTTTTGATATACCTATGGTTAAAATTTGAGAATTCATTATCAGAATAACTGTTTTTTGGGTTAATTTTCAAAAGAAAACCAAATATCAAATGTAAAAATTACCTACCAGTATCAAGGAGTTCTTTTGCAATGATTGCTACAGTTTGAAGCATTTTATTAACTTGTATAGGACCACCAGGTGCACGGTGAAGGGAAGCTGCAAGAATATATATACATAATAAATGACTGTTTGAAAAAATTCCAATTCCTACACTGCAAATACAAAATTTAACAATTGCTTTATAATTTTTTTAAACCTTATAACAGGTACGGATATGCAAGAGATACGCTCCAGTTGAATTTAGTTTAATATCTTCATGCAAGAAGGCACCATAAATACTTGCACTTGACTATTATACTTGTACACTTTTAACCTACTTTCATTCATCACTTGATTTTCAAGGTGATAAGGTTTCATATGCCAATCATTTGTATTTTAGGTAAAAGTGATTATTCATGTAAATTTTTTGCTCTTATTTTCAAAACTACTCTTATGATCAATAATGAAGAAAAATTACCCAGAAGGAAATAACTGCAACAGTTAACTAACCCCTTGAGAAAGTGTTGACCTTTTCTCTATAAAGTGAGCTAAAAATTAAACAGTTGAAAAGAAACACAGAACTAGGCTTTGAAGATGTGATATTGGGAGGGGGGGGGGAGGTGAAATTTATACCAAAAAAATAGGCACAATAGAATGATTAGACTCAATTGAGAAATTTACATGTTTAGAGCACTCTATAAACACACCAACTTGGACTGCAATAATGGGATTTAATATATAAATCTATTTATATATAAATTCTTTTTTACTTCTATATATTTATACTTTTATATTACAAATATTAATAGTTCAGTAAGTGATTTGCAATTTCATAATTGGTTGGTTGTATTAATATTTTAGCACTGAGTACTCTTGGGACATAATGTGCCAAACACAAGATATTGCAATTTTATAAATTTTTATTTAAATAATTATAACATAAATTCACTACTTAAATTTCTTTAATATTCACAACAGAAGGTTAATTTAAGTAATAAGTTGTTTATATAACAAACTTCCTCTCAGCATTATTGATTATGAAAATAAAAATATTCAATTTTTAAATATTACCCGGATTTGCTAATGTGTAACCCTGAATGTTATTCTGGTCAGACAATGATGCTTCTGGCATAAGTAACAATCCAGGAACAAGTTGTCTTCCCATTTTACCATCGTTATCTAATTTTTCACCTGAAAATATGTGATTAGTGGTTACATATATGCAAATCAAAATAAAAAGGAAGATATGTACCATTCATACTAGAGAGAGGAGGGAAAAAAAATAGAGAAATGCAACAAAAATTAAGAATCATACAATATATCAAGAAGCACTTCCAAATAATCATAAATTTTTAAAAAAACAATCCTTAAATCATTGTTTCCCCACTAATAAATACAATTTCATAACGAGAAAGAAAGCAATTCTTGACCATATTATTTTTTTTTTTATAAAAATAGCTCAATTAAAAATAATTTAGTGTTTTAAAATGTGATAACTACAGATTGAAAAGCTACTGTAAAGACTTCCATCACCTAATTAACAAATCCTAGGATAGATGGCAGCGCAAAGTCGCCTCTCGATACTGCTGTGATGCGGACGTAACCGGGTAGAAACGAGTTTCCGAAAATTGGCTGGGATCGAAAAGGAATGTTGAGAGTGGCAGATAGTAATAGAACTGAGATATTTTTTCTTCAAAGCTCTTGTGTGAAATGTTTACCTTAACTGTTCAAAATGTTTTAAGTGATCTGTAATATCTGTCTTCTAGTGCTATTCTGTGTGGTAATAAATTAAATTTTAAAGAATAGTTTATTTACTTCGAGTTGAACCTGTCACAGAATAATTAACTGGTTGCAGTGAATGAGATGAATTAAAATCAGACCTATCAAAATAATGAAGATCGGTAAGTACCATTTCTATCTGATTAGTGCCTATGATTAAATTAAATTCTTGACTCATAATTTGTATTAATTTTTGGGTTTGAATAATTTGTTTAAGGCATATCAATGATTTGATCAAAAACGAAAGTATATTTTAATCAATTTACTACTCACTTTTTGTATTAATAGCTAGGTTTTGAATTGATTGTTTAAGAATTTCCTTTTATCATAAGAATTTATTGGAAAACGAAAATAGAGGGTAATTTTGAATATAGTATTTGACTTTTGCATTTACTGTTGTTCAAAAAGAATTATTCTAGGCTTATATTTTGTATTAAATTTTTGGTTAGAATACATTGCTTAAAGAATTTACATTTGTTTTTGCGTAAAACAAATTCTAAGCTCATATTTTGTATTAAAAGTTGGGTTAGAATATATTGTTTAAGAGAATTTGCATTCATTTTATGTTTAAACGAAATATTCTAAAATCTTATTTTGTATTAAATTTTGGGTTGGAATACATTGTTTGAATATCTGCATTTTTTGGTTCTTGTTGAATTTGAAAACGAAAGTGAATTGTGTGTTCTTGTTATTTCAAGCAAAAGTTAACATTTTATTTTGTTCTGAAATTTCAATTAACTTCCTTTTGAACTGGTAGTTAAGATTTGAATTTTCTTTATAATTAATAGTTGAGGAAATTGAGTTTTTGTTTGTTATAAAGAGAAATCGTTTGATTATTTATTGAGTAGTATTGTAAGATTTATTTAGAATTTGCGCTTCAGATTTATTTGATTTGAAAGAAATATTCAGATAACATTAATTTTTGTGAATTGAAAAGTGTTTCGTAAGATTTTCTTTTGATATGAACAATTTATTTATAACCTTCCTAATAAAAAAGTAATGATAGAAACCAAAAGTTGGAAAATATTTATTTTCTTATTATTGTATTCTTTAAGTATGATAAATATATCTATTATAAGACTTGTGAAGAGGTTATTTAATCATTTAAAATATTGTTTGCATTTAGCTTCGATTTGGATACTACAGTAACATATTTGAATTTTGTTTATTTTGAACTTTTTATAGAATATCATACTTTGATAAAGATTAGTAAATTTTGAAATGTTAATAATTTTCAAAAAATTTTAAATTATTGATTTGCAAAGTGCTACATATGTCTGTGCTAATTTAAGTTATAAACTCAGGCATAACTTTTTAATTTCGAATTGAAAATTAGATTTATATAAAATAAGTTAATTTGGATTTCTTTTTTTAGCATTTCGATCTTCTTTCCCTAAATCATGGCGTATTTAGCCAAAGGTAATAAACCTGATTTATTGGAAATTTGTGTGGAAATAGGGGTTGAAGTAGATCCTTCTAGTAATGTTGCCGAAATAAAGAAATTAGTGATTTAGAAGTTAAAATAATGTGATAGAACAGGAGCGAATCGCTAGGGAAACCAAACAGCATGAATTAGAGATGAAAAAATTAGAATTATCACAGATGAATCAGTCACTAAATGATGAGCAGGAAGAATCGATCTTGGACCGAAAATACAGCTCACTCAAATTACCCCCAAGTTTGATGAAGAGAGAAGAGATGAGTTTATATTTGATAAATTTTGAGAGAAAATCTGAACTTTCTCAAGCACCGAAGAAGGATCGGGTAGCAAACTTGTCGGCGGTCTTACCAGCAGAGTTCTCTAATATGCTATCCCGAGAACTAGAGGGAAAATGATAACAATTATGATTTTGTTAAAGATATATTGAAGAGGTACAAGTTAAACAGCGAAAAACTAAAACAATGTTTTTACCCGCATCAAAAATCAGCAAAGTCATGGAGAAACTACACTCATGAACTAAACAGTTATTTTTCAGAGTGGATCACTGATTTAAAGGTTACAACTTTCTCTGAAATAAAAGATTTGATGATCACTGAACAATTGAAGTACCGTGTTCAGGCTGAAAAGAGAAAACGTTTTCTCGATGATTGGATGAAGATGAAAACACCGTATAATCTTGCAGAAAAATTGGACAAATATGAAAGCATTAAACAAAGTTTCAGAATAGAGTTCCACAAGAAAATTGGTCACAAATTCCAAAGTAGTGGACATTACGGTGGATTTAAATCAAAAAAAATGTTTTAAGATTTCAAGTCTAAACATGAAATTAAAAAGGAACCTGTCCATGAAAAAAAATCACGAGAAACTTCCGAGAAAAGAAGACAGCTCAGATGTTACGAGTGCGGGTCATATTCACACCTTCAACCACAATGTGATAAACTTAAGAAGAATTATGAAACTGTTGCTTCGAATGAAACTTTCAGAAATGGTTGCAGTGATGTACTGGCTCCATACACAACTTTAGGCAAAGTAAATGGAATTGAAATGCCAATACTTAGAGACACTGGTGCAACTGTTGATTTAATTTGCAGGAAAAATGTCTGACCTTAAATGTTTATGAAAGAAACTGTGAAGCTTCCTACACCTCTAGAAGAAAACGCAGTGTGCTTGCCAATAGCTGAAGTAGAGTTGGATTGTGTCTACGGTAGCATAGTAACAAAGGCTGCTGTTTTGAGAGACTCATTAGATCAAGAAAGATACCTTTTGGGAAATAAAACTGCCGCACTATTTGAAGAAGCAAAGAAGAATAAAGAAATCCAGGCCAATATGATGAACGACATTCAAACTTGAGCTCAGAGGAGATTGAATGAAAATAATGATCAGATTCCAAAATCACCGAATGAAATTATTCCTGAAATCAACGATAATGGTGAAGAGTCTCCAAATGATCAAGACAATATTTTATCTTTATTGGAACCTTAAACTTCCGGATTTAATCTTGATAAAGTATCCCGTGAAGAATTTAGAAAAGAACAACAGGAAAATGCTGAATTAATAAAATTGTTTGAAGAAGCTAAAAATGAGCCAGCAAAGAAAACTAAGTATATTGTTGAAGATAAATTATTGTTCTTTCAGAAAGAAGACAAGAATGGCACTTATCGTGAACTACTTGTAGTTCCTGAAAATTATAGAACAAATTTAATGACAATAGGTCATGAAGGGGCAGCAGCTCATCTTGGTGTAACTAAAACTAAAGACGCATTATTCAAAGCATTTTACTGGCCAAATTGTTTCAGTGACGTGGAAAATTTAGACAAGACTTGTGACAAATGCCAAAGAGTAGGAAAACCTCAAGACAAAAAGAAAGCTCCACTTAGAATCGTTCCCATCATTACAGAAATATTTACGAAGTTAAAATTAGATGCCTGTGGGCCTTTGCCAATAACACCATCAGGAAACAGGTACATAATCACGGTATTATGCATGTCGTCAAATATCCAGAAGCTATTCCTGTGACAGATCTATGTTCGACAACTATTGTGGATGTGTTACAGATTTTCAGCAGAATGGGGGTCCCAAGAGAATTACAGACTGACCAAGGTACATCATTCATGAGTGCACTTACAACAGAATTTTTGGAAAGATTTGGAGTTAAAGTTGTAAGAAGTTCTGTTCATCATCCACAAAATAATGCTGTAGAGAGGATGCACAAAATGCTGAAAAGAATTCTTCGTGTCCTGTGTCTTGAAGCAGTTCCAGACTGGAAGAGAGTCCTCCCTTAAACTCTTTTTGTCCTAAGGACTCTAACACATGACAGCACTGGATTTTCTTCGACTGTGTTAGTCCACGAAAGAAATTTAAGGACCCCTGTTATGTTATTATACGAGAAGCTAACTGAAAAAAACCAAGGTAAAAATGTTGTGGATTATGTTTTTGGACTCATCAATCGAATGAAGAAATGTCAAGAACTAGCTGTCCAGAATAGGGAAGAAGCCAAACAGAAACAGAAGTTTTGGTACGATCGTAAGGCTGTGAAGAGACAATTTAGAATAGGTGATATAGTTTTGGTCATGGCTCCGTCCAGGCCTAACAATGGATTGGCCCTGGAGAAATAGTTCAACAACTTTCTAAAACAAATTATATTGTTAAATTTCTAGAGAAGGATAAAAAGTATGTGTATCACGTTAACATGCTAAAACCTTATCATCAAAGAGCGGAAAATATAAATTTATTGAGTTTAGAAGAAAACTTGAAAGTTGAAGATGAAGAGATACCAAGTTTGGATCTTCAAAAAGATGTTTCTGAATGGTCAACATTCATAAACGATATTCAGAGGAATTTCAAGTTATCACCAAGTCAGGAAAAACAACTTGAAGAACTTTTGTGTAAATATAGACACATTTCCAAATCAATCTGATGTACCAATTTGGCTGAACATGACATTGAACTTGAATCCGAAAGACCAATTTCGGCGAAGCCTTATCATATGTCACCTTGACAAAACGATATTTTAAAAGCAGAGGTTGAGAAAATGATGGAACTGAATATAATCGAACCAGGAGAATCAGATTTTACGTCTCCATTAATACTTGTGGATGTTCCAGGAAAAGATGCAAGACTGAACAAAGTGACCAGAACGCAATTTTTTCCTTTACCAAACATCGTAGAACTGATAAAGTATCAGCAGCTAAATATATATCAATTTTAGATCTCACTAGAGCAGCGTTTCTCAATTATTTGCGGCCCAGTTTTCAATCATAATTTTGATTGCTTCCCCGCATACAATAAAATGCATACAATAATAATATATTTTGACTTCTGTTTTTACTTTTAACTAAATGCCAAAACAAGAGTAAAAGCGAGCCAACATTGGCGAGAAACCATATCTGGCATTTTGACAAGCAGGTGGTGAACAGATGAACGGAATGGAAACGGGGAAAATTTAAATATTATATTTGAAATGAAAGCAAAACAGGGATATAACATTAAAAGAATATGAAAGTATAAAAATTCATTAATGAAAGTAAACCAAGACGGGGTGAGCTAACTTTAGAAACTACGAATACTTTTTTTGGAATAATAAAAGAAATAAAACAGAAGCATGACTAAAGAAAAGAGAAAAAAATAAGTAATATGGTTTGTGGAATCTCGAGCATGTGCAAAAAGCAAATGTTTTCTCATAGGAAGAAGGAAAATGTTCGATAATGCGATGAAGTTTCAATTCTAATTTGAGTCGATCACCTTCGAATCTATCATATGTTATATATATGTTTTCGTGTTAATTGCAATTCACCATATTAAATATTCAAAGCAGCAGATTTAAGCATAATTTTTCAAGTGGGTATAAGTGAGCATTACACGATGGTGAAGCTTCAACAAGTACAAAAACGAGCGTGGTTCCAAAAATAAAATCAAGAAAATATTCTCAAGAATACTTAAATTTGGGGTTTACCAGTACTGAAGTAAATGAAGAAGAAAGGCCCTTGTGTATCATTTGCTCAAAAATGTTGGCCGCAGACAGCATGAAACATAATAAACTTAAACGACATTTGAAAACGCTTCAAAGTGAGTACGTCAACAAACCCAGAGAATTCTTTGAATTAAAATTAAAATCATATGAAAAGCAAAAATCCCTTTTTAAAGAAACTTTGTCCGTGAATAAAAAAGCTTTAATTGCATCCTACAAAGTTTCATATAAAATAGCCAGATGTAAAAAACCTCACAATGTTGGTAAAGACCTAATTTTGCCAGCAGCAATTGAGATTGTAGAAACTATGTTTGGAAATAATTTTTCAAAACAATTACAGTCCATACCTATTTCCAATGATACTGTTGCTTGTCGAATTTGTGATATAGCTGAAGATGTACAGTGTCAGCTTTTCTCGAAGTTGCATGACAAATTGTTTTCAATACAGCTTGATGAAGCAACAGATAGTAATAAAGATGCTCATTTCATTGCCTATGTTTGATTTTGTGATAATATGTCAGTAGAAGTAGAACTACTTTAGAATAGAATTCAAAGCAACAGCGCTTGCATTATTTGATATTTTAAATGATTTTATGAATGAGGCAAACATAGAATGGAAAAATTGCGTCAGAATATGCACCAATGGTGCTCATACAAAGTCTGGAAGATTCCAAGGTACACAAGCACTTGTAAAACAAAAATCGCCTCAGTGTGTCTGGACACATTGCATGATCCACAGAGAAGCTTTGGCTTCCAAAGAAATGAGTCCTGGTCTGAATATTGTGTTAACTACGGTTGTAACTGTAGTAAATTATATCAAAATGAGACTCCTTAAATCAAGAATCTTTTCCTCACTTTGTAAAAACATGGGTGGAATACATTCAGGGTAACTATTTCATTGCAAGGCAAGATGGTTATCATGTGGGAAATTTTTGCAACATGTTTATGTATTAAGAGAAAAAATTGCCATTTTCCTAGAAGAAACAGACCGGAAGCTAGGAATTTTCATAATGGTTTATTTGTGATGAAATTGAACTACTTGGTCGATATATTCGAGAAATTAAATAACTTGAATCTTCAACTCCAAGGAGCAAATACACATGTTAGATACGAGTGATAAAGTTAATGCTTTTTGTAGAAAATTGGAATTGTGGAGCAGAAATATAAAGCAAAAAACAACAATGTTTGCCAATGTGAATGATTGTACTAAAATTTACAAAGCTGAAGAAGAACATGTAAAAGTTGTTTTTATAAACATTGAAAACCATTTAGCCATGCTGACAAAGAATTTTAAAAAGTATTTTCTTGCTGACGACAAACTGATAGCAAGTTACGAGTGGGTTAGGGATCCATTTACATAAGACTCCCGAAGGACTCTCAATTGATGAAGAAGAAAAATTCACAGAATTATTGACAAGCAGCGAAACCAAAAGACAATTTAGTAATAAATCACTATTTGAATTTTGGTCTGGAGTAGAGGATTATTTTTCTGTACTAAAAATAAGGGCATTTCGCATTCTATTGCCATTTTCAACATCCTACCTTTGTGAAACTGGATTTTCTGCTGTGGTTTCTTTGAAGATGAAATATAGATCTCAGCTAAATATAGAAACAGAACTGAGAGTAGCTATTTCTAATATTAAACCTTCCTTCGAAAAACTGTGCTCTGCAAGACAGGCCCATGGAAGTCACTAATAATTATTAAATATGTAGAAATGTATTTTGTTTTCTATGTGTATGTGTGCTTTCCTTCTAGTCAGTCAATCCATTTTTTTTAAATAGTATTTTCTCTTGGATATTCTCGCACCCCCCACAGGTTGAGAATCACTGCACTAGAGGATACTGGCAAATACCATTAAGCAAGCGAGCACAAAGATATTCTGCTTTTGTAGCAAACTATGATACCTTCAGACCCTTAAGAATTCAGGCTGAAGAATGTGCTGTACAATTTTAGTAGACTTATGACAATTTATTGAAAAACTGTGAAGAATATGCAGTTCCTTAGTTAGGTGACACTGCTATCTTTTCCAAAACCTGAGAAGATCATGACATTTAACAGAGATTTTTGACCGACTAAGTTCTGCTAAGTTACACATTAAACCATCAAAATGTCAGTTCGCTCAAGTTTATGTGCAATTTTTGGACATTTAGTAGGACAGGGTTTAAGAACCCCAGGAGAACTTTAAGTTCATGCCATAAAAGATTTTCCAAGACCTACTACTGCGACACAAGGCAGATCAATTTTAGGTTTGGTAGGTTATTGACAGAAGGTCTTTGATGAACTCAGGAACAAATTTACTAAAAACCCTGTGTTATCCAGTCCTGATTTCCCAAAATCTTTTATTGTCCAATTTGATGCCTCAAATCTTGGATTTGGTATTGTGCTTTCTCAATTAAATGAAGAGGGTGAAGAACATCCCATCATGTTTTTAAGTAAAAAGTTTTCTGCAGTTGAACAAAAGTACAACAGAAAGAAAGTATGCTTCAATTGTGTTTGCCGTATAAAAGTGAATATGTTATCTTGACGGGCATCAAAAATTTGTGATTCAAACAGACCATAATCCATTAGACAAAAATGTCGGAAATAACCCTAGACTTTTGAGATGGGCTTTAATTTTACAATCCTTTAACTATGAGATAGTGCATGGAAAAGGGAAAGAACATCAGAATGGCGATAGTTTTAAGTCGAATCCCTTAAACTTAAGTTTTTTTATTTTCAATTTTATGTCTAGATGTATCGTTAAATATTTGCATTTTTGCATTAAATTTAATTTTCATTTATTATTATTTCCATTTCAGTGTCAATCATTACTATCAATCTAACCTTTCTTTACTTTATTATTATTATTATTTTTGTAAAATTTATTTGTGATAACTTTGTAAAGGCACTATTTCGGTTAAAACTGGTATGGATATCAGTTAAATATTTCTGGAATCCAAAATCAACTATGTTTAACATTTACACTAATTATGTCTTTTGTTGAGTTTCTTTCTAGGTAATAGGTGAAAAACTTTTTCCATCACATTCATTAAAAGTTTTCTTCCAGGTAGGGAGGAATATAAGTCTGTAAAGACTTCAATCTTCTAATTAATGAACCCTAAGATAGATGGCAGCACAAAGCCGCCTCTCGATACTGCCACGATGCGGCCGTAAGCGGGTAGAAACGAGTTTCCGAAATTTGGCGCCAATCCTATCCTTTGAGACTGAAAAGGAATGTTGAGAGTGTGTGTGTTACAGTAGTGAAATGTTTACCTTAACTATTCTAAATGTTTTATGTGTTCTGTAATATCCGACTTCTTGTGCTGTTCTGTGACATCGTGTGCTAATAAATTAAAAAAATTTAAAGTTGAACCCGTCATACTACTCTTTCTTTCGGTAATGTTAGGATTTTAAACTGGATTTTAAAAGAAAAGAGCAAAAATGTACGTCTTAAGAAGGGTGTGGGAAAATTCATTAACTTTTCTAATATACATACTAAAAACTTATCTTTATAACAATAAAATATTTCTAAAAATACTCGTATTTTTCCCTTTTAAAACATAATGCCAATTTAAACAATTTTTAATAAATGAAAATTCAGAAATACATAAAAATATGTTTAAGAAAGAGCTTGGAATTAAAATATCACACAAAATAATTCATACCAAAGCATGTGAGTATGAACTAGATCAAATTTTCATTTTTTTTATTAGTTACACATTAATTACCTTCATGATCAGAATAAATTTTTCTTTTATCTGAATCTTGATTCTGATACATATGCGGGCTCTACAAATATAAAAATGAATTATTAGAAATATTTTTAAAAAAATAAAATTCATTTCTTTCAAAAAAATTCAAATTTAAAACATTATTTAAGATGTATTATATACATTAAATTTCAAAATATACATGGGGGAAAAAAAACTTCACTTTAAATTTATATAGAGACAATTTAGCAAGATAAATTTGCCAAGTGTTATTTACATTTTTCAAGGCTAAGGATAGGCATCTTAAGCTGAGAAATTTTATCCATAAAATCAAATTAATTCCAATTTTTAAAAATGATATATTCTGGTAAAATGGATACAACAATTTCTCTTCATTCTACATATATGCTAGATACATACGCTAAAATCCAAAGAAAATGCTTTTCTTTTTTAAAGCCTTTACACCAACAGAAATTATCAAGCCTTACACACAGCACACTTTTTTATTTATTTATTTCGCACATATTGTGTTCATTTTTATTTAGGAATAAAAGAGTTCTAATGAAGACACACAAGGTAAATATATAAAAAATAAAATATTGACACAATAACTGAAAGCATAAGAGCTAAATCTTAATACAATGTAAATTAAGAGAGAAATCCAGTAATTCCAATATTTTTGTTTTGCAATTTATAAAAACCCAATGCTGTAGTAAAATACTTAACATTTAAACAAATAAAATTAAATTTTGTTAAATACAAGTATAGAAGAATCACCTCCATGCCAGGACTTTTGACTGTAGGTTTTCCAGGAGATATTATTGGCCTAGAGTAACCCATCCGTTGTAGCATGGCTTCAGCAGCATTGCGTTTTGCAGTTTTCTTGTTGGGACCAGATCCATTTGTAGTCAAGTCACCAAGAGAACACTAGAGTAATAAAAACTCATATTTTATATGTTTAATACAACAAGTGACATAAATAATGCAATTAAATATGATATGCATAAGGAAAATTATCTTAAATTATTTTAAAAATAACGTGTGAAATTACGTATTTATAAATTTGTCAACAATAAATCAATTTTACTCAGCACACAACAACAAAATATTCTTACAAATATTACTTGATGTTGATAAATGCTCAGAATTATTACTTAATTCAATGATATTTTTATTTAAGAAATATTACCAAAGCCCTAAAAAAAAACCCATTAAGAATCCTTTAAAAATAGCATCTAAATGCACCAAAAATAAGAAAAATGACAAGAAAATTTAAAAATGGACTTAATTTAGTTTCTGAACTTGGGGATCATGATGAGAACTCTTGTATAATATTTTTTTAGCAATGTTTGTGGCACATCAGTGACAACAATAAATGATGAAAATCCAGCTTTTTGAAGATTAAATGCGGCATATTCAGAAAGTAAGCACTGTTTCATTGTACTGCCGTCATAATGCTGGGGTCGACGTTCCACACATGTGTACTAGTCTTCCTTGTTCACTAGCTCTAAGCTGACACCATTTTTTGATTGCTCTACCTTGTGCTTTCAGTTTGATGTACACATTTAAAATGTTTAAGTGAATTATTCATCCCACCGACCATGAGATTCGTGCAGTTATTCAATTTTTGAATGCCAAGAATGTGAAACCAGCTGTAATTTATCATCAAGTTAAAGATGTTTATGATGAAGACAAGATGAGCGATGAATTGGTGAGAAAAAGGGTTAGAATGTTTAATGAAGTTCGAACAAATGTCCACGAAGAGGCTCATAGAGGTCAGCCTTCTGATGTCAAAGATGATCTGGTAAGAACTGATGAAAAAATCCATGAGAGTAGACATTTCAAAAGAATGACACTTTTAAACAAATTTCATGTATTGTTTTCTATGAAATTGTTATAGACCGGCTAGGTTAACACAAGGTGTGTTCCCGATGGGTTCCAAAAATGCTCACCGATGTTCACAAAACCAAGAGACTTGGCAGTGCATTGACATTTATCACATGATACAGTGAAGAGAGAGAGAATTCTTTAAACTAAATTGTGACAGATGATGAAACATGGACTCATTACATTCATGGACACTAGAATCGAAACAGTCAATGGAGTGGAAACACATTAAATCTCCGAAAAGACAAAAGTTCAGAATTATAATGTGAGCACAAAAAAATTACATGCACTGTATTCCAGGATAGGAGTTTTGCTTAACGAATTTCTTCCCAGAGGTGCAACTATCAATGCGGTGCAATATTGCGAGACTTTAAGAAAACCATGGGGTGCAATTCAAAACAAACGAAGAGGAATGCTCAGTAAAGGAATTGTGTCACTCCATGACAATGCTTACTGCTGGTGTCACATGAAATATGATTCGACAGTTTCGTTGGGAGCAGTTCAACCACCTGCTATACAGCTATGACTTGTCACTGCCTGACTACCACTTCTTCCTGCACATGAAGTGCGAGCTAGACAGCAAGTATTTTGGATCCAATGAAGAGGTGAAAAATGTTGTGGAATCATGATTATCGTTATTGGTGGGAAGTTTCTCAGAAGGTATAGATAAGCTGGTAACCTGCTACAACAAGTGTTTGAATATAGGCGGGAACTATGTAGAAAAATTGTTTAAGGTATGCTCTAGAAAGTTGTTCACTAGACGTTTTTCAAAACGGTAATACACCTCATACAATCAATAAAGGAATTATACTTCAATAAAAATTTATGCGCTCAATTAAAAAATGCCATTAGACATGAACTTAGAATGACATTGAATAAGAATTGCATTGTATTAGGAACAGACGGATCAAAGTCCACATGATGCTATATTGATTCAGAAGAAAGTAATTGATTTGGATGGCCAAGTAGGGAAGTGCCCAGGAGGCAGTGTTAGATTGAATTGAATGGCATGCAGCAGTCATAGCCTAATGCATCAATTAGGTGTGACGGAGAATTGATGATGAAACACACTGGAAAACAGGAAACAGTGGTCCTCTAAACTTACAAGCTACAATTATAACACATATTAAAAATTTTGTTAGAAATGCCAACAAAAATTATGCTCCATGTATTAGATGAAAAATTCTTTTAAATATAAATACATTCATGCAAAATAACAAGCTTGTTTAACAGCTTCATTAATTCACCTGCATAATAAATTCTCGTTGACGTGGTTCCCCTCGTTCATCTATCACAGTATACACAGGTTCTCGTTCCTTTTTGGCTTGTTGTATTTGAATGAGACGACTAATTGGATTTATTCCCTGACCATATTGGGGATCTGCCTTCTGTTCCTACGACAAATAGTCTTTTAATCACCAAGGTACAAAATTTTCAAAAAAGTTAATTACATATAAATTAATAATAAAGAGATAAACGAATAAAATTTAACCCGCTCAGGACCTTGATCATGTATACATGATCACACGATTCTCCTTATATGGCTCACAGTATTGTACTTGCAACGGGTGTTTGTGTGCCACTGGAACGAAATCACACTCGTGTGATTTCAAAATTGGAAAGTTTTATCTGAATTTTTAAAGGTCACTAGATGCTTTATAAGCTTCAAAAGTTTTATTTTGTAATTTTATTTAGTTTATTATATATTTTTTTGTATTCAGTTCTCCAATATTTTATCTATATTTTAAGTACTCATAAATTAAAACTTTTTTCATCATTTATGTTATTATTGTAGCTATATTATTATTATTATTATTTTTTTATCAAAATGCTTATATTTTCTTTAAAATTTGTAATTATTTTTTTAAATATAACAAAAATTTTACAACCATATATTTAGACGCTATCAATGATAATAATCTGCAAGTTTCAGCATATTTAATTGTAAATATAATTTATAGGAAATTAGACTTAATTAGGAAAATTGCTCCATCCCATGCATGCATACACTTTCAGAGAACGCAAGCCTGGGGAAGCGGTTCTTTCGCCAGCCTTGAACGGATTAAATTAGGCAAGATACCCTTAAACTTAGAAAACTCTTATGGATGCAAACAAGGATTAATTTTATAAATTATTGAACATTTTAAAGATCGAAGAAACTGTTTTAGTACACATATGTAAATACATTTCCCCAAAAGTACAGTACATTAAACATTAAAAAATACATAATTAAATATTACCAACTAGATTCTTTTTACACAAGATAAAGATAAATATTATACATTGCTGGCTATAGTAAAATGTAATAATAATAAGAAGAAATGCTATAAGAAAACCAAGAAATGATAAATCTTTTGAATAATAGGGTTGGAATAATGATTATCCCACACCCTTCGCAACAAATAAAATTGAGGGCAATAAATCACTTAACATGGAAACACTCAATTCCGTTGTTATACATGACTTGTACATAGTAAAATCCAAGATTTACACCCTTCATTGTTTTTAGGGCAATTGTGTTTGCTTAGAATAGGAAACAGTATTTATTTATTTATTTTTGCCAATCATAGTAGACTTTTTTTTTTTTGTGCTTGTGTCTAAAATCTGCTTGCAACTTTTGCCTTTTAAAAAATGATGTGGACACCTTTAATTCAAAAACATATTTCTCCCTCATATGAATGGTGTTGCTAAAAGAAAGATATTTTTTGAGATTTGTCTCGTGTTTGATAACAGAAACTTGATAAGACCATGAGTATTTGTGGATGTAGATACACCTAAATTTGTGAAAATGATGAAATTTTAAATCAACTCTCGAATCCATCCACAAAATTGGCCAATAAAACTTTTAAATTCTTATTTAGAATCCTGCCGAGCTTTAATACCAGTTAAAGGCAAGTTACTATGTTTTATTATAAATGTGAAATCCTTTTTATTTAAGTTTCTGAATTTATTTTAATTAAGTTACAAAAGATGTTATTTTGTCAGTGAATTTTGTTCAATTTATTTTGAAAAGTTTCAAATGGAATTTTAAGAGATCTTATAGACAACAAAACATCAAATTAATGTAATTATTAAAGTTTATATTCATTTTAAAATCCTATTATGCTTTTTATTCTTGTAGAAGATTAAAGAACATTTTGAAAATTTATTTTGATGCAGTTAGATCATCAAATGGATTAATTTTAAGGGCGACAATAGGTCTCAGTATATACATAAAAGAGACAAGTCTTATATCTATATTTATTACTTGTGAACATAAATATGTGGTGTCTCATGACAATAACAACTAAGAAAACTGCTGGAATAAAATATTTAGAAGCACTGTTTTTCAGTGATGCTCTCACTATATATGTTTCTCATGTCCGTGTAAATTTTCATAACGCAAAAATATGAGAGTGGTGTTGATTTAACTTCAATACGCCTTTTTTAAGGATTGAAAAAACTAAAATTTCATAGTTTTAAATATGTTAAACTTATGGATTGAGTTGTCGATGACCTTCGACAAAATGTTTGAATGATGCCCTTGTCTAATTAGTTTAGCAGGACACTGTTATGGGTTGATATATGAACAAGACTTTCTGTAATTAAATTAATATTGGTTCTATTTTTTGTTATATATGATCTTCACAATAATATTTAGTTTTTTTAAATGCTGTGTCATCATTGCTGGAAATTTTAACCACACAGCAATATCAATCAATTCAAATCAATTGGTAGATGTGAAGAAGACCTGACAAGTGTTCGAAGATATGAATTCAAGTCCTTCAGTATCAGTATATACAGCTTTAAACCTTGAACGATGCTACTTCTGAAGCAAATTTCTACTTTTTTTTTTTTAGTGTTCAAGCTTATCAGCTGTAATTTGTTAATTTTAATACCTTTTATAAGTTGTTTTGTTAATAAATTGTTATTTCCGTTGAGAGAGAAGTGCACAACTAACAATTTAGTAGCATTCCCCAAACGAATCCAAATTCATAAAAATGATTATGAAGTTTTTTAAAACATTTTTCGAATTCACTGGCAGGGTAAGGTTAGCAAAGTTTTTTTTTCATATTCCTTCATTTGTGGAGTTTATGAGAGTTCAAAAATCACACCAAGGATGAGGGCTAAAACAGCATTTTCGTAGATATCTTTTTCTAAAAACACAGTACCAACACCAATTTTGACAATACAAAATGGCATGAGGAGGGAGGAACACTGGATATGTATTTGTTGCACACAATATTTCATAGATATTAAATCATATAAATGGATATATAAATAAATAAAAAAAAAATTAAAAATTCGACGAAAAACAATTTTTACGTTACTATTGATCAATGTTATTTCAATGCATTAAAAAAATGTCCAACAGTTCACTATAGTAAAACAAGTCATGCAGGAAATTATCTATAGCCTGTCCCAATGATTAAAAAAGTAAATAAATTCATCATTAAAAAATAATTTTAAAAACATATCACAATTCATACATCACCTTAATAAGATTCCTATTTTTCTTTTTAATTATTGGTTTCTTCTTCACTTTCTGTTGTGCCGGTGGTAACGATGGAAGTTTTCTCAACTCTTCTAACATTTTCTCAGCAGCTCGTTTTTTTGAAACCTTTTTGCCATTTCCTTCCCCATCTGTACTGATATCACCTACAGAGCAACGAGTAATAAAGGTACGCATGTGTGGTGGTCCACTTTCACGAGTCACTTCAAAATTCACAGCTAAACCTCTTTTCAGAGCTATTTCATGAACTAAACTAATGGGAGACTTCAAATCATCACTCTCATCATCTTCCTCATCAATACTCTCACCATTTGCTTTAGGAATAGAAGGTTCATGTTGCCTCTTCACATTTTCTGGATATGGTAAATTGCGGAGAGCACTTAAAGCTTCCTCTGCTGCAGCATGACGAGCAGCTTGGGCTGTACGGCCTTCACCAAAAAACTGCCTGTTGCCAACTTTTAAAGACACATAGTAAGTAGGTACTTTAGGATAGTGATACCTTTGTTGGTACATTCCCCGAAAATTTAAATTAGGTATATATTGTGGTCTGGAAGGTTCTATTAATTGATAGACAGCTGGTTCTCCTCTTTTCATAGCTAAAGCATTTAATTCTACTGTTGGTGTGATTGGCCCCATGGCTTTTCTTTGACTTTTAGGAGGTGGATGTTTTAGCATTGTTTGTTCAAGGGCAATAGCAGCAGCCGCATGCTGCGCTTTCTTGATACTTGGACCAGATGCAGTATACTCTTCATTATCCAGTTTCAGCACGACGGTGAAAGTTTTCTTGTGAGGCGGACCTGATTCATCCACAAGTCGATACTGATGCTGGACCTGCAAAATATTATCAATTACATTCAGATTTGTAAAACATACAGAATAAAATTGTTTATATTTCAATTCAGAAATTATTATAGAAATTATAATATATTTTCTTCAATATGAATACATACGTTCTGAATCAAAATTCTTTTTTCCAATTCCAACACTTAACTCTTTCTTGAACATAAAACAATACATCATACTGATATAATACAGCACTGAAACCTAAATTCATTTATTTAATCAAAATTAAATTATTGGCATCCCTGACTATAACAAATAGAATCAAATGCACAGTATAGTTCTACAAAACTGAATTAAAAAATAAACATGCAAACATTTGACAGGAAAGCCACCAATATTTTTCGATTTTCTTAAAATATTATTCAACAGATATAACGTCTTTGTATTAAAGGTTTGATACATAATGTAATTGTAAATACAATGTAAAAAGATGAATAGCATTTTATGCACTAAAACAGTTAATATCATTACAGCTATTTGAATATTTTACAGTCTCTGATAGTCAACAAATAAATTATTCAATTCACTTTGTGCAAAAGTGAAGAGGCAGCTCATAAACATCACACTTCTATGCAACACAAAGACTAATAGCAATTCTTCATCACTCTTAACCTTCATCTAGCTTCCTTTGTGTAATATTGAACCTTGGTCAAGTGGTGAGGAAAATACCCAAGTTAGCACCCTATCCTCCAACACCATGCCAATGTGAAGATTTGGAACCCCAACATATTTCACATGTATCAACTCTGCAACAAAATGGAAACTGTCGGCTACAAGCTACTGACTAATCTACTACTGCAGCCTTGCGTAAATAAGTACGACTAAAAATTTAACACAATGTATAATATAGAAAATATCAAGTTATCAGAATTCATTAGATGTTCTATTCCTTAAACAAAAAATTAAAATCCATAAAGTTTTGTGAATATTGAACGAAAGCAATATAATGGTGGTTTAAAATTATAAGACCCATCAATGCCTCATATTAAGTCTCAAAACTATTATATTGTGCTATACACGGACCCTATAAGCTCAGATGAATTGAACATACAGCAGCACCAATTACTCTTTATCAGATTTGTTTTACCTGTGGCTAAGGGTGATTATGAACACAATAAAAAAAAAAGTTTATTAGTAAGAAAAGATTAATAAATTGTATTTACTTCTCTCAATATATGTACAACAAACACACTTGTATTTTAAAATTGATCATGATATAATTATTTCACAACATAAAATAAAGAGACCTGGTACCCTTTCTTCCTACTTTTCTTGTACAATGAACATACTAAGTATTTCCATTTGTGATTGTAAACAATTCAGATTACACCAAAGTCATTTGATATTTAAGATTTGGGTAGTAAAATGCAAGTGATAATATTTCTTACTTCCTACATTTGTACAGGACACATGATTTTGGTTAATTTAGAAAACATACAAATTCACAGTTTTCAAATGGAATGCATAGAATCCAACATTCAACACATGAAATTCCCAGAAAGAGATGAACATTTCTTAAGAACATTTCTTTAATAGCATCTTTCCAGAGAAGGAAGCTCTTTCCAAGGAAGAAGCACAGAGCATAAAGAAATATATCTTGAACTCTCAGAGGATTGCAATGCAACATCCATCTAACTAAATTTTGAAGCATAAGTACCTCCCAAATAAAGGGGGGGGGATGAACTTATATAGCATTTCAAAAAATTACATTTTATTATTACACCGATTTATTTTAGACATCATCCTTGCCATCCAAAAGTTGTGTATTTTTTTAAATATCTCATGCATAAAAAAGAACAATTTGTCCAATGTATCCATTCAGCACAAGTATTTCTCTCTTATAACATCAATACATACACAGGATAAATTTCACCCCATCCCATACAGATCTCAAACAAACAAAAAAAAAAAAAAAAAAAAAGAGCATTTTTCTGCAGTTAAATTTTAATTCATTTAAAAATTATAAATTCATAATTAAAATATTTTGCACTTTATATAAATAGAGTAAATACAATGTCTACTTTTCATTTTAATTCACTGTGAAGTATTCCAATATTCAAACCATGAAGTATCTATAAAAAAAAAGATTACATAAACAAATTATATACGAATTATGCTTTTCTTTAACAATATTCAACGGAGCAACCAAACATTTGTGTGATACAGCAGATAGCTAAGCAGAAAAAAATATTTAGGTTTTATAGATAATGGGGGTATGGAAATCACATAAAACATTTAGCTAGTTTACTTTTAATATATTGTCTACATTGGCATACTCCATGAAATGCTCCCAATTTCATATCTATAGCACAGTATTTGGACAAGGAATAAATTTTTTTTTTTTTTTTAAAAAAAAAAAAAAAAAAAAAAATTCTAGTGGGATGTCTATTGTCTCTCTCTCTCTTTTAGATAATAAATTAGTCATAAAATTTTAATGGATATTTAGAAGAAAATAACTAATAGTCAGAATTTTTGAAAGATTTTCTCTCTACATCCAATCCGTAGACCACAAATCCTTAAACGTCATACTGATTAGAAAAGTTCCTTTTACTGAGGAAATATAAATACTTGTAAATTTTATCAGATTTACTATAATCTCATTATTAAATATCAGTAATAAACACTTCATAGGAGTTTTTATATCTCTGAAAATCAATTGACACAGGATAAAGGAGTTACTATGTTACAAGACTGCACCTGAGCATTCTTGCAGAATCTCTATTATACCATTTCATATAATTTCCTTTTTAAAAAATCCTAGTTTTAAACAGAAGATTTTTGCAAAAACTTCTGATGAAAGTAGATGTCAAGGACATTTGTAAAAATACAATTATTTTCTGATGTTGAATCATTCCATATTACTGTTTTAACAATAACAAAAATTTTTTGGTCCTCTTGCTTGTATGATAGCATTTCCCCAAATTTTTATTATGTATCATTTCAATTATTATTTTTAGTCATCTAAAAATAATTTATTTTAATCAGATATCTAAAATATACAATAAAAATGAAACAGTTTAACCCAAGTATAATTTACCTTGTTAAAACGTGCTAATTCATTAATTAAGCACATGGGTGTCTTCTCTTTCATGTTTGCCATGGTTACGGTGGACTGAATAATGCACCCACCAGCAGAGGGGGCTGTGCTGCTGGGGGCAGTCCCTCCGACAGTAGTCACAGGTAGTTGGCCTTGGTGAGGTGGACTCTGCATATTGTTCTGTGCATTGAGTGGATGATCTCCGAGTACTTCGAGCTTGTGTCCAGAATTAGGTAGCATGGCACTGGGTATTCCACCTTGGCTTATATTTACACCTACCATTAAGCCACTGCCTACAATTTCAAAGTACAAGTATATTTTATTTTCTATCATAATTATTTATTTAGTGCAAGTGTTATATAATTGAAATTTTTTTTGAATCATTGACAACATTTAAAATGCATCAATAATTATCCAATTCTAAATGAATAACTGATAACACAAAAAACTACTGTGGCTAAATCAAAAATTAAACTTAATCAGTGAGGAAGAGGTAAAGCAAATTGGCAAATTAGAAAGAAGATTAGGTATTTGATTACATGTAACAAGTTGAACTACTTTTCTCAAATTTGTTAAATTATGTTTTTCTTTTTTTATCAAACATATCAAGTCAAGGCTTTTTATTATATAATAGAACAATTTAAAAAATAAGTAAGTTTGAGTTTTACTAGACATTTTGTTTATATACATGTAATTATTAAATACAAAAATGATTAGTTTTTCTTAGTGTGTAAGCACACATTATCTTCCAAGAGAAAAATTATCACAATTACACATCAATAAAGCTAATTTCCACCCATATTTACTTTAGCAATGGAACTAAGTTGTGTTACTTAATGAAACAAAAAGATTTTTTTTTTTCCAATTTTTAGAACCTGCTCTTTTCAAATGTAGACAGCATAATTTAAATATTAAAGAATTACAATACACATTGTGGTACTTAGTAGATATGTTTAAATAGGTTTAGCAACAGTAAATATATTTATCGCATAATAAATTAGAAAGGTGTAATTGTTGCAAAAAATTGACTCATTAAAAAACATTAAGAAATCTTTTTATGAAGTATATTTAAATTAATTGCATAAAATAAAATGTATTTGATAATGTGAAGAGAGGGAATGTTTTATCTATTTACTCTAATTTTCTGACCTTTAATGAATTTTGAATATATGCAAAAAACTGAAAATCTACATGTAATGCACTAAAATGGTGAGAAATACTTTCAATAATTTGGGAAAGGAAACTTAAATAATAACATGGAAGCCATTAACTTTTTTAAAATATACTTTCCAAGTATACTTTCCTTCCAAGTAAGTTTAAATTGTTTTCAAGTCTAATTTTCCACAAAAATGTGAGATTTGTTTTTTTACAAAGCATTTTTTCTCCCTAGCATTCTATAGATAAATGACAATCATCGGCTAATGGCTATTTGGTAGAAAGAGCAGAGCTGTTGACTTTTTAGAGTCCATAACTTTTTCAGGGAATTTTAAGAGTTCATGTTTTTGTTTACAATCCCATTATCTTACAAGTTTGGCTATTTGCAACATGAATATATCCATATAGCATTAAACTCACAAATAATACATTCCTTCTCACAATGTAATACACATTTTCCACTTATGTTCTCAGACATTTGAAGAAATGCACCAAAGTGAATCATGAAAATTTAGAATTCAAAAAAATCTGTAACTGCATAAATAGCATTATATAGGGTCTTTATTGGGCCTATATAAATAAATACTTAATTACATAAAAATTATAAATAAATACTTATTAACAAAAGTACATACACACAAGACCTTGAAATACAAACGTGTTACTCTCAGTATTATGACTTATTAAAAGTTGATGATTTATTTAATTTTCATAATATTGGATATAATTTATAAGAAAAGAATGACACACGAGAGAGAGAGAGAGAGAGAGACATACAAAGATTAAATATTTTGAGTATTTTTTTAATCCTTAATTGCATTCCTTGTCTAAGAGAATATATATTTACGAGGGTGGATTGATAAGTTTCCGGCCTGACCAAGAGATGGCGCCACGAGGCCTACCTTGAGGTGGCGTTCTATAGTACCATCCTTAGATAGCTTGTAGCTATAGTTTCAGTCCGATCGCCATGTTAGTTTAGGTTTGAGAGCACGCTGAACAAGACGCCTCTGTGTTTTTCGTAAAAATGGAAAAGCTGGAAATTCGTGCTGTCATCAAATACTTTTATTTGAAGGGGTTAACGCCGAAGGAAATTAAAGAAGAGATGGACTCAACACTGGGGACATCCTCCCCATCATATTCAACCGTTAAGCAGTGGGTTTCCGAGTTTAAAAAGGGTCGTGTGAGCACCTCTGATGAGCCTCGCTCAGGACGCCCCATTGAGGTCACAACTCCAGATATGATCGAAAAAATCCATCAAATAGTGCTGAAAGACCGCAGATTAAAAGTGCGTGAGATAGCTGAGACCTGTAAGATGTCATATGAACGTGTACAAAATATTTTGCACCAACATTTGTATATGGAAAAGCTCTGTGCAAGATGGGTGCCGCGTTTGCTAACAGTCGACCAAAAATTGATTCGAAAGAACATTTCTACCGTCAATTTGGCGTTGTATAAGCGTAATCCAAGCGAATTTTTGCGTCGATTCGTAACCGTTGACGAAACTTGGGTCCACCACTACACTCCTGAAACCAAAGAACAGTCTAAACAGTGGATTGGACCAGGGGAACCAACTCCAAAGAAGGCAAAAACAATTTTTTCGGCGAACAAGGTTATGGCTACTGTTTTTTGGGATGCAAGAGGTATTATATACATTGATTACCTTAAAAAGGGTAAAACTATCACTGGTCAATGCTACGCAGACTTATTGCAACGTTTGAGCCACGAAGTGAAAATTAAACGACCTCATCTGGCGAAGAAAAAAATCTTGTTTCATCACGATAACGCACCAGCGCACACGTCAATCGTTGCGATGGCTAAAATCAACGATATGAAGTTTGAATTGATGCCGCACCCTCCCTACTCTCCAGACCTAGCCCCGAGTGACTATTATCTGTTTCCTAACCTCAAAAAATGGCTTGGCGGTAAGAGATTTGCGGACAATGAAGAAGTAATCGAAGCTGTAAATGGGTATTTTGAGGAGCTTGACGAATCAGTCTATAGAGATGGCATTACTAGACTAGAACACCGCTATGAGAAATGTATCAGCCTTGGAGGAGATTATGTTGAGAAATAAAAAAAAAATCTTAAAAACGTTGTTTTTCTTGGTCAGGCCGGAAACTTATCAATCCACCCTCGTACATTTACACAAGAGTATACAAAATGAAATGGAACAAATTATTAATCAATGTACTTTTACCTGAATTTGTATTCATAGCTGGAGGAGGCAGAATAGCACCAGTCATTTGTCTTTGCAGGATATTACTGTTTGGATTCATGCTTTCAAGTCTACACAAAAGATACAAGAATATATATAAATAATTTATATGAAATTTGTATTTTAAAAATACTTGAATATTAATAAGTACACAGATCCAAAGTACATCAACCTTTACAATAAAGTCATTACCTAACATGACCTTCAAATCTAAAAAAAAAATCTATGTAAAATACAAGGTGTGGTTATTAAATAACGAGAGTGGCAATAAAACTTTCTATTTTGATTTCATACATATTTATCACCTTTTATATCCCTTTAAAACCCAAAGTATTTTTACCTTAAAATATATTTTTTTGGTAATTAACTCTTTACTCATTCCATTGACACTGAAAAAAATTGTTTGAAAATAATTTCTGCTCCTCTCCTGGGCCATGGGGCGGAGGGTACTCACACGATCATGCAGGTTGGACTTTTACTGTGAAACCATCATTTATAAAAAAATTTGAGTTTTACATTTTCTGGCTTTAAGATGATAGCAGAAACAAACTTTTTCAACTAAAATTATTATAAAGAATTTATTCGAGCATTATTTATTCTTTTACTGACTCATTATGTACAATGGAAATCTTTAAAACGATTTTTTCTCGATAAACATAAATAGATGTTGGATTTTTCACAATGTGTTTTGGAAACATATTTGCAGTTTTCAAATCTGCACTAGTGAGGCATTGAAATGTCATTGACAAATGGCAAATGCTCATATATATCATACCATTTCTCCTAGCAAGATTTTTTGCATTGGATTGTAGTATTTTCATCTCTTCAGTGGTGGACTAACCAAATTGATAGCATCTTCTTCATCTGTGATGCTTCTGTTAGCTGATGTAGATGATATTAGAACTCCAATATCTCTAACTTAAATTTCAGTAAATCCCTTTGGCCTTTTTTGGGGAGTTTTATTTGATATTGCATCTCAATTATATTGAAACCAAGAATTGGTTACAGCTAAATCAATGAAATGCAAAATGACCTTCCAGATCATTTTCTTGTTTTGAGCTACATTCTGTTAGCACCCCATCTGCTGATTGCAAATATCCACACATTCCATGCACTGACTTTAGGTTTTTACCACAAAAGAGCTCGATACCTCAATATATATACATGCGATTTTTGACTAGCATTGTACTTTCACTCTTGCTTCCATACCACAACAATTTGATGCCATTTTTGAAATTTGTTCATTGCATGCTCCATCTACATTTATTTAGAGCAGGACTGACTGACTGACGTAACACCCAAGCCGTACAATCATACAGGTAACAAAGTCTTGAGTACTACAAACAACATAGATTATAATTAATATTTTTTAATTATTTTACACTTATTTACTCGTTAAAACAAAAATTTGTATCCTAAGCAATTAGAAATATATTGATAATTACCTTTTTACAACAGATAAATGGTGAACTGCATTCATTGTATGAATATTACATTTTACTATTGCATTGAAATAAAAGGGATGGTTTCACAAATAAATTTTTTCCAGTCTTGTTTTAATCAATTGGTCTCTTTGTCCTCAGTGAAACAAAAATACAATTTTAAGAAATACCCAGAAATTATAAATTCAGTTAGCAACTCAAAATACTTGAATCATACACTCAGAACATGGAAAACCTAGTTAAATAAGGACCTGGAAAACCTAGCTAATTATATATATATGTACTTTTATTTTATTTAGTTGGATTTTTTGGTTCAAGGATCATAATTTCCCCAAGATGTACCAAATATTCAATAATTTACAAAAAACACATATGTGATTTAGACAAAACTCTAAATGCAAGAAAGGAAGTAAAGAGGAAACAAAAAGAATAATAATAATAATAATAATAATAATAAAAATAGCTAGAACAGCTCAGGAACACTATACCAAAGTGTTGTATTTACTATAGAGAGCGAGTGAATGTGATGGTTATTGGTGCAAGAGTCAGATGTGGCTATGCTACGTCAAACAAGATTTAACTTGGATTTAGATGTTATGTTTTTTTAAAAAAAAAACACACAAATTAGTTGACAAGAAGGAAGGTCGAAAATAGAGAAGGATCGCTAGGGTAAACCGGAGCTGTGTAACCCATGTTTAACAAGACAGTAAACCCCATGGGGAAAAAAATATCACTAAGGTGCCTCAGGGTCATGATGCCCATACCAACCTAAAGAAGGCAAGCCCTTGATATAATACCCAGGGGCAAATTACCCAGTTATACCCCCCAGAAGCTGGCTACCCACTTTAGTCGCCTCTTACGACATGTATGAGCTACAGTGGGACTATTCTGTCATAATTGGTCACCACACAGGTCTTTTATTTACTAGAAAGCAAACCGTATGGATGGAAAGTAAAAATAACTTGGGCACCTTAGATCAGTCCAAAAGAGGTACATATTTTTTTAAAAAAATTAACACCCAGAAAAATTTTATTTTAATTATTGGCCAAAAGGAAAAAACAATAAATGAGTTCAAAAGTTTTAGTTCTAAGATATTCCTAAATTTCAAAACAAACATAAATGAAAATGGAACTCAAAATTCAAACAAATTTTATTTCACACTTTAAAGGTGTAAAAATTAACAGAAATACATAGATTATAAAAGTAAAGAATTTGGCAGTTTCTGCATCCTACAATGATGGGAACCTCTCTAAATCTGGACCATAATTCACTCTTTCACCAAGAAATATTTATTCTAGAGAAAATCCTTAATTATTACACTATGGTTCATGTGCAATCCCAACAACTATGAAAGTTGGTACAATTCCATCCAAACCTACACCAATTATTTCCAATTGAAACACATCAATACAATCATTTAGTGACATTTTTCTGAATTAGTTGAAAATGGTCGATGGAATTTTATACACTTGCCAATATGAGAGGAAAGATTTTCATTAAAATTTATTCAAAAAATATTCTGGTCAGGCGCCTATTTTGATACACTAGACAAAATAATACAAAGAAAATTCAGTACTTGTGTATTATCACAACCACTTTGATGGAAATCACTAATTTGACAACAACATTATAGCTCAGAAGCATATATATTCAAATTTGTATGCCATGAAGTTATATTTTGGAAAACAAACAGTAAGGAAATGCTAAGTTAAAAATTGTCATCCACACATTGAAATTTAAAATGGCAATTAGTTTAAAGAAAGTCACCTGCCTTATACCAAAGTTGTGATTTATATTCTGCTGATGCAAGAAAACTGTACGGACAGGTAAATTTTATACAGAAGAGTTGGAGATGTCAGAAACAATATAATACACTGAAATAATTAACTAGAACAATGATTTCTTGCAAGTAAAAGAACAGAAGGGGGGGATGATCAGCAGAAAAACGTTGAAGTTGAAATTGATAAGTCTGTTTTTTAAGTTAAATAAAAGTGTTAAGTCATATTTTACAGCTGCAGTGGATTTTTGGCAGAATATGCAGGAAGACAGAAATTGTTTATAGTAACAGTTCCTGAAAAGGTGTCGCAACATCAATTTCCAAAATTAATGAATACATTAAACAGGGTAGATGGTTTGCTTATAAAGAAGTATAAAAAAAAGTTGATTTGAGTGAGGAACTGTCAATCACTCATATAGTTTGGCAAATTCAAAGACTGGCATTCACATGTAATGGATAAATAATAGTGAGTGAGTCATGGTGGTGATTATTGGCACAAGAGCTGAACACGGCTATGCTGTGCCACACAAAGTAAAGCAATACCAAAAAGTAAATTATATCACCACATTGTAAAATTCTATAATTTCTTCAGGTCATGCTGATTGAAATAAAATAAATCAATTTGATCAATTTCAATCACACTTACCCAAAAAGTATTTGTGCAATTGATAACATATATATTTCTAAACTAAGAAAATTAATTAAAACATCTGCGAATTGTTAATCTTAAAAATATATATTCGAAACCAATTTTTTGGTGCTATTGCAACTGTTAGCAACACAAACCCCCATTTATTTTACACTCAACACACATACTTCGCATTATAATTACAGTTTAATATTTATATACATATTATAAAAAGATAGAGCTAATGCAACATCTTTAGAAGTTGAACAGAATTTTTAAAAATAAATAAAAGTTAGATATTGCCACTCTACTGGATAGTCAGTTATTTAAATTTAAAGTAAAAATTTCAAAATAGTGAATTTCCTCAATAAGTATTTAAATATAGGAAGTATTGGAAAATATAATATGAATATTTTGAAAAGATTCTTCTACTTAACAAATTACAAGTTGAAGTTAGTTCACCGAAAGAAACTGAAAACTTAAGGTCAGAAGATAATCTTGTAGACGTGGTATAAATGGATTATCTTATTTGCTCTAATCTCTAATCACTATTTAGTTGAAGCTTCTATTGTTTTGAGAAGTCCACAATGTCCATTTGCTAAGTGTCCCGATGTATTTTAAAATTCTATTCATATTGAAATTTGGAAATGCTTTGTTGATTTCATTATCTAACACCATAACTAAAAGATGTTTGAGTGGCAAAAATTATGTTAATTTCCTGAATTTCTGAATGTAGGTGCTTTTTGCAATATTTCTACCCAACACGATTTTTACATCTATAATAAGTGAATAAAAATGCTTAAGAATCCTGCATAATGAACATGAATCTGATCTTGTTTGTTAATTTACAAAATCCAGTTATAAAAAGATATGTATGGAAGGTCTGTTTCATTTAAAAGTAATTTTAACATTTTTTTTAACCAGGTTTTCAATTTCTCAGTTTAATGGTTTCCAAAGGATGATCTACAGTACCATGGGGTACCATAGAAAAAAATTAGGATACTTTTCTATTTCATTGCCACAGGCAATAAAGTCGCTAAAAATGATAAAACCTAAGCCAAATGGCAGTAATTGCACTCAATGGTTAATTAGCATTTTTACCATGTGTTGTCACTAATAGTCTGCTAGGCAAGATTTGTGCCGATAAAATGGAAAAGTACCAAAATTAGTTTAAAAAGGGTGCTGCGATACATTATTCATCATTTTGTTTCTTGTATAACAGCATTTGTAGTCAAAAGCATCGCTTGATGTTTAAAAAAATCCAATACACATACTTGAAGGACTTTGTAGTTAATAAATACATTCAAAAATATGCATTTATGTAAACAGCAATTCCATTGAACTATGTTTCAAACTTCCAACTTGTAATTTGATAGTCCAGTTAACAGAACACAAGTTGCTGTCATTTTTGGAAGTGATGCAAAAAAATTCTTTGGATATTCATCTTCAGTTTTACCTGGACATGATAGAATATTTATTAACGTCACACTTAGAAGCAACAAGGTTACTGACGACAGATCTCGTAATTTTATACCTTGATCAAATGATAAGAACATCAGAGTTGACATGCCACTCTCTGAACTTCCACACCAACATGAGGACTTGCAGCCAACAGTTTTAATGTCTATTAGTCCCATTACACATCAAGTACTTAGTGGCACCAGGATTCCAATCAACAATTTGATGAGAACAATGCCAGCCTCGAGTTTATGAACAATGCTAGACACTTGGTGTTACCATTGCCATTTTAACCACAAACATTGAAATAAGTTATAATATTTTATGAATATTTCAGACTTAGACCAATTATTCAGTTATACTCAGATAGTGTAATTTTAATTCCAAAGCTTGACCATATCATCTTGTATGTCTCATAATCATTGAAAAAAAAATCAAGATGATCTTAATTTCATCAATTTGCAAATGAAGATACGCAATAAATAAATGTATTTTTCTGAAACAAATTAAATAGTTTTCAAATTTTCAATACTATTATTTAACACCTTGTTTATTTTCTTTATACGATAGTTTGCATTTATGAGCAGATAACATGGAATACAAAAAATAGGTATTCTATTAATAATTACTACATACAATGACCCTTCATCATTTGTTATCAATCTAGTTAGAAATAATAAAATCTCTTTAAAATTTGCTCATAAAGCATGGGATACATTTTTTTTTCAGAATGCTGCAAAATCTAAGGCTATTAAGTCTGAAATTCAGATTACGATCGACCTTTTATTCAAATACTTGGAGAAATGTTTAAAAAATTGGAAAACCTTAAAGTTAAACTATTCTCTAAATTTTGATCAATTTCATATAGACCTCTAAAACAGAATCATACCTCTCACAACACACATCAAGAGAGCACACAAAACTTTATTATATATATACTTCTTTTATATTCAACCTCCTTTCAAAAGTTTTTCAGTTCCCAAACTTCTTTTAATTGCAATACTCATTTTGAACTAAGGATTTGACACTGTACCCCTCTATCAAAGCATGCCTGATTATGCAAGTGATAAAAATAAGCAAATCAATTATTTCATCATAGAAAAGTTGTAATGGCATTTAATGAACCTCTCAAATAGTTGTATTACTGAACAAATTCATTAAGAAAATAATGAAAGGTTTTGCAATATTCTGAGATGCCTCTGCAAGAGACGTCATAGCTCTTCAAGCAGCATTTTGACAAACACTGCCCTAAGGCAAGAATACATTTTCAGTGTACATTTGTTGAAGTGTGATATTTATTTGGTCAGATTGTTTCTTAAAAGATAGTCTTTTCTTTCTAACAATTTTCTACAATAAAGTATCTAGCTCCTGTACAGTGATTTTCAGTTTTTACTTAAGTAAAACATATTGCTTAGCATTAGCTTGATTTGAAATGCAAATATCATAAAGAACAACATTTATATTTAGAATTAGATTTATGTATGTTTTGTTTCATTGAACAAATATGTATTTTTAGACTTTTAATTTTTTAATACTAAGCAATGTATTTATACAAACTTTTTGCATTTATCAAGTTGAACTGCATTTCAAATTTAGATTTATTCAGCTATTCCCATTTTAAATCATTATTAATGCTATTTTGTAAGGATTTCATATGCTATTTCGACACTTAATCTTTCTCTTTCATGTATTTTAAAGATATTTTCCAGCTTTTTGATTCAAAACTTTGCAGGTATCATTCAAGCAAATTGTACTAATACTCGTAATTATAATTTGAGACTACTTTTAAAACTTGAAATACAACTATCAATGTCACCAAAATTATTGTAGATTTTAATGCGATTAGAGTCGCAAAAATCTGGTAATACTCCTAGGGAATTCAGTAACATTTGTGTAGTTTCATTATGCAATTTTTAAAAATGTTAGCAAAACTATTTTAACAATCTTTTAAAATCTAACTTTCAAAAGTAGAAAAAACAAAAATACCAATCATCAGATAGATAAATTAACATTATCTTTAGAAATTGCCATTTCTAGTAACTTTAAATAGCAATCTTTCAATTATTTATAACATAAACTAATCTTTTAAACTGATCCAGAAAAATAACTTTGATAACTTTCAAATATGAAGTTTGCTTTGAAAGTAGTTCAATTTTAATTTTGTTACCTAGCAGTTGATGGCAGAAAACTGTACATTTTAATGTATTTACATATTTTTTGCCACATTTATCTTACATTTAGCACACATGTCACATCATAACTAATACTTACATATGTATATATCTTAAAAAGAAAACTACAATAAAATGCCATAAATATTTAAATGGAATTTAAAACAAGAAAAAACTAAAAAAGTAAATTAATCAAAATTAAAGAAGATTCAAAATAGAGTAGATTCTTAAATATTTTTAAAGAATGCAAGTTTTACAAACCAATACTTTATCATTAAAAACATAATGTGAACAGAACTATATTACTTCATGCTATATTTTACATGAACAAAATTTCTGATGAATAACTGATACAACAGAATATAAAGTTTCTTTAATATTTCCGTGGATTTAATATAATTTTTGGTACTTTTCCAATTCGCTAGCCCAAGCAATAAAATCACTAAAAATGATACAACGGATGCCGAACGGAATATATGTATACTGTGTATCACCAATTAAGTCTGCATGGCGAGATTTGCGCTGGTGAAATGGAAAAGTACTTAATTTTTCATTAAATAAATTTTAATACTGAGAACCGAACTGTATATCAATGTTACAAAATAAAATTAAATAAGCATGTTTAAGATCCTTTCAGAAAGTGCTGGAAGAACTATGAGATAGTTTAAAGTTATTAACTGGGCCACATAATTACGCAGTTCTAGTTCATTTAAACAATACATTACTTCCACTGAAATTAGAAAGTTGGCAACTTTAAAATGTCTTTCTTGTGAGCACTTCAAAAGCACAGTAAGAAAAATGCAGTTTTTAATACTGCCTTCCTACATTTTTTTCACATGAAGCAATTTGTGCCAAATTAAAAATATCAGTATTTCAAACAGATAAATTGCAAGTTAAAGAAAGCAATCAAAACCTAGTAGAAAGCTGTTAGCAAATAATCATTAAAAATTCTGAAATTTAAGAATCTGATAAATTTTAAAATTCCAACACCATAAGCCATTTCTGATATTCTATTGCAGCACAATATCTATTACATGTAGGCTTTGATATTAGCCTTTCAATTGAATGAATTTCTCAAGATTCATGCAAATACTTTTTTGGCACATAAAATATTTTTTTGTTTTCAATGATTTAGAAGTTGCATAAAGTATTCTTTTGGTGGAACAGCTTTAGTAATGCCCACCTGCCAAATTTGACATCACTTTTTGGCGCCAAGTATTGTATTTTAAAAAAGGGTTACCATCAAAATTCTCAATGAAATTCCATGTTCAAAAAATAAATATACATATTACAAATTTATAGATATTTCTCAGGGTACTAGGACATAAGGATAAAAATAAAATGCTGAGTTTAAGATTCTTTCTTTTTGTGACATTTATATTTTAAAAATTATTCATACAACTTAGGAATTTTTTTTGTGTGTACCAGATAATGATATTTCAATCATTTTATTGAACTATAAAAGAATTTTTTTAGTCACAAAGTTCTTTCCCTTTAAATTAAATATGGACATGATGTTTCAGATATAGTTACATTTAAGTGCTATTTTAATATATATATATAAACAAAATATTTTACTCATCATATAAAAAACAATTCAAAAGATATAATGAACTTGATCTTTTAATGATAGTATTGGATATTTTCCTTGAAACAATTATAGAACTTCTTAATTTTGGAAATTTAATTTATTTTATTCATATAAAAAACTATTTCTTAAAACCTAGGTATCCCTAAGAGTGCCATCCAAATGAATGTGGAATGGGTTGATACAAATCATCATTTATCACCAAACTTGGCGGTATTTTTTGGAAAAAAATTTGGGTGGGTGATACTAAAGGCTAGCCAACGGGAGGACTTTGGGCCCCGAACAGATTTGACGTGCATCAGCCCTGTCTACACGTCGTGTCTTTGGCGGCCAAGGATTGAACCGGCGACTGAACGAAAATCCCCGGTCGCGATATTTCGGCAAATGTGACTACACTGTTTTCTCTGCACTGTGTCAACCTTTTTGTCATGTCATGTCAACCTTTTTGATTTTCCAATTTAAGTAAAGGTCCCCCCCCTCTTTAATAATCTCTTCTGACGGATCATAGATGAATTGTTTATTATATAATGGTTTTTTCAGACAATTATGGTACATTGATTTTGGCTAATTCGTTTCGAAACTAAAACTTTCATTTCTTTTGAAATTTTTTGTGTTTCTTTAAGGAATGCGTTGATTACATTCCAAGTTTTAAATCAATTAGAAATTCTGATTTTTTGTGAGGTCGCTTCTAAACTGAAACTTCTGGAAATTTCTAGAATATTAGAGATCGAGCATTGTTTCACTCCTGCACTGTTTTGAATGATGAGTTGAGTGGATTTTTTATTCCATTTTGGAGTGTTTCACTTTTTGTGGATAACTCTTACAGGATTATTTCTACGATTCTGCCAGCTTGGATTGATTTGTATTTCTCCCTGTCATTATTCTGTGTATTTTCTCCCGATTCCAAGTACTTACAATGGTTGCAAGTATGAGTTTGAAAGAGGTGAGCCAATGTATGTTATATTTATCAAATTCAGAAAAGGAAGGAAAGTTTCTTGTTTGCGATTAAGTTGCAAGAAATATGGAGAAAATTTTTTTATGTTTGTAGATGTGTTAGGAGAGGTTCTATATTTTTCCTCAATTAAATTAGATGTGTGCTTCTGTTCTGAGTAACGATATTGTGTTTTGAACTGTTTGTTAAAAATGAAATGAAAAACCAGTAGTATATCATTATATTTTCAAAAATAGATATTTGTTTTTTTGTGAATAACATTTTGATGCTCTTTGAGCAACTATATTTCGTTTGGTAGGTGTTTGAATGAATTTGTTGATCAGAATAATCTCTCGGGAGAGATGTTTTAATGTGCATGATAATGCAAGACTACGCAATGATATTTTAAAGAAAATGAATGAATTGTGATGAATATTAATGTCATTGTAGAATGTAAGTAGGGCCTTTTATTTGTTTTGTCAACAGAAATAGATTTGTTTTTATGTGTTTATGATAATTGAGAAAATAGATTTATGTTTGGAAAATGCTAATGAACGAGTTTTAGTTAAATGAAAATTCTGTTGTGATTGAAAGGCGTTTGAAAGAGGATTAATAGATGTTGTAAGCATTGATACTTTCAAACAATTAGGATCTTATTAGATATAAGTGCAATTTTCTTAGAATCCACCAGAAAAATAGGCAAGAAAAAAATTTCCTTATTTTCTCTTTTTCGGCTTCACAGACTAAGTGTTCCGCAAAAAAAATCGCAAAGTTTGATGATTTTTTAAATCGCGCCAAGTATTTGCGTTAAACTGTATTTTCACCTCTTGCAGTTGTTGCTTTCATAAAAGTAATATGCAACTTTAGTTTTATTATGGTTTTGTACCCTCAGCAAAACCAAAGGTTGATTACAAATTAAGCAAAAAAAAAAAAAAAAAAAAAAAAATCAAAATGCTAAAACTTTTTTCTTCACAAGGCAAGTTTTGTTTACCCGACAATTGCAAAATGATTGCATTGGCATCCTAATTTTTATCCTTTTAGAAAATTTAAACACCTATTTTTATAAAAGTAAAAAAGAAAACACTCCAAAATACAAACAACTAAAAACTAAAGAATTATATTTAATAGAATTTTTTGGTACTTTCCCATTTCACTGCACAGGCAATAAAAATCACCAAAAATGATACAAACGACGCCAAACTGCTATGGTTGCATTCAATGTTGCTTAAACATTTTACTGTGTGCTGTCGCCAATTAAGTCTGCTTGGCGAGATTTGCACCGACGAAATGGAAAAGTACCTTTTCTTCTAGTTTCTTTATCTTAGAAATTTTATCTTGCAATTGTAGAGATATGGCATAGGAATGCACAGATCAAGTGTTAGGGGTACAATAATAACAGCTGACAAGTTTGCACAAACACTCTTCATTAATATACTCACAGGAGCTTAAAAGTGCCAAATGATTAATCTAAATTAATTTCAAGTCATTGCATGTCCAGAATTTAGTTTTACTAAGAGCAGGCTGGGGATTCAACTGTGATTGCATAATTTAGTACATTCTGCATTTTCAACACCAAATTGGAACACTTTGCTTCTTCTATCCACAATAGTATGTTTACACTCAAATACTTCTTCCAGTGAATGTTCAATAAATTGTTTCATTTCTTTTCATAGGTTCTAGATAACAAATATAAAAAGAGAACAATTTTTCCAACATTTAAAGAAAATATTAAAAACTAAACATCAGGTAGGTACACATTTTAAAATGACGTCTAGCATTGCAGAAAATCTTTATTCTTCCAAATGATACTGTTACACGAATACTTTTAAATAAGAATTCAAATAGATGGGTAGTACTTTTTTAGCATTTAATCCATCATTTCACACAACCCTGCGAACATTCAATGGATAGTGTACAACATTGAGTACTATATCATCGGAATGGTTAGCAGTAAAATGTTTGCACCCCTTCCAGCTGTCAGAAAATATAACAAATCCATTTATGACATTCTCCTTAAAATGTAACCGTTATTGTTGGATAGATTGATCGATACAGCAACTAAGGAACATTCTTAGGTTTCATAGAACAATCCACCAAAAACCATAGTGGAGGTATACACAATCCCTATTTTACTCTTCCTTTCCAAGAACAGGTTTTCATAAATTTCAACCATCTTTCAAGATTTGCCAACTTTCATGACACAAGGAAACAGAAACTAATAAGCACATACCTCTGACATAAAATCATTCAATCAACTATGGTATTATGATTAATCCCCAGTTGTCGTTGTACTGGGAAAGTAGGACTTAATTTGACAAGAAATTGCCATTTTAAAATGCCAAAAGGTCTTAAACTTAAATCGAATTCCTACACCAACATAGCCAAAAGCTCTCCTCCACGAACCCTGTGGCCTTAACCTTCAAAATTTAACAATTCTGAGCACTAACATAAAAAAGATGGTGGAGAATATGTTAGATTCTTTCTTTTAGCATAGCAATGAATTAAAACACATTTATTTTGTGATCTTTTACTAATATTGCATTGTAAGAATACATTCTATGAATTTAAATTATGTTTAAATGAATTAAAAGAAAGCATTATTTGATTTGAATAAAGTTTATTTTCGTTCACTGAGAAGAAATATACGAATAAATATCAAACACGTGCGATTCTGTTCTTGAATTTTGACAAGACTTGTTGCGTTGTTTTGATTGCCCCATGAGTCATTATACTATTGTTTTGTGCAATGACTCTCAGAAAGTATACATCACTGTGTTCACGTGCATTTTAAATAAATTTCACTTCAATTGCTAAATATGAATTCGGAAAAATGAAAATATTATTAAGAAATTGGTTGTAATGGAAGCATTGCCGCCATTTTTTAAACTAACCTTTAGGAGTTAGGGCGAATACAGATGAACGATGTAGAAAAGCGAATATAAGTCAGGCAGTGACGTTTTAAAAAAGGCCAACACTAACTAGAAACTATCAGTCTGCAGACCACTGAACAATGGCAAACAATAAAGAAAATATTACATTAATAATTAAACATTATCGCCTGCACCCAAGATGCCGACAATCCAGAAATCTATTAATAACATTGCCAGATTTGAGATTTCACACAATTTGCATGATTCATGTTGATATCGAACACTCATCAACACTGCAATTTTCAGCTTTTTCATATTAAAATTTCGAATTACACCTCCAACGATGACATCAATGTAAAAAGTTTAACATATAGTTAAATATGTTCATATAATTTCTGGAAATTTTTAATAATATCTACGTAAGATCTAAATGATTACATATACATATATATATACTCTATATTTTGAGATATAACTTATTATAATGAAAAATTATTAAAATTTTACTGTATACTACAATGAACACAAAACATTGCATGAAATGGAAATAAAATCACATTTGAGTTTTATTAAAACTTGTTTACTACATTTGCACTGAACTGAAACGAAACAATGTTTGTTTGTCATGACTAAGTAAATATTTTTATTTCGTGTGTCCGAATACTTGACAAGTATATTTTTTCTTGAGAATTCAACAAGATTGGTCTTTTGCTCCCCATAAGAGATCGAACTTTTGCGAATGACGTTGTAGATAGAGTATGTAATCTATATTTAATGATGATTTTTCTCCATTAAAAATAAACTAAACCAAATTTCAATGTTTTAGTTTTGCGTCTTATAAATTGTTTCATTTCAGGACTGGTAATGGATGAGAGAATAAAAACTTTGACTTATAATGGCAAAAGGCATTTACCTTTGCCTTCTGGACCATACACTGTTGGTTGCACAGATATCATGACTTCATACTTAAAATTCGGTGTTTTTACAAGATTATACTATCCTTCTAAAGATCACGGAATATTGGTATGATATGTTATGCATTAAATTGAAACTTTTGCTGTCTATGATTGATTAATTCATTCATAATGTTTGATTATTATTATTATTTGTATTTGATTTTAGCTGTAAGATAGTTGTGTAAGAATATTAATTACGGGTTAATACGTAATCATGTTATAGCTGTAAGATGTTAAATTTTTAACTTCATTAAATTGTTAAATTATCTTCTCATAGTCATAGTTCATTTCTCATAGAAAGAAAAATGGTAAGGTCTGCAATGAAAATAGTGTTTTTCCAGAACAAAGTCTCAACAAGAAAGAAGGATGAAATGAAAAGAAATTTCAGCACTTTTTGCCATGAGCAATTTCATTAAATAAATGGTCATAAAAGAAGCCGACAGGGCAGGGGGAGGAGCGCCGCGAATTGGCGACCTATTGACCGTAAAATTTTTTGTAAATCCTTAAGTCTTTATACTAAAGCCTAACCATTTATTTAGTTTAGTTTATATATGTTCTAGCAAAGGAATTCCTGTAATAATCCCTTTTATATTTTTAACTATATTTTAATGAAACACTAAATTGATATGCTAACTGTAGAATCTAAATACTATCTGTAACTAACTCATTTTTTTTTAAGAAAATGTACTTTTCCGTAATTCATTCGCAATGGGAATGCAAAAAAAAATATATGTTTAACAAAAGTTAGTATGAAAAGAAATTATTTTAAACTGAAAAAAATATTAAATAAACAGTGTTGTCATTTTTTTTACTATAACTATTGAAACTAACTAGCTGTATTATTTGGCTAATAAAAACTAAGCAATTTTATTGAATTTTTTTAATTGGGCTTTCTAATGAGATTTTTAACTATATTTTGATTAAATTTCAAGTTAAAGTACTTGTGTAATACATTTTGGTATAAATGTGATTGTGAATGGTGATTTGATGCCTTTTTTTTTCACTAAAGAACCATTGTGTAAAGGGGTCACTCCATGTTAAATCTGTTGTTGTCCATGTTATACCTGTCCTTATGTTCACACTTAGAAGCAACTCTTGAGCAATTGGTGACATTGTAATTTTAAACCCAACTTATGAGCAATTGGCGACAGACCTTGTAATTTTAAACCTTGGTCAAGTGACAAGGCCAACACCTGTGTTGGCACAACTTCCAAATTTCCACATCAAAGTGAGGACTTGGGACCTCGACCAATTTAACATGCATCAGCCCTGCTTCTTTGTGAGTCTTTTAGAGGTATCAGGGCTCGAAAGCACCGACTCAACGAAAATTACATTAGCTGCGAGTTTACTGCCATGACGACTAGGCTCCTCAGGCATATATAATGGTGTCATTTTGAACTGGAAGCATTATTTCAAACCAAAAAGTTACCATCCCTCAGCTTTCATCTTTCAAAGAAATTTTAACCATCTTTAATTTGTTTCTTTTTATAGCTCATAAAAATACCAACAATAAATTGACTAGAAACAGAAGAATTTCCATTGAAATATATTACTAGTAGCCATTACTTTTCTATTCTGCTTCATATGCTCAAATTCATCTATGACTTTGAAGATCCTAGGTATAAAAAAAATTGTCAAATCTGGTGGTAAATTACAAGAACTACTACTTCCATCTGTCTTTTCCTTTATCTAATAAATTTCATAGTTATAATGAACATAGTGTCTAGTCTCTGCTTAGGTATTGATTAGCAAGGCTTATCAAAAAGGGAGAAAAAACCTTTATTATACTTGCTTTTCTTTTCAAAAGCTACAATCAAGAGGAAAAACTGATATTGCTTCAAAATTAACAAAAGGCAGTATAAAAAGAATTGAATAATTATTGTAAGGAAACATATTATTTTGACATATATGTTTATGGAACTTGACATCAGCAATATTATAGATTCTTGAAATATTATGTAAGTGTCATATCTATATACATTAAAATATTAGGTCTTACAGTAAGGTTTCTTTAGTGGTCACATTAGAAAGTAATTTTGACATAAAGCCCATGGAAGGGGGGTGATGCTTTTTTAGAATTGCAGGTTTTGCGCTTTTTTCATTAAAGAACCATTGTGTAAAGAAGCCAGTCCATGTTAAATCTGTTATTTTCCATGTGATACCTGTCCTTATGTTGATGTGGCCTGGATATGGAAATTGGAGTACCATCTCAGTCCACTTCATTATTTGACTGTGATACAAATATATATTGTGTTTTTGGCTGCATTTAGCAAACCTTGTATCGGGCAGAATAGGAAGCCAGAAAAAAAGTCAATAAATGACTTCACATTTTTGTATTTACAAATTATTCAAAGTCTCAAAAGTTGACTAATAATTGAGATTAATATTTTTGAAGGATATAACAAAATTATTGTATTGAAATCTGTTTGCTGTTATGGAGATATAAATTCTAAGGGATTTGGTGCTATAAATGACATTTATGGCAATCTGAATGTATTGGTCACATTTAGAAGTGAAATTTAGAAAAATTTTATAAATTTTCAAAAAAATTAATGGTAAAGTAAAACTTATCATCTTACTTTGATACTATGATTTGCAGCAATTTGGATTACTTACAGAACATGCAGAGGGCAGTTACAGCTTCAGTTTTCACTGTTGCTCCAGTACTAAGAATAAAATGCTTATTAAGTGTTTCTGTGGCTTATAAATACCAAAAATCATTAGCTTCAGATTAAGATTATTTTGAAAAATGGTTCTTGCCTGTATTGTGATGAAATTCATTAATCCTGTATACATGTGAAGTTATGCAATTTGCTTTTGCTCATTAAATTCTTACTTAGAGAAAAACAAATGAAAACTTCTACAGTGTAATATGACACGTGATATTGAAAGACATAATTGTTAAATTTGATCAGAGGAAAAGAGTTTAGTTGAAAATTTTTTGTTGAGTTAATATTGATAAGGCAATCACTTATAACTATAGAGAGTTTTAATAGGTAATTGAACAGTAAAAATCGTATTTTAAAATTGTGTGAATATAAATTTTCATTAATTTTCCTTTACTCTTTTTTTTTTTCCTTTTTGCATATAAGCCCGACTTCTAACAACTCTTAAAGGTTTTAAGAGAAACGTTGAAGTTTAGATTATATACCAGATGTATACCTATGAAATGTCAATTTTTCTTACAAATGACACCATACATACGTTCTTATGCTGGGTTATTTAACATTCCTAATGATTATTTGTATCCTACAAAACCATACATTTGAAAAATTGTGTGAGTATAAATTCATAAAATTTTCCTGCTTTGAAAATATCTAACTTTATACCATGAAAAGACTATTGTGGGAGGTTTTGATTCAATACTTCATTTTGAAGAAAACTGCTGCTCAAACTTATCAATTACTTGTAGAACGGGAATCATCTTAAGCATTTGTGAGCATTGGTTTAATTGATTCAAAACTGGTGATTTTGATGTGAAAGACAAGACTAAGAAAAAACCATTGAAAATTTTAAAGAAGCAGTTTTGCAAGCACTGTTGGATGACTCCAAAAGGTGTTAACAAGTGCTTGCATGTGGAAGGAAAAATTCAAAAAGAAGGATAATCCATACCATGCTGTTTGACTGAAAAATTATCAGTAAAATCCTGCTAAAAAGGCATCAACAGAAGAATTTGTTGAATCAAATTATAACAGGTGGGGAAGGGTGGATTTATTTTGATAATCCCAAATGAAGAAAATCACAGTTTGATCCAGGCCAACCATTAACATCAATTGCAAGACCAAATCACTTGAATAAAAAGATATTTCTCTGTGTGTGATGGAATCAAAAGGGTTTTATTTATTATGAACTTCTGAAATCATTAATGCTGCCTACTGCTAACAAAAAATGATTATTTTAGCTATGCATTGATCACAAAATGTCTGGAATGGGCTCAAAGACATGGGAAAGGGGGTTTGCTACATGACAATGCGATGGCCCATACCATAAAAGTTGTCAAAGAAACTTTAAATGAATTGAATTGGGATGTGTGATCTCACCCACTGTTTTCGCCCTACATTTCTCCTTCAAACAATCACATGTTTCTGGTGATGGTGCATGGTTTGTCTAAGCAACATTTTGCAAATTTCGAAGAAGTGGAAAGATTGGTCGATTCACGATTTGCTTTGAAAAACAAAAGTTTTTATCGACGCAGAATCTATCTTTTGTCAAAAAATAGGGGAAAGATGTAGTAGCAAAAGGCACATACTTCATGTGAATAGTTTCAACCATTCATTTCAAAGCAACATGTGTTTTTCCTTTTAAAAAAATCTGTATTTCATAAGTGTACACCTGGTATTTTTCAATATAGTATATTTGGACTGTTGGAGAATCACATTTGTATGTTTAGAATATATATAACTAAAACTTTTATTTTGCTTTTAATTTGAATAGCATTTTGCATGTTTTCATAATTTTCTTTATTCGGAAGCTTAATTGTACTTTTTTTAATAGGATAGATATTTACAATGGCCTTTATGGCTGCCTCATAAAGAATATCTCAATGGCTATTCTGTTAGGTTAGGCATGCCACCTTGCTTTTTAAGATTCCTTCATCAAATGTTAGTTGGTAAGTAACTTTTTCCATACTTAAAATTTTTTTAAAAATTATATCTGTTTTTTGTTATACTTACATTAATAATCCTCAGTCTTCTTTGATATGAAAAGGGTAAGATGTTAAAATCAAGATTAAAGACTAGTTTTTTGTTCGAAACTGTAATTGTTAAATTTTAAATATATTCCCTGTCCCTATCCATATTTCCATTAATTTAATTTTATTTTTTTTTAATTTAAGAAGTGTACAAAGGTTTATTTCTGTCACATTTATTCTTGTAAACTTAATGCTATTAAATAAAATACCAAACATGGAATGAAATGTTGCTGTAAAAATTTGTTTAAGAAGAAAAGTATTCTATGATATAAAAATTATATGAAATAATCTATGAATCAGAAATATATACAAAAAATATGGCTAAAAGCTTATTTCTTAGAAGTGAAGGGTAAATTCAAATTAAGTGGATGAATGGGAATTATTCTCAAAGATGTTATATTGATATACACTATGTATAAATAGTAATACTCAAAAAAATATTTGTTTTGATGATAGATTATCTTAATATATATATGCTTAGTACTGAATCTGGTAAACTAAAAAAAAAATATATCATCAATAAATAGTGTGTGTGGGGGGGGGGGGGTATTGCATTTGCATATCCAGTTTTTCTTCCAAATTCTGCTTAGAATTCTACAATACATTTGACTGCTTCCTACAAAAACCATGTTTTTTATATAGGCTTTTAGAATTTTTAATTTTTTTAAATTTTGCTCTTTTTAGATTTAGCAAAGGTATCAGAAAAATTAAAGCTACAAAAAGTAAAATCTCTGAAAAAATGCTGAAGAACTTTCTCTTCAATGATTTTAGTAATATTTATTCTCCTATATACAAAATTTTAAAAAACACGTCTAAAATATGCATTGAAATGTAAAAAATGTATATTTAATAAAAAAATATTCAAATTTTGGCTCCAAACATTTATCAAATATCTTTTGTGTAAAACAGCACAAAACCAAAAAAGTTTGTAAAAATAGCATTTTTGGAATCTACTTGATTGTTTTTTGAAACTCTTTTTGATGTAATAAACAAGTGAACATTAGAATTTTCTCATCAAGAAGTCTACATGGATCGTTTTCATCACCAAAAGTCTTTGTGGAATGAATCAAATAAAACACAAAGTTTAAGAGAAAAGAATACGAATTTAAGGATAACATTAAATTTCTCAAATGTTTGATTATTTTTCGAGGAGATTAGAAAATAATCAGTATTTAATTCATTCTTATTTCAGTCAAACCTTTTTATAGAAGAGTACATTTTCATAAAAACTGAAGCAGTTTTTCTTTGATTTTAATATCATTTTCAAGAAAAAGAATTCAAGTGTGTAAAATTATATAACAATCAAACATGAAAATGGCAACACATTGAAAAATATTTTTAAGTGCCTTTTCTCGAATTCTGTTTACACAAATATAGTTGATCTTTTTGGGTAATATTTTTTACAAATGTATACAATTATGGTGATCACAATAAAAAATATTTTTCGTATTGAAAATAATATAAATACATATGAGTAATATATAACAATTATCATAAGTGCACAAATAAGTCATGACACATTTAAACAACAAATGTTTTCCATAGCTATATGATTATAATACTGGCTGAAACAAATGGTTACAAACAAAAGAAAATTTAAAATCTCTTAGAAATTCTCATTTTTGCTTTCATTACATTCTTATGCATTCACAAAATAGAATCTGGGATAAGTATTCCTATCATCTTAGATGAATATCCAAGATATCAGGTTTGTTGCTGTTTAGAACCGGGGGGGGGGGGGTACTTTTATTTTCGCACACAAATATATCACATAAAAAGAATACAAACTATCAATATAAAACCATTTTTTTTTTTTTAAATACAATTTTTTAATGTTGCTATGCCACTTAAACATATAATTTCCTAAAAGGGAAACTATGTGGCAATATATTTACCTTCAGCAGAATCTTGTTAAATTGGACCCATTCTTGATAAAACTGTGGGAAAAATCATTCTAAATGAACCAGCATTCATTTTCAAAATCATGATATAGTAATCCACGAGCAACATGGTTTCATGCTTGAAATCTCCACATCCCACTAGCTCATCCAAGTAATGCAGTATATTAAAATTCGGCTCTCTTAACAAAAAAATTCCCTGGCCCAGTTTTCCTGAATAATGTGCAAGAAAACCTCTGACTCAGTTTTGTATATTGGACTTATTTTTTAAATGATCAAATGTAGAATTCCAGCTATTTAATTAGCTCTTACCTGGCAAGTACAAATTTCACAGTCTTGCTTAACTGGGCCTATTCTAAATACCAGACCAGAAATATTGAATCTGGATATGCCAAGGCAGTTTCATAGATTCTACTGTTTTCTATATTTATATGAACTACACCCTTGCAGTGTATCATTCTTTACATGTATGCAGATGACAGAGCAGTTTAGAAAAGTTGAACCAGACATCTTCCTTAACAATAAAAAGACCAAATGGTCCAGGACCAACAAATATCTTGGTGTGATGTTTGGTTAAAAAAGCTTGTCTTTTTCAAACAACATAAGAGTATTTCACAGGTTGAAAAGCATTCTAAAACGATAACACTTGGTTTATTTCCCCTTATCTCACGTAAATCTACATTAAGTAGAAGTAATAAATTGCTTATCAATACTCTGATAATCAGACCAGTTCTGACTTACACTTGTCCAGTCTTTGAGGCATGCAGGAAAAACTTCCATAGACCTACTTGAAAAATCACAAAATGTAATGTTGAAACAAATTTTTTATGCCCATTGGTACATAAGAAACAATATATCCAAAAATCTGTTAAACACTCAGAACTTACTTTAAAAAAAATTTCCTATCGAACTTTTCAATAAAATAGATAATTTCCCTAATACCATCTTGTAAAAAAGAAAAATGTATCCCTTTTACAAACAATTTACAACCACACAGGCCCCTTTAAATTTTATTAATCACCCTCAATTCCCCCACAAAAAAAATTTTTTTTTTACTGTCGAAGTACAAAGATCCTCCCAATCCGATAGAGTACTTCCCCATCAACCAATTATATACCTCACTCTCGGCTTCACTGAGATGAGGAAAATTTTCCTGATCAAATCTTAATTATGATGAGAGGGTAAATTAATAACTTTTAATAGGCACCTCGAAATTTTAGCACTTACCGTTTTTTCGATATTTCAGCCACAGATTACTACTTACAGATTGGATAAACGAATCTGGTACCTACCTCTATCCAGATAGCTGCCTACAAAAATCCTTAATGATTTATCTTTATCATTTGTCATGATATAAAAATTTAACTTTAATTTTAAAATAAATTTTTTCTCTTAAATTAAAATCAAAGCATCATTTTTCAATGAACGTATAGTGTATGTCTCAGTACAAAGACAATGAACCAAAAGCTCAATCTCACATGACAATAGCAATATAAATTGCCATCCTATTATAAACTTTATTATCTTTCCTTTAATATTTTTCTGTCCACCAAGCAATTATTTCTTTATATAGCTATTGCAATGCCTTAATTTTAAAATATTTTCTACTATTTATGATATTTAAATTACTTCTGGGCAAATGTAAATCCCAATGTTCGGTGTTACAATAGTTTTCAGCCAGATTGGGAATGAAAGTCCATTAGGGTTAAGTATAACAAGAAGCTGAAAATCCGGGTTTATAACTCGAATCACCCAGGTTGGTTCTACATGAAGACTTTTTTTTTTTTTATTTATTTTGAAGTGATCTGTAAATTTCTATAACATTTAATTGTTTCATCCATCTCTTATGAAAAATTACTCTCTGCCCTGAAATCTTCTGATAATGATGAATGTGTGGAAGAAAAAGTGGTGGAGAGGGTGTATTTACAAACATTCTGTGCAAAGTTAATAAAACCTTTGTTACACCCCTTTTACTCAATGACATAAACTAGTCCTACGAGTCAGGAAATAGTCCTAGGAATAAAAGTTTTTTCTAGGATAAGGAGACCATATTTTAACATTCGAAAAGCAGGATACCATTGACGGGAGTGGGGGGTCTCTTGATTAAAAATTTGGTACCCATAAAATACCTACCTTTGATACCTAAATCATCTGAATAGCTTATTTGTTGACATCAGCTATTTATCTAGCATGCAGTACGATGTGTATCGTATGAGAGACAGTTACAAATTCAATATGCGAAGGCGTTACTTCATGGATGATCAACAAACTCCTTACACCCTGACCCTTCTCACTAAAATTCCTCTTCCTTTCCAATTTTTGTATAAGATGTAATTCCATTGCAACAATGTTCCAAATGATGCTAGATCGCTTGCGGAACATATCGCCTTAAGAATAAAGTCTGGAAGTGTACAAAGTGTTCTCTCTTCATTTTACAGCTACAACATGTTTTCGTCGCTGTCAATGTAAAAAAAAATGCCACTGTTCATTAAATCCAAACAATGGTGGTCATATTCTAGCAACTGATCAAGGCGAAGTTTGATAAGCAGTTTCTGATATCAGGTTTCAACAATTATTTTTATTATTAAAGTTTAACAAAATAAAATTTACAAAAATAATATAAAGCTCATATCCTAGTGAAATAGCTACATGGAAGCCGAAAACCGTATATTCCCTTCTCGTTCTCCCGCTGTTCTCTAGCTTGTCGTGCATTCTTTCTAAAAATCGAGACTTTCTTAAAACCCCGCGAGATAAATTGTTAAAAAGCGGGACGTCTGGTCTCCTTATTCTAGGAATCAGGAAAAACTTTTTTTCCTGGCTGAGTTAGCCGATATAGTGTCAAAACATATTCTGAACTTTTGCAGGAGAGTTACAGTAACAATCGGTTGCATTTCAAAATATTCTACATGACATATGGTGCTACATTGTCTAAATGGAACGAGCAATAAAACAGCTTTAAAAATACTTTTAAAATGTTCTGCTTGGGTCGATAGATATGTTTTTAGAATTTCATCTCCAACAAAATTTCTTTTACTTTCGGATTATTACCTAGGATTACATAATGCTCAAAAATTCTTTGTGGCTTGTCGGCAGAATCCTTAAAAAGCCTGCATCCTAAATTTCATTCCGCATCTTTGAACTGTATGATCGCTAGGGGCCCATATATTAGCATTTTTATAATCATCCTTATTTTTTTTATTCATAATATTTCATTTGTCAATTTTTTCATCTCAAAAACAAAATTTTGCAAGTACACCCAACTCTTTTTTAACACGGTAAATACGTTCCTTAGAAATCTGTGCAAAAAAATCGTGTAAAAAATTCTTGCGCCATATGGTAAATTTGGTGATATGTTCCACAACTTTAAAAAGTCATGTAAAATGAAAAAAAAAAACTCCAAATATTTTTCCAAAAAATCGTGCAAAAAAGTAATAATGAAATCCATGTAACGTATTTATAAAACAAAAACAATTCATTTTTATTATAAAAAGAAATTAAAATTATTGTGCAGTGAAAATTCAGTCTCTCGGTACATACAACATATAAAAATTCGAATTGAAATTAGGAATAAAACTACTAACAACTATTAATCGCTACTTGATAACAAGCGTGCATGTTTATTACGAACTGGATCAAAAATGCTATCATCAATAAATGTGTCAGATATGTCTGGCACAACTATCGGCTTTGATTCAAATGAAGAATTTCTTTCGTTATTAACGGCCTTTGTAGGTTTTTTTTGTTGTTAGAAAGTCTATTATTAGCTGCTGTTTTTTTTCCGCGGTGGGGGGGGGGGGCCCTCAAGTTGCTTATATAATTATTGATATCCTGCTACACAAAATTTAAGATTATGTTGAAATTTTAATGCAAGCTCTGTGTCAGGATCTTGAGTAAGAAAATGTTTTTCAATACTTTAGCAAATTTCAAGCTCTCGTGAATTAAATCAGCTGTTAATAGTTGAACTTCACCTTCTACTTCGTCTTTATCGACTTCTTTGTTATCATAAACTGTCATAAATTCGATCAAATCGTCCTCAACCAAAGGGCTTTCTAGCACCAATTTTTCGATGTCAGCCGTTTGCATGTTGTTATAACCTTCGTATTTGATAGAGTTATAATTTCAGAACATACAACTGATTTATGTACCACGAAACTTCCATTTTTGAAGCGTACTGGCAAATTTTTTTCCCAACAAGCATTTATGGTCGATTGGCACAATTGTTTGATGGCAAAAGAAACGTGTGTAATACAGTCCATAATCGTAAACTTTTTCCATGCTTCCACGACAGTCAAATTGCTTTCTTGGGGTTTAAAATATATTTAAATGTTTGCTTTATATAGTACATTTTAAATGCTGCTATAATATCCTGATCGAGCATTAGAATACTCGGATGATCCAGCTCTGAGTGGATGAGCGCATTTATCAACGAGCAAAAGTATTTTGAATTCCAAACCTTTTTGTTCCATATATCTCTGAACCCCAGGAACAAAACAGTTGTTGAACCGATTTGAAAACAGATCGGCCCTCATTCATGCCTTTTTAATCGCTATCAAATGAACAGCTCATGGCATAAGGAATTTGTTGAAAAACAGAGGCTTTAACATTTTATCACCAGATGCATTTCTACAAAATAAAAACGTTACCCGATCTTTGGCCACTTTAAAACCTCCAGCTGATTTTCCAGATTTTTAAAACGTTTTTCTGAATTCCACTTTATGTGTGCTTGCGTGTCATCAAATTTTCGATCGTGAATTTAACCAACTTCCATTAAGCTAGAGCTCTGGGACTTTGGGAATCTTTCTTATTTGCCTAACAATGCAATATTTAGGTATTTGCGACAAGTTTTAACTAATATTTCAATAATCCTTTTTAAAAAAGTAATTTATGTAGTAACCTGGCGCCATCTATGGGAGATATATTGAATTACGCAGAGAGAGTGATCTTAAAGACGTGAGAGATATGAGGTTTTTTACAAAATTTTAACTAATATTTAATTAATTTTTTTAATAAACTTTGCCATCATCTAAAAACGTTGGTTTTTATCTTGAATTATTCTATGTGCTTTCTTTCAGATATTTTCTTCCACAATCCGTTTCATCGGCTTTAAATATTTGATCGAGAGTATAACCACCTAGTTAAATTATTTTTGCTAGTTTATCTGGAAGCCTTTTTGCAGCGTTTTCGCCTGCTGATGCTGCTACTTTTATGGGGCCGCGGTAGCCTAGTGGTCATGGCTTCGGATTCGTGACCGACGGTTTTCGTTCAGTCGCGGGTTCGATCCTTGACCCTAAAAACCCGCCGTGTAGCCGGGGCTGATGAACGTTAAATCTGTGGCGGCCTAAAGTCCTCCCGTTGGCGTGGTGTGGATGTTAGGAGAGGGGGATGCCAGCTGAGGTATCGTCCTCGTCACTTGACCGTGGTTCAAAATTACGAGGTCCGCCGCCAATAGCCCCCTCGTGTTGCTTCTAGTACGACGTTAATAAAAACTAAACTAAGCTGCTACTTTTATTTTAACATTGCAAAATTGCATGTCTTTTTAGAAAACCAGTCAGAATACAAAGTAACTCGCACATGTGTGGGGCATAAAATTATTGTCTTCTGATTACACTGTCAAAATTAGATTTTTTTTCTTTTTCCATTCTTTTTTTTTTTTTTTTTGGGGGGGGGGGCGTGCAAGAACAAAAAATTCATGTAAAAAATATATTGGTGAACTGTGTTATTTCTAAATCGTGTAAAAAAGAGTTGGGTGTATTTTAGTGTAGCTTTACAAGGTGAACAAATAGATAAAACAAATATTCACAGCTGTTACTCTACTCTTCCTGGATATGGTGTAGTCGCGATAGCCTTGTAATCATGGTCACGGACTCGTGGCCATCATTTTCCGTCGCGTCGTGGGTTCGAGCCCTGATGCTACTTAAGATCTGCCGTATTGCCGGGGCTGATGCATGTTAAATTTGTCGAGGCTCTAAGCCCTCCTGTTGGCGTGGTGTGGAAGTAAGGAGAGGGAGGTACCTGCTCTAGTGTCGTCCTCGTCACTTGACCGAGGATCAAAATAAAGAGACGGCGAAGTAACTAGAATAAAATACAAAGAAAATTTGTTTCTTTTAATTTTTCAATTGAAATTATTCATTAATTCTAATTTGTTTTTTAATAATAATAATTTACTGAAAATTTTATGGAAGAATTGAATTTTGCATATTAAAAATAATGAATGAAAAGGAACAGTATTGTTTAAAGGGGTTGTTTGTTAATTAAAAGAAGGAGGGGGTGGGGATGAAGAATCAATCAGATATGTTATACATTTTTACAATCCTAAGAAATGCTTAATGCACTATTTTAAAATAAAGCAATAACTCCCAATAACTTTTATTAATGCTTTAATATCTTAAGCAATTCAAAATGGAAGTTATGATTTGTTTAAATTTTGTAAAAACTGTTTTTGCTTATAATGTGGTTCATTATTTTCTTATAACTATAAATAAATATTGAAGTTAGTCCAACTCAATTTAAACCAGTTCTTATAGATTTATGGACACCCTGCTCAAATTTACATACAAAGTATTAACATATTTTAAAAAATCATAAATTAATTTTATCTTATTGTAATATAAATTTGTGGATGGAGTTTACTTTTTGGAATGGGTAATGAATTATTTTAGTAAGGTATTTTCCCTTAAAAATATTTTTTTTTATTGGAAAATTTTTTTAACTTCAAAATTTTTCATCAGTATGGTTTCTAGCTTATTATTTTCATTGGCTGAAAACATTCTCACCAATTGTTCTCAAAGAGAAGTATTAAGTCCTGAAAATGTTGCCTATAAGAACTATTTCTAAAATCTTCCAAAACCCTAAACATTAATAATTAAATTATAAATTAGCATAAATATAATATTCAGGTATATATTTAAATTTACTGAAAAAAGTTACTTTGATATATGTTTGAACTATCAATTCTTAATTCTTCCTATAGGAAAACTTTACATTCCTGCAATTTGGCAAGCACCATTGCGACCAACTGAGGAAAAATATCCTGTTATTGTATTTTCCCATGGATTAAGTGGTTGGAGAACTTCTTATTCTTCTCTTTGTTTAGAACTTGCTTCATATGGTTTTGTGGTTGCTGCAGTTGAACATAGGTATGTTTTATTTTAAAACTTTGCAACATTTTCGTAAAATTTCATTTTTGAACTCCTACATTTGTGGATAAAAATACAGTTAACGTTAAAAAAGTTTCTAAACTTTAAAAACCTTTACCTTTCGATTGCTTCTAGCTATTAATTTGTGGAATTCTATGCATTTTTTCTTAATTTTTCTGTTCCAAGTTATTTCCTTCTAGAATGTAAGGCATATTGCATTTTACAACAAAAATGTTTGTTATTTGAATTACTAATCTAAAATTATTGTAATTTAAATTTCTTTAAGTCTTGAAAATTTTATTTTGACTCTTTAAATTTAGTTTGAGTTAATTTTATTTAATTAACATAACTTTTTTATTAGTTTTACTAAAACTTAATTTTCTCTTTAATAGTATCTCCATTAATTGTTTGTTAACACGTTATGAATGAGTTTTAAATGCAATTAAAAAATAATCCAGTTTTTTAGCATGATACATAACAGAATTCAGTTTTCCTAGGCAGTAAAATATTTTAAACTACAAAGGCTCAAGGTATAAGAAGCAATTGTATTTGAGATGTATTTGAAGTGCATAAATTTTATTTTTATATGCAGAATGATAATATGTTTTATTCTTAAACATCCTTCCCCCTTCCCAAGGGCTTGCTTTCTTCTGTTATTTACAAAATTTATGATTCCCCCATAATTTATTTTTATTTTAAAAAGTAATTTGTCTGCACCCTCCCCTCTCCTCTCCTGTGATTTGTTATCTGAGTCTCAAATCCCGAATGACTTGTCTCTCCCCCCCCCCTCCCTTTCACATCTAATCAAGAATTCCTTGATTTATTTTTTTTTCCTTTTTTACCTTTAACACTCAAATATTTTTGCAACCCTGGATGTAGAGGTATTTAAACTTAATAATGTAAATTGAAAATTTTGCTTATAATTAATCATATAGAAAATTTAATAACATTTATTTGGTATACATACAAAAAAATTTGCCATTCAGTTAAGACAAAAACATATATTTATACCAGCAGCTTAAGTGCATATTTTTTTTTTCATGTTTTTATATTAAAATCAAATCTTAGAAATGAATATTTAACATTGATAAAAAGAAGACATTAAAACTACAGTTCCTATAATGGACTGGTACCTGTAAGGCATTTATCTTATGTATAGTTAAATTTGTCTCAATACTATTGATATTATAATGCTTCTTCTGCAATGTGGTACATCAACCTTTCCAGCATTACTAATAATCCAATGTTTTTATGTGGGAAGAGCATTACACAGAACATTATTTTATACCTTCTATTTCAATGGAATAGAAGGATATCAATGCAGGATATCAATGTAAAACTTCACTTTTTTTAACTTTAAATTATTTCATGTGTTTGGCATCTTATTTGCATTTACTGTTTTATATTTTATACAATTATGTGTGTCTCTTACTGTTTAAATGAGTTGTTTGTGATTGCTGTGATCCGATATCAACCGAATAACTGAGAGAATACTATACTGTAAAATTTTAGGAATTGTTATGGAAAGAATTAGAAATTAGAGAGCTTCATAGTTTGTGCTCAGGAAGCAGTGTAAAACAATCTTAGTTACTTGCTGGTTGAAAAATCCAAAGCTAACATTTTTTTAAATTGGCGGAGCAGTTAAAATGATTTTCACTCAGTTTTAGAAAGTATTAATATTGCTGAACTTAAAACTTTCTCAACATAGTGCATACTTGACTTTTATTTATTATTTTATGAATATTTAAGGCTGGCTAAAAATGAACTTCGCGTACCTATGTCATAGAAATTGTAAATATATATATATATATATATATATATATATATATATATATATAT